>VWZS01011053.1:127748-348815 GCA_013397075.1 Rhabdornis inornatus
TAAGAAAAAGCCACATAATTTAATAGATGATTTTAAAAATTTAACTTTTTCTTTTTTTAATTTGCTCTTCTTGAATTATTTTTTCCCCCAGTGGGTTGTAAAACTTGTTTAAGTTACACTTGGGTTACTTACATCAGTCATAGGAGCTTTTTTTTTCAAATATGATTAGTTCAAAGTTGTCAAGAGAAAAAAATCTACAGAATGAAAACCAAATATTTTTTATTCAAATCTTTAGGTCGCAATGCACTTTCCATATTTTTACCAAGAGTGATTAATTTCTCTATCAAAAGAAGTATCTTAGACACCCTTATTTTTGCAGCATTCCACAGAACAGAAGCTGTTTAGCAAGCTATAAGGATTTTCTGAGAAAATTATTTACTCTGTATGTGTCCCATGTATATTTACCAGTTTGTCTACAACATACGTATACACATATGCATATATGCTTACTTTTGTATGTGTGTAAATACAAGCACATATGCATACATACATATATATATATATATATGGATTTGCACACAGAATGTAATGCATAGCCTTATCCCAGAATAGCTTTGTAGACCATATGCCATGGATGCTGAGATCTGGCACAGCCTCTGAACTGGATTTAGAGTTTGGACAGCAAGTTGAAGTTTCCTCTCACTCCCTTCCAACATTTAGCACTCTTCACCAACAGAACTAGTAGAAATGTCATCCTTATGCCTGTCTGCCATTATCTGTTTCCTTTCTCTTAAATACTCTGCATCAGGCAAAGCACAGAAAAAGAAGTTCAGTGTAGCTTGTAGAAAACAGGCATTGATGCAGTAAACACAGTCATGTGCTGTCAAGAGCAAAATAGAATGGTATGATCTCCATTCAGCTTTGGAAGACTGCTTCTGTTACTTTAACTATCTATTTGGATGGAAATCTATACCGTATTTCAGTCACTTTCATTATTACAACATTGATGTATCTCCTTACTCAGAAACAGTTTTCTTATGACTTACTCAAAGAGTTAAAAATTTACTATTGTGATTGTCAAGTATTACCACAGATTCCTGTCTAAGAGGAGCGCACTCAAAGCAGGAAAATCAGGGTGACCCTATGGAGGATCCCAGGCCATAACAGCACACTCCTGGTCAAACCAGGGATATGATATCTCATCATATAGGCTTTCTCTCTCAAATAAACTCAGAATTACAGCTTCATCTCTTATTAGCCTTTCCTTCACTACAGTATCATGAAGTGAACTTTTAATTTGATAACACCTTATTTTTTTCCTTATAAATACTTTGTGACCTGAAAGCTACCAGCATGCTTTTCACAGGTTCAGTGGCTATGCTGACACCAGAAAATTCCAGTCTATTTTTCTGGAAGGGAGGCCAACTTGTACAGAATAACCCCTGTCAGTATCCTTGTTCCCTTATTTTCCAAAACAGGATGGACAATTACAAATTACCTTTTGCAAATTCTCCATGGCCTCTATTAACTCCCAAACCTTGCTCAAGAATTGTCTAGAAGACTGAATTTTGACTCGGGCAACAAACATATCAAAGGACCGTTGTTACAGTTAAGTAGTGGGACATACCTTTATTCTGTACCCAGAAGCATTCTCTGGCACTACTAAACTGAATAGTATTTTTTATTATTTTATCAATAAACTTTTAAAAATAAATATACGTTAAATGAGATAGTTACATTGTTTGGCTCAAAAATTACTGAAGTCTGCTTTGTTTCATTAGGAACATAAGATTGTGGCCTTTCCATCATTTTAATCTCTTAAGAGACCACAAACTCTCCTCAAGGTTTCAGCCTCTGTTTCTTGTGATCTTTGACAGCGTTTAGAAGTTGACAGGTTGCCTGCAGTTTCTAGATACAGCATTGTTTCTCTTGAGTGATGAAGCTGTGAGAACACTCCTTACTGACAGGTCTCAGTGTATACCCCACAAGTAGCATACTCCCAGCAGCTTATACGAACTAGTTCTGAGAACACTCCTTTATTTTTCTCCCCCATCTACAAAATACCACATAAAGATTGTGATGCTCTCAGTTTCAGATCCAGTTTCAAGCAGGGACATTTCATGTGGCTTTAAGACTACGATAAATCAAAGCCAGTCTCCTTGCTAGTCACTTATAAGCTGATAGTGTAGATATTTGGTAACCAGATACTGTTAAGAGTGCAGAAGACAGGACATTGAGAAGCTAAATATATGAAGAAACAAAACTAAGACTTAATCCAAAACATCAACAGGTCCTGTCACTGCAAAAAGCGTATTTCATGAGCTCTGAAAATAGTTCACTTGGAATTTAGGCTAAACAACTGAAAGCTGAAGAGGTCCAAGTTCGAGAACAGCTCTGAAAAACTCAAGATATTAGGAAGCAGATGTAAGCTAAAAATAAAGCTAGTTTGAGCCAAGACAGATTCATGTTTGCAGCACTGCAAAAAACAGACAGTTGTTGCGTTTGCCCTACAGCAGCATCCTAGTAATGACACTGGATACCTGCCAGTTGCTAATTATCCTTACACTAGGAACTTTAAATTGCTGCTTTCTTCCTCCTAATGTCTTAGCTTTAGCTCAAAGGCTCAAGTGGGCCACCTCATCAGAATGACATAAATCTGATAATATAGTGTGCATTGACATCTCAACAGCCTAAAGGGCTCCTGGGGCATTAGGAAGAGCTTTTTCTTAGTAAGTTGTGAGGAGTTCATTTCATTATGACTTTGTATGCTTCAAGGCATAGCAATTGGTGTTCTGACATGGTTTGTATTTTTATGTTTCTGTTATATCCTCAAGCAGAGGAAATATGAAGACTGCTAAGGTAAACTAAAGACAAAGGAAGAGAAGAAAGATACTTTGTGTGTATGTTTATGCAAGAGATGAAGGGATATAGTAACTTAATACTACATGTACACAGTCATTACATATTACTTATGTTTCACATGTATGTATTAGTTTCTGTTATTAAAGTCGAATAGCTTTCTATGTTCAGATATAATACATAAATATCTTATATGTATGCAAGAAATATTCTCAGCCTTGAAGAGTTTATAAATTGAACATTCATATCAAGAGAAATATAAGTTATTCTAAAAATATATGTGATCATCACTATTAAAATATTAATTCAAAGTTATAGAAATATTTTTCAAGTGAAAGTCTGAGAAAATATTATCATTTTGCTCAATACAATCAATTGTATGTTTATGAAAAAACAGTGGTATTGCACAAACTCTTTCAGACTTAAGTTAATATATAGTTTACAAGGTCAGTTGTTCTTCTGGTTTCCCTAAGTTTTGATATTAGAAGTATTGCTTCAAATCAATAGTTTTTAAGCTGTACATCTGAGGTGAATTCCAATCACATGATTTTCTCAGAATTTCAGCTGATAAGGCCAGAAGCCTTAAGCCTGATTTAACATTGTCCTGCTAGTATTTGTAACAAGTATTTTCTCTATATTTATTTAAACTATTAAGCACACATGCACAGGAATTGCACTTGTGAGTGTGATGCCTTAGGATTTTAGCTTTTATATTTTTCAAATCCTGTACTGCATTAGTGTACACCTCCAGACTCCACATAGAGTATTAGTTAACTGTCTTCACATTTTGGTCAGACAAAACAATCCCTCCAGGCCTGAGATCCAAGGACACCGTACTATTTCAGGCCACGAAAAGTATAAACAAAAGTGAACTTGGCGGGGGGGAGCAAACTGGGGGTATTTGACTTCACAGCCTGAAGCTGTAATTGGAGGATTAACCCCTGATATGCAAATGGACCAAATTTATATCTGTCTGAAAAACTCACTACCGTCATCTGTCCTGGGTGTGGCCCCTCTCAGGGGCTTTTCATTGCCCAAGATGTACCAATTGAAGACCTTTAATAAATACCTAATTTTACTCTCTTAATCTTGTCTAGCCTCTGCTCTAGGTAGCCACTCCAAGGCATCAAGTGTATATTATCAATGTTTCCTTTGCTTCCATAAGATAGTGGATCTTAGCTACAAGTGTGAAGATACTTCTTATTACAAAAAGCATTTTTTTCAATATTTTGTTTTGTAAACGTATCGCTCTGAGAGGTACGGGTGTAACAGGGTAAGATTATCTAGCAGGTAATACTTAGCTGACTGGTACAAGGAGGTGTGCAGACAGGCTGAAGAACTTAGTCCTAGTTTGTTCTTCCCTGAAGATATTATATAAGAAATATTTTAGAACTATTTTGGGTTAGCACAGCATGCTTTTGAAGAGGTTTTCTTCCGAAAAATATAAAAGCATCACACACTTGAAATACTTTTGTGTGAGAGTATCTGTTGTGATAAGTGGACTGAGGGCTTTTAGTGCAGAAAATCCTAAAATAATGCTGTTTGTTAAAAATGTCTATAATTCAATACAACTGAGCAGAATTTTTAAGCTTCAAACTTCTACTTTAGATGGATCATTTGCTGTATTTTAACTTATTGTCTGATAACTAAATGCAAAATAGTTTCTTATTTATCACAAACCTGTTATTGTGAAATTAAAAAAAAAAAACAAATGAAAATAAATAATAGCATCATAGCATAGCATCCACATTTTTTTTTCTTGAACACTCTCTTGTAAAAAGCTAGTTCCTCTTGGTGGTAATAATAATAATAATAATAATAATAAGAAGAAGAAGAAGAAGAAGAAGGAGAAGAAGAAGAAGAAGAAGAAGAGGAAGAAGAATATAGCCTCAGAAAGTAACTTGTCCATGCTCAACATCCATTGTGAAAGAGGAGCGCACATCGTAGGAGCTTGCTTTGATGTGGTTGAGAACAAAAAGCCAACATATTACTGACAGTTCCCAGACTACAATATTTTTTTACCATTAAGATGATACTTGCAAATCACAGAAATGGGAACAGGAATCTTTACATTTATATATCTTGAAAAAATCAATATATTTTTTTCTCTATCTTATTTCTTTCCTAAATAGAGCAGCTATTATTTTTACCAGTCCATCACAAAAAATAATGTAAAATCTTAATATCATATTCCAAAATGCATTTGCAGGACACTGTCCTTGCAATCCAAAAGAGGAAGCAACTTATGTTTTTTTCTCAGAATCATTTGATACACAAGGAATTATTGATACAGAGATAATGCCTATAGAGTTATCCTTAAGGTTGGCCTTAGTTCCTTATACCCAGACATTTGAGCTAAATCTCTTCCTTCAGAAGAGGACAAAGGAAGAAGATTATGTCTGGTAGTGCCTCCTTTTGAACACTAATAACAACAACACTATTAACCTCTTTTTAATTGTAGTGAGAACAAAGTCAAAGGAGTGAGACGTGTCTTTGTATCTTTCTCTTTTTCCTCCTGGTTCTTTGAATTGAGACCATTGTCATAATTCACATTCCTGTTGAAGAAGGATAATGTCCTGTGTATGGTATACAAATTTACTTTCTCTTTTTCTGCATTGTGTTGTAATGATCAGTCTCAACACTACTATATGTTTGCTTACATATTATGGTCTACAAAACAAAAACAGCATAAAAAAGCCTTTTCTCATGAGAATAATTTACCATGAGCATAATAATAAACATTTACTGCACTCTTGAACCATACAGGGCATTGACTTTAGATGTCAAATAGTAAATGCTCTGTATAGAACCGACTGGTGTATTACAGCCCTGCTGACTACACTGTGAACCATCATGCAGACATGTTCAAACATCCTAATGAAAAGTTCCACTGCAAATGTAGTGTCTTTCTAATGCGACTTACTTGGCCTTAACAGCTTCCTTGAAGAAGGAAAAAAAACAACTCTCTATTATTATTAAAACAAAGAAACATGCAAACAAAACCTAGCAATGTTCAAAGCTAAAAGTGAATTACTAGTGACACCCAGTGGTCAGGCAAAATTGCTGTTAATTCCTCTAATATTCCCCGTGGAAGTGCTGAGATTTGCTAGTTAGAGGATGAGGTTCTCAGTGCATTTAGTCATCATTATCTCAAGGCCAGTCTGTTGCTAATTTTGACAACATGACATTAATTAGACCTGAGGTCGTTGAGTTCTGTGTTCAGTGCTTGTTTCTTGATATTGTTTACTTTTGCTGACATTCCAGATAGTAATCATATCAATAGACTATAACAGTCAATATTAGAGATTACAAAAGAGATTTCAAAATTAATAAAGAGCATTTATACACCAGAGCATAAGTAAACAGCCCCAGAATAAAAGGAGCTGAGGAAAAATTGAATTTCTCTAATCTTTTCTATAACACTCATTTCAGTAGACTGCTGTCCTAAGCAAGAGGTTTCCAATATGTGAAAAATCAAAGTTTAGTCTTGAATTAGATAAAATCCAACAATTTATTGAAAATTTCAGTGCAATGAAATTCTGAGGACACCTCTACAAATGGTGTTTCTGAACTGATTAATATTCTGAGATGTTTACTACCATGTGCACTGATTTCAATCTGCAGCTGAAGACCCAAGACTCTGCTGCAGCTAGAGTTAATGCTTCCAGACACTGCTGTCACAGCTCCAACTGCAGCAAGTGGCTTTTCCCTGGCCTGGCTTACTGTACAAACTGAGATCCTAGAATATTAAATGCTAACTTTGGCAAAAGTTGTAATATGAATCTATTTTTATGTGAAGACGCCAGAGCTACTGAGTCTTTAGGCAGCCCAACCAGAGTCCAGAGAAGACATGAGACTTATTCCCCAAAGTCTAGAAAACTCATCAAAACCAGCATGTTTTGGAAAAAAACATTTGTGACTCAGTTATCCCTTTTGTGAACACGTGCATGTAAAATAGCAGTATGTCCTTTTTAAAAGGCTGATCAGCAACAGAACAATAAGGGCTCTACATATAAGCTAATTGCAATGTGTAATTTGACTTATCATGGTGTGTTGCATTTAGTTACATGACAAGTCTTTGTTAGTGGGGAGGCTACAGGGATGACTTGTGCGAGAAGCTGCCAGAAGCCTCCCCTCTTCCTGACACAAACAATTTCAGCCAGCTCCAATATAAACCATCAGTTGGCCAAATCTGACTCCATCAGTGACATTGGTAGGACATCTGTGAGGGCAAAAATCTATTTAAGGTTAAAAAAAAAAATTCTACACATCAGCATTTGAGAAAGGAATGAGAATATGGAAGAGAAACAGCTCTGCACATGCCATGGTAAATAAAGAAGGAGAGAAAGGAGATGCTGTAGGAACTGGCAGAGACATTCTCTGGCACCCTGTGATGAAAATTATGGTGAGGCAAGCTGCTCCCCCTCAGCCCATGAAGTACCCTACAGTGCTGCAATCTATAGAGAGCCCATGAAGCAGAAGGCACCTGGTGGGAGCTGTGGCCCATGAAGAGGAGCCCAGGCAGCAGCAAGTATTTTGAAAGGACCTGTTGAGCCTGCAGGGAGCCCATGCTGGAGCCGTCTGCTCCTGAAGGACTGCATCCATGGGAATAACACATGCTGGAGCAGTCAGCTAAGGAGTGTCATGTGGGTGGAACCCCCCACTGGAACAGGGAAAGAGCATGAACAGGAGTCAGTGGCAGAAGTGTTATCAACTGAACAAAACCCCCATTCCCCATCTGCCAACCACTCATGGGGAGAAGGTGGGTGATTCAGGGGTAAAGCTTAGTCTCAGAAGAGGGAGGGTGAGTGGAAGGTGTCTTGTTTCTTTTCATTTCTCACTTTACTACTCTGTGGTTGATTAGCAACAAATTAAATCCATTTTCTCCACAATGACTGTTTTTCTTGTGATGATAACTGATGAGTGCTCTTCCTATCTTGACCCATGAGCTTTTTGTTACTATATTTTTCCCCTGTCTTGATGAGGAGCAGGAACGAGAGAGCACCTTGTTGGACATCTGGCAGCCAGTCAAGGTCAATCCACCCTAAGCATTCACACAAGTATGCCTCCTCAGCACTTCTATCAAAGGAGAGGGCCTGTTAATGCAGAATCTGTGCTCCAGTTAGGTTTAACACACAACATTTAGCTGGCTTGAAAGACAGGTCAAGAACAGAGCAGCTTTCAGTCAAATATAGTAGCAGTCCTAAGAGCATTGAAAGTGATTTTTGAGAGGCTGCCATTGCAATTTGCAGTCATTATTCAGGTGAAGTGAATCTCACTCTCAGAAACTAATGGGTGTTTCATTCAGAAGCTTTATCCTAACTGTGTGTGTGGTAAATAAATGATTAAAGGAGATTTTGTATCCTGTTATTAGTATTAAAACTAAGCATTATATTACCATACAAAAAGTAGTTCTCACAGCAGCTATCCTGTGCAATTACACAGAACTGAAACTACAATTTTGCTGAAGATCTGTTGTTTATCATGCCGTACTAGGAAGCTGAGCCACTAGTAGATCAGGGTTTTCCATAAGGACATTGATTTTTAAAGTAGAATAACGGAATGAATGTTCAAAAGAAAGCTTAAATGAAAAGGTGGCAGAGAGAAAAATTAAACAATAGAATTGATAAAATAAGATTCTTTGTCTAAGAGCCAAAGATCATGATATAAAACAGAAAAGCCTTGCAAAAAGGTATGTGAGATTACAGCAGCTATTCCTTAGCAATTTTATTCTCTTTTGATTTTCCTCATTTAAATGTCTTACCCACTTGGTTGTAGAGCTTACAATTAAAGCACATATCTCTCCTTACAATTAGTATCTTAGAATCATACCATTATTAATGTTGAAAAAGACCTCTAAGATCACAAAATCTAGCCGTCAACGAAGAACCAGCATTGTGTTCACCACTAAACCATTTTGTCAAATGCCTTATCCACACATTTTTTAACATTTACAGGGATGGTGACTCAATCACCTCTCTCGGTAGCCTGTTCCAGTGCTTGAAAAACCTTTCTCTGAATATTTATATTTTAAAAATATCTGATCTAAAGCTTCCCTGGTTTCCTCTCATTCTGTCACACGTTACCTGAGAGAGACCAATCCCCACCTGGCTAAAAGCTCCTTTCATGAGCCATGGGGAGCAATATGGTCCCTACTAAGCCTCCTTTTCTCCAGGCTAAACAGCCCCAGCTCCCTCAGCCACTCCTCGTTAGACTTGTGTTCCAGACCCTTCACCACCTTTGTTTCCCTTCTCTGGACATTGTCCCGGTGTTTTGAGGTCCTTCTTGTAGTGAGTGTCCCAAAACTGAAGATTTGAGGTGCCAAGTACAGGGGGAATAAATCGTATAGAGCCGAAGTAATAGAAATAGCTCTGTTACATAGAGTTCATGTGGTCTTCTTTCCGAAATGATTGAACTGGTTGGTGCATATTGTTGGTCTTCAGCAGTGTTTAGTGAGAAACAAACACTTGTGCTTCATTTATTAGGAAATTTAGCTTCTGAATTTACACTTTTAATAAAAAATTCTTCAAGTCACTAAGTCTTCAAAGAGAATATTCTTAACTCTTCTGAGTATCAGGCACCTTTGAAGGGTCCTGTGTTGGATAGTCAAAAATATTTGAGACTTCTCAGCATTTGGGAAACTCCTGATTTTTCTTCTTGCAGTGGCACCCTGAAGGCCCTCAGGTGAATGGTTTACCAAGAGGACGAATATTATGGGAGGAGAATCACTTATAGAAAGCTGCAGGCAGAAGTTGAGTAAAGGAGTTCGGAAACACTTTTCCAGTTTGGTGCCAACTAAGGTCTGGGTAATAATTATGCCTTTGAGGAAATGGCACTGCCCTACTTACTTCCCTGCCAATGAAACTCTGGAATTGCAAGGTACAGGAATCACAGAGTATATTTATTGAAAGAGTAGTGAAAAGTCCTTTTCAGTGGGAGCTCTCCCAGGAGACACAGAAAGAGCTGCTACTTCTCCAGTCATACTACTACAACTGTTAATTTTTTTTTGGTAACTTGGGCAATTCCTTGAGGCCACAATTACACCTCCTAAAGTGAATCTGCAAAGCAATGCTTCCAGCACAGTGTGTTTGTCTGTATGTGATTCCAACACCTCTTCCAACTTAATGCCATGGCTGAGCACAGGGATGATAGCTGGGGAAATAACTTGCGATTTTCTTCATGATTAAGGCTTTAGCAATTCTTCACACACAAGTCAGTTCTTGGTAAGACCTAAAAACTTATTTCTCTAAGCAACACATAAATTAAAACCACTAACTGATAGAGAGATGGATAGGTTGCTAAAACCGGTAGGAAACAGATCTTGTGATTGTAACGTGTTTTTCTCCAGCTGTTCTGATAACAATACTGACAGTTCTGCTTTCATTTAATTCACAGTACCTGTGCAATATTGTAGAATGAAATCAAATGGTTAGACAGTTGACCAAGCCTTTAAAAAGTGAAAAATACTAATACAAGAGTTGTAATTAAGATAATGGAACAAAATGAAAGAATCATCTTCGATAATCAGTGTACAGCAGTTTAACCCAGCATCTGAACTCTTCAAAACAGAGGCACACAATTCAATACAATTTGTTTGATAATCGTCAAATTATACTCTTGAAGAACAGTAAAAGATTGCAGAACTAGTTATTCACTAAATCCCACATAAGTATAGCTCACAAGTCAGAAAGATCAAAGTATATAAAGATATTCTTATATAGGTATTCTATATAAATGTATTCTCCCTTTCCTATCAATATATTTATCTAGTGTTTGAAGTGGAAAAGTATATATTTTTGCTTGTTTCTTTTTAATATTTTCTTCTAAGTAACCTACATTTTGCAGTGTGGGATCGGGCTGTTTGTAATTTGCTGTTGCAGTGAAATTGTGAGCAAAGTAATAACTGCTGGATTCTCAGCTGGCAGTTAAGGCAGTTACCTAATATTCACCTAATATTCACTTAATATTCAGGAGCGTTTTGCCTCTGCTCTTTGCACTACACACCTATAGTCCTTAGTAATGCAGAACTCTTCACTCCACTTGTTGGAAGTGTATCTTGGGAAGAAAACCTGAAAGAGAAAAAAAGGACTAAAGAATTACACTATAGATATTGAAATGGAATTAAGATCTTTTTTTTTTCTTAGTATTTTATAAAGCCTGAATTCTGAATCCTGGTACAGACTGCTGAAATAAGTAATTTGTCTGAATCCAAAAACTATCTCAGAACAGCTCTTCTGAGTAGCAGTTGATGGCTTGGGTTCTTAATCTATCAGGCATTACTATACCTTTATACATATAAAATGACCAAAGCCTATTTTACTCAAAAAGCCCTTATATCTAAAATAGGCCGTGTAATCTCTACCAGCAGAATAAATGGAAAATATTACATACCCGTTAAGGTGATTCATTTGCAAAGCCAACAATTATGCAGCCATTTAATTTTGCTCTTACCTATTAGCACTAACATCATGGAAAAGCATGTTAATTTTCATTATAATAAAACACATATAATCTATAATAGAACATATTTATTCACTGTAACCCAGCTTTGCCTTTGGCATGGTTTAACCCCAGCCAGCAGCCAAGCTCCGTGTAGCCCTTCACTCACTTCCCCACCAATGGGGTTGGAAAGAGAATTGAAAGGGTAAAAGCTGGAAAACCTGTGGACTGAGAAAAAGACAGTTTAATAGGGCAAGCAAAGCAAAACAAGGAATTAATTCATCACTTCCCATGGGCAGGCAGTTGTTCAGCCATCTCCAGGGGCCCCATCACACGTAATAGTTACTTGAGAAGGTAAACACCATCACTCCAAACATCCTATGCTTCCTCTTTCATCCATCCACTTTGTATACTGAGTGTGATGCCAAGTGGTCTGGAATATCCCTTTAGTCAGTGTGAGTCACTTGTCCTGGCTGTGTCTCCTCCTAACTTCCCACAAACCTTAAGCCCCACTGTTGTTGGAGCAGTATGAGAAGTAGAATAGGCCTTGGCTCTTCATAAGCCCCGCTCAGCAATAACAAAAACATCTCTAAATTACCAACCCTGTGTTCAGCACAAAGCCAAAACATAGCCTGATACCAACGTCTGTGAAGAAAATTAACTCTATCCCAACCAGAATCAGCAGGACCTTTCAGAGAGCCTGGCACTGAGGTAATGGACCAAAACACGTCCTTGTAATTGTTGTGAAGTTTGTAAGTATAATACTAGTGTTCATTATTGATTCACCTTGTTTCTAATGGTTTATAAGTTTGAACAGCACCTCACTTTTATCTCATGATTATGGTCAAGAGGATGGAAACGTAAAATAAAAAGCCCATATCCAACAAATAAAAAAACAAAAGAAACTGTGATTTAAAAACAGACCTTAGTGAAATATTTACTTTTTTGTAAAAAATATACAAGAAGCAAACATTTCATATGTAGTTGAAAATTATAGACAAGGATTTGAAGATGATTCATTGAGAACTTAGACCAAGAACATTAGCTCAATTACCTTGCCTCTTTCCTATAGTGTCATGACTGAGCTACATGTTCAAGTTGAATAGAAGCAGTTGCCTGGAAACTCAATCCCAAGGACTAAAAATTGTCCTTAAACCCTGATTTAGGACATCAACTTGTAACAAGACAGCAGCTGACCTATCTTTAAGAGTTAAGAGGCTTCCTGGATCTTGTCTAGTACCAAAGAAATTGTCTAAAGTAAGACAATAGACAGTATGTATTTGAAATAGAGAAATGGCAGAAATTGGAAGAGTGGAGAAGCAATGATGATAACCCTGTTAGGTTCCATGCAAGTGGTTGGAGAAACACACAAATTTCAGCTTATGGAACATTACAAAGTAGAAATAGTAAGAGAGGATTTATATTTATTAGCATTGTATGCTGAAGGATATTTTGATTGGCTGAAAAGAACCTATTTGACGAAAGTTTTGGGAGTTTCACATAATGGTAGAAAACTTTCTTAACTAAAGACATTGTAGTGGAGCCTATAGTAAGGAATAATGGATACCACTCAGAAGTCTTTACTTTCTCTAGAAGAAAAAGGCAATAGTGCCCCTTTTTGCCCTCCCTTTTTACCATAATTCTGGGACAAATCAGTCAAAGAATCCAACACAATAATAGAGTTGAAGGTAAAAAGATATTGGACATCCTGGATAGAATTTCATTATATGCTGTTGATGTCATTCTTTTCTTACCCAATCCATATCAATCCCTTGGGGGCAGCAGCCAACAAATTAAAAAGTTTGAGGAAGTCTCACTGCAGAATTGTAATCAAAGAAGGTTGAAGATCCTATGTATCAAACTTTTAATGACAATATATGAAGCCATACTAAATATGGCTTCATTTGGACTAAACATTCAATTGGGTACTTTTGAGTGCAATTACCGTATTGTACTGATGGTCATATGATCTCATTTCTGTTCAGATATATAGGTCTATTGACCTTGAATAGTGTAACTATATAATGGATATAATAATAAAAGTGCCCTGCTTTTAGGAAGAACTTTTCACCCAAAGATGTCAAAGCATTTTAGAAAAGAGGTCAGGATCATTATCTGCATTGACTGGGGGAACAGGAGCCAAGGAAGAAAACTGACTTGACCAAAGTTGTCTAGAAGATCTGTAATACAGCCAAAAAGAAAGAGTCTCTTTTGTGTTTTGGTGCCAGCATCAGGAGACGAGACAAAACATAGTAAGATTAATGTTTTTCCCAATCTTGCTTTATTGCTCCATTTATTGCGATATGTGAAAGTGCTCCAGATACGTATGTGTATATTGGGCAAGAAAAAGAAATCATCTTAGCTTTCAAAGCTTTCCCCATCAAAACCAGCTTCATTTCAATAAACTAATAATACCACATTCAAAACCATGTATATACGAAGAAAAAATTCACCATGGTTGCAAATATCAGTAAACACCCAAGATTTTAAGAGTTTACAGTATGGATGAAAGAGCTGCAAGAAAAGATGTGTTGATAGACACTAAGATGGAGTTATGGGTTAGCCTAAGTAGGCTTATGATAGGTCCTTGGCAGTAGGGCAGCAGAGTTCATCACACATGGAGTGTAGATTTGAAGTGAAAACTAAGACACTGTCTGACTCCAAAATCTTTTTATTGAAATACCTTGCAAGGCTGTGATTATGCAGTTCAAAGCTTATTTGCATAACTCCCAGCCATGAGAAAGTAGTATTAGGTTAAAAAAAGTTTTATTTATTTAAAATTATGATATATTAATAATTAAGCATACAGGGGAAAAAAGAAGCTACTTGCCTTACCAGGTCTTCCCATGCGAAATAAACATGAAAATGTGAATTTTAGTAGAGAAAAATATCATCAAATCAATTGCTCATATATTTAAACTTTGCATCCAAGTTGCTCTTGAAAATAACTTATTTTTTTTACTTGTGTTACTTAACGCAAACATCAACATTATGCTGTTAAATTTACTTATATTTTTGTCAATATTTAAGGCTTGCTAGTCTAACAAAAATTGTCTTCCCAAGAACAAAATATTTAATAGTTTTTCCTTGATTTTATCTCTCAGTGAAAGTCTTATGAT
Source organism: Rhabdornis inornatus (assembly GCA_013397075.1). Taxonomy (NCBI): domain Eukaryota; kingdom Metazoa; phylum Chordata; class Aves; order Passeriformes; family Rhabdornithidae; genus Rhabdornis; species Rhabdornis inornatus. Next base: position 142,106 of record VWZS01011053.1, read on the forward strand.
AGAATTCTTTCTGTAAATGTTGTGGCAATCTTTTCTGTTGCAATGTTTCTGATTTCCGCAATGAAATTTGATTAGTTACAGAAAATTTGACCAAAAAGTTATTGAAAACCTAATTTTTATTTACTGGGTATACAAAGATTCAAAGTTCCTCACATTGTTGAACACCAAGAGTTGCTGTTAGTCATTGATGGCTTATGTATATACCTCCTGAAAAGTCAAACTCTAAACCAGCACTTTTTCTCCCCTAACAGTTTTCCAAAGTTCTCTGCAGAAGACAATATGGTAGAATTGGAAAAAATTACTATTATACACTGAAGACATCTTGGCTGATCACAAGCTCTGGTCTCAGACAGAGCATTAAGAAAAAGATCTCTTGGAGGAAAACTAGGCAGGCAAAGCTTTGAATGGTTCTGTCTTTTAGTATTCTCCTCAGTGAAGATCAATATGCCTAAAACTCAAGAGGTCAAATTTTATTAGAAGTAGACTAGGATATTCAAATTTTCACATAATGACATAATGCAGTCTTGAAGATTCTAGCCATGCCTACTATTTCTTTGCAATATAATTTCTCTTTTCCCTTCTGAAATCTAAACAGCTCTGATGAGGTCTGAGTAGTCACAAACTCTGCAAGACCTCCCTGTGTCCTAGAAAGCTTCTGTTTTTTCCACCTCTGAAATATGACTTTCTGCTTCTTGTTACTCAGTGAAGATGTTTGACCTCTACATAACTAGTCTGCTCCCTCATTCACTGCTGCAACTCACTTTTCCCCATATTTTGTTTATGTATTATAAAATTTTCTCCTTGAAAAGGCACAGTTACTTCCCATGTTAAGGTGAAGAAATCCCCTCAGTTCAGAGGGTTTTGGACTGATCACTGCCCCTTGAGGAACTTTTTATACAAATGAAAAATGATTAAATCAAAAGCTACTCTCTGGTGTGAGAGTTTCAGCCTCTCAGAGCTCACCAAGATGCTCCTAAAAGGGATTATCAGTCTCCCAATATTTAAAATAGCTACTATGACAATCAAGTTTTTTCTATCTTAATTTAAAAGCCTATAAATTGTTTGCTTCATCACTTTTGTTTGAAGAACTGTCAATTTTTAATACAGTGAAGATGTGTAAGAGCTAAGTTGACTGACATCCAGGCATTGACCCACAAACATAAATAACTGCCTTAATGAGGAATAGAGTAAATATCGACTAAGGATTTGTTCAGTATTGCTCCCATAGAAGAAATAAATGTCAAGATACTGAAGCATTTTTTAGTGAAAAATATGTATATATGTGTTTTTCTGTCTCCTTGTCACACAGTATCTGGTGTGATATTTACAAAACAATTTAGATAGCTCAATACATTAAACCCAACTTTTGGAAATGTGTTACAGACACAATTCCCAAAGGCAACACAAGAAAGTTACATGTTTCATCTGCAGCTGCTTTAATAACAAAATGAAAAACTGCAATCCTCTTTTATTAAAAAGTCTTTAAATGCCTCAGGGAAAAGTGGGATCATAGTTTTAAATTTCTTTAGGTGACAAAAAAAGTCATTATCTTTTACCCAAGACTGCATTGTGTTTAGTTCTATAAAATACAATGAAGGCACATCTGCAGCAACTTGTAAAAAAATATACAAGAAGGCACATATGATGGCATTTTTTCACACTTGCAATATTTCGAAGCAGGGGCAATTAAGAATTTTTGTATGAAATCTTGGAGTAAATGCAGCTATATCAGTTTTGGGAAAAAACCCCAAAAAACAAAACAAACAACAACAACAACAACAAAAAACCCAGCAAAGAAAACAAGGAACCAGCTTTTAAACATCTTTAGTGAGCATTATGATATCCAGACTATGCTATACAATCTGGTTTTCATTTTATTTGACAGAGCACTCAAATACTCTAATTTCTAAGTTTATTTGTGTCTGTGCATATTTCCATACATGTTTTCCTGTGCCTTTGTATATCAAACTCTGTATATTTTGTATATTAAACTTTGTATGCTTTTCCTTACTTTTAGTTAAATTCAGAGCTAAAATTTACATCAGACTTATAATACAAGATACATGTACACAAAAAGCTAAAATAAAAATGCCTAATTTTTATCAGGCATTTATACCATGCAAAGTGGTGTTTTACGTTATAAAACACATTTGTACTATGCAAAACAAAACCTTTCTGTGTGGATGATTGGACTTTTAGTTTGTTGGTTGTTTTTTTAATGGATTTAACATACCGGACCAGGCCTCTATAGATGTCTACATTCTTACCAAACTTCAATGATTTAATTTGTTTGTTTGACATACAATTCTTGAAAAAAAAAATAAATTGTATCACCATATGTTTGTTAATAAATGTTATAATTAGATTTTCATGGTTTTTTTGCCATCTAATCATAGAATATCAGAACCATAGAATGGTTTGGGTTGGAAGAGACCTTACAGATCATTAAGTCCAAAATCCCTGCTATGGGCAAGAACACCTTCCACTAGACCAGGTTTCTCAAATTGGACACATCCAATCTGCCTTGAACATTCCCAGGGAGAAGGTTTCCACAACTTCTCTGGGAAACCTATTTGAATAGTTTACCAAGCACCCAGTAAAGAATTTGTTTCTAATATCTAATCTAAATCTACCCTCTTTCAGGTTAAAATCATTACCTCCCATCCTGTCTCTACACTCCATGACAAAGAGACCATCTTTCCTGTGGGCCTGCTTTAGACAATGAAAGGATGCTATAGATTCTCTCTGGAGTCTTTTTCACAGATTAAACAAGCCCACCTCTTTCAGCCTGATCTCATAGTAGAGGTGTTCCAACCTTCTGATCATATTTGTGGCCCTCCTCTGGACTGGGTCCAAAAGGTGCATGTCCTTCTTATGTTGGAGGCCTCAGAGCTGGATGGAGCACTTCAGGTGGGGTCTCACAGGGGCAAAGCAAAGAGGGAGAATCACCTCCCTTGACCTGCTGGTAACGCTTCTTTCGATGCAGCACAGGATACTGTTGGCTTTCTGGGCTGTGAACAGAAGTTGCTGGGTCATGTTGAGCTTCTCATCAACCAATCTCCCCAAATGCTTCTCCATAGAGGCTCTCTCAATCCCCTCATCACCCAGCCTGAATTTAAGTTTGGGATTACCCCAAACCAGGTACAGGACCTTGCATCTGTCCTTGTTAAACTTCATGATGTTCTCACGGGCCAATCCTTTAGCTGTCAAAATGCCTCTATAGGACATTCCTTTTGTCTAGAATGTCAAACACACCACTCATCTTAGTGTCATCTGTAAACTTGCTGTGGCCACAGTCAGTCCCACTGTCTACATTCCCAATAAGTGTGTTAAGTGGTCCCGATACCAGCTCCCTGAGGAACACCACTCATCACTGCTCTCTGCTTGGACACCAAGCCATTGACCACAGCAGTCTGAATGAAAACACACAGTCCACCTCAAAGCCACGTCTCTCCAGTTTAGACACAGGGTGTTCTGTGGAACAGTGTCAAATGTTTTGAAAAAGTCCAGGTAGATGATGTCAGTCACTCTTTTGTTATTCATTGGCACTAAAACTCCATCCTAAAAGGACACCAAAGTCTGTCAGCTGTATTTGCACTTAGTGCAGCCATGTTGACTTGTCACCACTTGCCTCTCTGTTCTCCATTTTCCTTAGTATAGCTTCCAGGAGGATTTCCCTCATGACCTTGTTGGTCACCTATAAGAGTCTGACTAGCCTGTAGTACACCTGTTCCTTTTTTCCTGTTTTAAAAATGAAGGTAATACTTCCCCTTTTACAGTCAGTGGAAATTTCACTGGGGTACTATGAATTTTTAATTACAATAGATAGTGTCAAGTGATAGATTTCAAAGGAAATAACAAACCTGATCATAAGCAAGCACTTTTATTTATAAAGATTCCTTTATACATATTTAATACATTTTATATATTCTTAAATCTGCTTTAGCTCTTTATGACACTTTGGAGAACTTTAAACTGGGAGCAGTGCCTTGTTTGAAACATTTAATTAGCATTGGGAATTACAAATGCTGGCTGTTGCTAAAAGTGGAAGATTATAATGAAAGGAAGATCTTAGTCATATCCAAACAATCACTGAGACTGTCTCTTCAAAGGGCAAGACCCTTTAAATAATATGCTATTATCATATAGACATGATCTGTAGTTCAAGAATTCTTTCTTCAACAAATCATTTTAAGATTTGGACATCTGGAAAGAGTGGTGACATTAAATGGGTATAAGGATGTCCTGTCTGTCTAGAAAAATGAGGAATGTTAGCATGAACTCTCAGACCTATAAACTATGTCACAGTTCGAGTATCTGTTTGACCCTATTTAAAGGAATTTTTCATTGAAAATAATTTCTTCTAGAAGTACTTTTAGACAAAGATACTCTTAATGAGGAACTGTTCTGCAAAAAAGTGTGGAAGTCTACTAAATTACTCCCCCCACCCCCCACCACACAGAATGCAGAATATGGTTTTGTCTTAGATACTTGTGTAGCTCTTTAAAGTGGTATAGATTGTGCCCTTATGAAACTCTATTATGTGATTAATTGAAAATTTTATGCATACTGTGACCCTGAAATAGTTATTTGATATGCACATGACAAAAAAACCTATCAAACAAAATGAAACTCCATTGAAAACACTGATCGTGTTACTGAAAATGTGATATGTGCTCTTAGGGATAGAAATAAAATGTCTAGAAATGTACCCAGAAAGCCTGTACGTACCTCAAAATGGTGAATATTATGGGCCTGGTATCTTTGGGAAAACATGATCATTGTCTAATTTGAAAGCTCTGAAAGACATTGGATCTGTGGGAAAATGAACTATGCTATAAAACAAGTAAATTAGTCTGGAGGTCCAACTGTTAACTGAAAGTTACACCATCTGAATGATATAAAGAGGAAACTGTAAAGTGTATTAATACTAATAGAGCTGTAGAGAAAATATGAATCACATAAAGATTTTAAAAGTTGAAATACAAGTTGTTGATAAAGTCTAGAGAGCTTGAGACATGTGTAGACAAACACTATTAATATCAAAGCATGTTGGAAAATTCCAAGAAGAGGGATTTCTTCAGGCAATCAGTCCACAGGGATAAAAATAATATAGTAAGAAATAAACAAACTGTGATTGATTTTTTAAAAAGATCTATGGAAAAAGAAGGCATCATGTAATCCAAGGTAAGCTGAAAACAAACTAGTAAGTAGGAAGAGGTTATTAATCAAATTCATTACAAATTACAAAGCAGACTGAGAAAATAAGGTAATTGGTAAACACCAGAAAGGAATAGAATGCATAATCATTGCTTGGAGAGTGGAGACAATTTTGAGTTTTAAATATATTTACCATCAAAAAAAGATACAAATAATTATATATGCACAATTAGTTAAGCATTGGAAAAGGCTCTCCAGGGAAGTGGTGGAGCTTCCTGGTAGAAGTGCTCAGAAAACAACCAGCAACCAAATATCTTGCAGCCACACACTGCCTCTTCCCCCCACTAGTAGGATCTGAGAGACATTGGAAGGGTAGAAGGTAGAAAAGTCATGCTTTGAGATAAAGACAGTTTAGTAGGGTAAGCAAAAACCGTGCACACAAGCAAAGCAAAACAAGGAATTAATTCACTGCTTCCCATGGGCAGGCAGCTGTTCAGCCATCTCCAGAAGAGGAGGGCCCCATTACATGTTATAGCTACTTGGGTAGACAAACACAGCCACTCCAAACAATCCCTCCTTTCTCCTTTTCCCCCCACTTTCTAAACTGAGCGTGATGCCATATGGTCTGGAATGTCCCTTTGGTAAGCTGGGGTCACCTGTCCTGGCTGTGTCCCCTCCCAGCCTCCCAAGCACCCCCAGCTTCTTTGTCAGCATGGCAGTAGGAAAAGCAGAAAAGGCCTTGGTTCTGTGTATGCCCTGCCCAGCAATAAAAAAAACCTCTATTTTGTCAATCCTGTGTTCAGCACAAACCCTAAACACAGGCCCATATCAGCACATATCCTGCACAAGCAGACGTGGCATTTTGTGATATGCTTAGCCTATATGCTGATATGCTGTTGAAGGTTGGACTTGGTGGTTTTTGAGGTCTTTTCCAACCTTAACACTATTGTGAAAGCTGAAAGGAATATTTTCCTTCTTCAGGAAAAGGAAGCATGATTTCCTAAATGTGGTCTCATGGATTTACATGTAGTCTGGTATATACTCTCTGAAATTATGTCAGTTGAATGTATTTAAACTAATTTAGGGCTTTCTCATGTGAAGAAATAATTTTACAGTTCTGGGAGGTGTACTTGATGACTAATGTCTGCACTAAAATTTTCAGCATGTAACTGATTAGGATATCGAAACCAACAACAAAAAACTCAGGAAACATTCCTGGACTACAATGCATTTAAATTTATAAAATGCCAAACACTGTTGGAAGAAATTGTATTGAGTAGATGAGGAAAGTGCATGCAATGCTTTAACTACCAAAAGGAATCAGTCACAATGAAATTTTTTGGAAAGATTTTATGTCATCTTTGTTTTATCATTGTCTGCAATGCTAAGCCACTTAAAGAGAAAGGAATACAACCTAAAATAATAGTCATTTAGACACATTTTTGCATACATGTTTCATATCCATGATCTGAAATTATTAATTTTTCAAATGTGTGGATTTTCAGAAAGACATGAGAATGATATTCAGATAAAAATTAGTGACATTTGGTTTGTGATTGTGTGCATTTTTCAATCTGAGTTTTGGGGACCATTGTCTTTTGGGATTTTTTTTAAGAAACCAAAAGTAACAGAGGAGCAGGATATTATAACATATAGTAAAATCTCGTGAAAAAGTTTTTCTTTCCAGATTAAGTGGATATAAAAATATTAAGAGAANAAAAAGACCTTTTGATGTTAGCCTCTGTGAAAGATAAGGGTGCACTTCACCAGAGCAAATATAACTACCCAGTTTTTAGATCAGCCTTAGCTCCCTTAGTCAGAAGAGAAAAATATGCATTTTGGAGGGATTGACTCATTGCACACTAAAGTACATGTGTGTTCTGATCAATTTCTTAAATATTATGTTCTCCCTTTTTCTATGAGCAGGGGAAACTGGATGACTACTTCATCTGAAGAATTTCAGAAATTTGACAGAGAAGCTCCTATCCAGACCAATTAGATGTTGGAGCAAAATTAAATGAAAAATATAGTTTTATTCAAAGTGAACCATCATACAAAGATGACAAAATATTGTATAGAGATTTAAAGACGACAAAGTTTATCTGGATTTGTTTTAGAAAAACAATTATTTAGGAAAATTACAAATGCCTTTCAAAAGGATAAAAAAAGAGAAGGAAAAGAAGCTGACCATTTTATTGCTGAAAGCTATATTTTACTAGATATATTAAGGAAAAGATAAGTGATAGAAAAGATACAACCCTCAAAAGAAGGATATCTAGCCAGATCACAGAGAAGTTTAATTATGGGGGATGTACTAAATTGGCCCAGGATAAATTTATGCTCATTACTCTAAATATTATATCATTACAAAGTTGTTAGTATTATTTGGTACTTGCTATAAAGAAAATACAGACTACAAGTCAGAGAAAGCATCACTGTCACAGGCAAAGTTACAGAAAGAATACTGTGGTGTACTGTAGGATATTATAGGATTTTAAAAAGATACTGTAGGATTTTAAAAACTGTTATGAGAAGCATGAACTAGATAGACTATGTGCGATACCTTCGGGAGACAGGGCATGTGGGTCATTCATGCAGATTGTTCCTGAGATTAGGAGCTCAGGAAAATTGACCTAAAAGGAAATTTGGTGTGCATGTTTTTTTTTAACCAAACTGTAGCATGCTAACATTTGAAATTATAGTAACAGCAACAGTAAAATATAACAAGAATAATAGCTCATCATTGCAGTGAAAAGACTGTTACTATTGCATAACAGAAAGATAATATTTTTGTATTAGAATCCATGCAATTAAGGCAATAGAGGATTTAGAAAGAAACATTGGTAAGCACCCTCAAAAAAATGAAGTTGAAAAATTCCAGCATTACTAAAACTTACATCTAAGGTAGGTTTGCCTTGGTGATTGCATCCCTTTTGCCTCTTTCTCTCTTTTTAAGTGTTTAGGAACCAGCAAAGTGAAAGTGCAATAATTGTAATTTTAATAGCAATAATAATTACCAGGATCGTGGTTGTCATTGTTATTTATAAGCAAGCAAGGAACAGAATTTTAGTACAGGTGAGATGCTGATCAGTCAGGCATAGGATTACGGAGACACCAAGCTGCATCAACCTGCACAGTATTTCCTTCAAAATCTCTGCTAACATATAATAATACTTTTGAAGATGTTGAGGTAACTGGTCAGATTATCAGCTTTCTGCCAAAAAAAAGTATCTTATAGCTTCTGTTATTGCCTGCCTTGTAATGAATCACCTCTAGTGCTTGAATAATCAAATTGACTAATTTTAAGCTAAAATAAGAATAGGAGCTGTCAGTCATTAACAGACATTCTCATAAATTATCTTGCTCACTGGCCTTTTCTGTAGCCAGAACTTACATGTAAAAATAGCATCAGCAATAAACCTTTGGTAGCTAAATGTCTTCTATTCCCCACGAGTGCCTTCATAACTACAGTTTTCTTGGCAGTGAAGTTGTAATGACAGCTGTCATCGATGGACTTTCACAAAATATACCCTGACCTTTGGAGGCTATATGTTACAATTACTGTTGTAAAACCTTTGGGGCCTTCAATTGGGATTTCACACTTCAACATAGCTGCATATTGTTAACACTCACTTCTTAAAGCCATCTGAGAAAATATCAGAGCTTTTCTTGTCTTTCTTTTTTGTTTTGTTTTATATTTACACATGAAGATGATAATTTTCTGTTGAAATGCAAATATTGGCTGAGAGACAACTATTTCATGAGCACGTTCTGAAAAGATGACATTTCACTGTAGAGGTCACACAGTTATAAAATAAAAGTTAATCTCTGCTTGACTATAGGAAAAAAAAAGAATGCGACTGACAGTTCTTAAAAGAGGCTGAGAGGATGCTTGGAAATCACAGTGGCATAGCTTCTTCTATGCCACTGAAATACATGAGTTTTGAGAACATTTAAAAATAACAAGAACCTTTGTAAGATAAAGAGGATGACAATAGAAAAGTCATTAAAAGCTGAATCGCTGATGAATTATTCTACGAAAAGAGTCAAAGCTGACATACAAAACCGCCTTGTAAAAATGATGGTCCAGAATTTATTTTTCTGTGATGGTCATGACATTTGCTTAAATGAATAAATAAAATTAATATTACATTTAAGACATGCTCTTGCCTCTTATGTCAACACAAAAGCACCATACATTCTTCTGTTTGAGGAGTTCTGATACAAGCTCTGAATAGGGAATTTTGATACTTGGTAAAATCCATGTTGATTGAGACCAAAGGTGTGTTTTGTCCCATCATATCTAAAAGGGAAAAAAAAACCAAAGAGGATTATGTGTAGATAAATGAGGAATCTACTTTTGATATTTAATGCCACTTTAGAGTGTTATGCTTGCTAAGTGTTTCTTCTGACAAAAAAAGAGGAAAGTTAACATTCTGTAGTTATAAACTTCCAGTGGTAAGGATGTTTATGAACAGTTTACTGTAGATTTCAATGTTTTCTTAGCATAAAATTATGGTAATATTCCTATTTTGTCTTAGAATGTATCTTTTTACTATCACAAACATGGGTTGATTTTTTTTGGCTAAGAATATAAATTTTAAGGCCATTAATTTTATCATATATGTCTTTGATGAATGTATACACCAAAAAGTTTCCCCGTTTCCCCATGTCACTTTCCAAACACCAGTGGCCGGCTGAAGCCAAAATCTATGAAGATCTTAATGGGAATGGGATGTTATTTAAAATTTCTCAGATAAACTTGAACTTGCTTAAGAAAGTTTCAGCATCTGTAGCCTTACTTCTCATTATCCTCCTATTCTATTGGATTAGTATAAAGCAGGTAAGTAAATGTTTAATCATGTTTTCAAGAAAAAAAAAAAAGAACACACAAATGTCAGTAAAATCTTCCAGAAAAATAAAGTATTTTGAGTTTGATTGTTTATGTTAGAAAAATCAAGGAGTGTATGGCATCTACAACAGTTCAGATTTTCAAGCTTTTAAAAACTAATTAAAGGGTGTAGCATGTTTTACCGTGCAAGTAATTGACATATTTTTCAATGTTCTCTGGGAGTGGTTTTAAGTTAACATCTGTAAAAAGATAACCACTTTGCATCCCTGAACTCAATTTTCAGAAAATGATTGTTATTTCAGAAAAGGGGAAAAAAACAAAAGAAAAGAAAACTACAAAACTATACAAAAACTCCGAACCTCTAGATTTGGAGGATTATTCTGAGGACAAAGACTTGAATATCTCTCTTCTTTGTTTCCCTTTATATTACTATGAAAGGAATATTACTTAGTAGATGTTATAGAGAAATATGTTATTTGTTTTTTCATGTTTATTTTATGCTCTGTGCTAGTGATTCTGAGAATCAGCTTTTAAAAAACCAGCTTTTTGAAATCTAATGAATACTGTTGGTTCTAAGCAATTCACTTACTATGCCAAATTCACAGGACATATAGACAGCACAAAGACAGTTACCTTGTTACAAAGCAAGTATAGGGGGATACACTTCAGGCTGACCTCAGCCGGGAGCATTTTCTAAGATGAAACAAAGTTTGCCTTCCATGACAACGCATAAGATCCCTCTGCTGACAAAAGCTGTACAAGATTGGGCTTATTTTGACTTGAGGTGAGATTTAGGCATCCCAACAGCAAAAATATAGTTTAAATCACCTTCAATACCAATGATTTCTAATTTACACACACATGACTGTATATATTATGCTTATACTACCAAACTAAAGCAGGACCTTGCCCCCAAGGCAAAAGAGGTGTCTGCCTTTTGTTCATACTGGTTTGGATTGTTTTCCTCTATAAAGTTTTGTGCTGGACAGAGATGTCTAAAGTCATGGATAACAGTAACAGCTTTTACAAAGCTACTATAATAGTGGCAGCTTTCAGTGTTTTTTATTTGTTCAAATCTCAACAATATTTTTTTTGTTTTGTTTTTTGTAAACTTCTGTGCATGAAATGCACTCGCATGACATTGTACAAAAGAGGAACAGCATAAGCTAAAGTGGCTATTAAGGAGACTATAGTGAGAAGTGTAATCCTTGATGTTAAAAAATTCAAGCACAGTTTCTCTATTTGTCCTATATACCTTAAAGTCTCTTAACCTCTAGAACATTGCCTGCTAAGACTGTGAAAACACTACTGAAATATTTTCAGTGGTGGGAAGCAGAAACATAGCTTTTAAGAACTTTTTGAATTGAAATACCATTCAGGTGTTAAGCTTACAATATACTTGAAGAATGGCATATGATTGAAAGTACAAAAATGTAGGTGAAAACCAGAAAAAAACCTACACATTGCTCTTCCTCTTTTTTTTTTTTTTTTTAATAAATTGCCATGACATTGAAATAAAAGCTGAGCTCTGTGTCTTCTCAGTGGGCTACAAGTACAGAAGCTTCTGTTCAGGCAGGAGATGTTTAAGCCTGATCTGAAAGTTCCTTTCAGCATTATGATGACTACAAGACAGTGTTTCTGGGACCTGCATGTAAATTTCAAGCATGACCCCATGAGAAACCCAAAGACCTTCTCCAGACTCCATCAAGCAATGCCTTAAAGTCTTCCACGTAGACCATATAAAAAGAGATTCAGTAATTCTTTAAAATTTACTTAATATAGATAGTTAAGAAGCATATCTTTGTTATGATGATATATTATGTGTGTCCTGTAGTTTGTCATTAATCAAGTATAGCTGTTCTGTCTCACCACAGGACTTGTCCAGTAAAAAAAAGGGAACTGCCAGGTTTCTATTCAAGAAAATTAATAGTCATCTGAATTTTTTATTGACTGATGAGTCTAGAGAGACACATTCCAGAAACGATGCAGCTGTTAGGTTTAAGAGAATATCATAAATTGAAGTCATTTGGATGTGCCTGATTTGAAAACATTTATGTAATATTCAAAAGTAGTCCCTATAGAATTCTGCATACCAAATGTTACACAGCTATAATTTTCCATTCATTCCCCACTAACACTTTTCATCTGTGGTAATTAATTATCTACCTGTGAAAAATTAGCTCTAAATATTTACTTCAAAGTTTGGAAACTAAAATAGCCATGATTCTATTTGTAAAAGGAATACGTAAAAAGTTTTCTCTCTCTTTACACTGCAGTTTACAGAATGCTCTTCAAGATGAAACAAAGAGATAAAAGATTTTTTTAGTGAAAGAATATTTTTAAAACTTGTCTGACTACACATATTTTACAACTTTGCCACAACAGCAGTGATTAACTCATCAACATAGCAATGTTTTCCATAGAGAAATCCTGGAGATTCAAGGACATGTGGTTCATCTTTATAATCAGCAGAGCACAAGTAACGATATAAAATGCTACAGAATTTTTCAGACTATATTATCAATTCACCTAGCTCCTAATAAAAGTTTTAACACACACACATAAATATTGAACACCAAAATGCAAGCTTATGCACTTATGTACGTTATTTGCTTAGTCAAAATATTATAATAGAGAAAATGTTCTAAATACTTCTATTACATTTCTCTTGGCAAACTGGAATTACTGAGTTTGGTCCCTATTTTCATTTTTCTACTACTGGTAAAAAAAGTTGAGGAAAAGAATTCCAGGCTCCTTGATAAGCCTACACATTGCATATACTGCAGCTGTTTGATTCAGACATGCAGCATGGTCAACAGTTTTACTAAAATTTCACTTCAACAATTTAAGAGTTTTTAATTCAAAATTACAATACTTGAAAGAAAACATGGCATCCATTTTTCTTTTTTCATCCTTTTCTTCTCTTTTCCAATGTAAGAGAGATGAACATTTAGCCAGTTACATTTTGTCCTTTGCTTTCATTGAACTTTCTGTGGTTAGAAATTGTGTGAATTTGAACTTATATTTAGCTATCAAGGGTTTCTTCCAAAAGATTAAGTTCTTTTTTTTTGTAGCAATCAAGACAGATCAAAACAATAGTGTTTCATGAACTTACTACTATATTTAGAAGTAATAACAGTATGAAGCAGGAGAAAAGGTTGACAGACAGGAAAAGGAAATTTCTGTCTCCTCCATAATATATCTATAAAATTACTAACCATAAGGTGAAAAAAAAAGAGAATAATTGCTAACGTTGCTTTCTGTAGAAAGCAAACTTTGCCTTAATAAACAGACTCTTGAGCAGAGAGAATTAAGTTGGTCATTTCAGACCAGCATTTCAGACAATGCTGCCAGATCTTCGTCCATGGGGGGCTTCCAAGCTACACAATCCCTACCTAGCATGTGTGAATCTTGTTATTTCCACTACATGACTTTATTATTTTAGACTATGAAAAACTCTGTATACCTTAGGAACAAGGGTGTCTCACCTTTGTTATACTATCACAAATTATATAATAATTTTCTTCTTTTTCTCATTTTATAACAAAGTGTGTACCTGTTTCAGCATATAATATTTCCCAATTTTGGACTCAATGATATGTAGTATGTATGATTCAAGTGTTCAACAGAAGTGAAAAATATCATATGACACCTGATTATTAAATCCACACCTGTGTGCATGTTTTTAGGGCAGCTAATACTTGCTGCTCTAACAGGAAATTACACACAGATCAGCTGAGGTTTCCAAACAGTGTTTCTTGCATCCTAAATTCAACCAGAATTTGTTTCACAAAAGAAATGTATTATGACTCAATATCTCTCAGGAATAAGAGAAAGTAAAAAGATTTTTGCAAGAGAAAAATATTTTCCTTAATCTTTTAAAAAAGAGATAGGCAGCCATTTCAGAAAGGCTTCAGTGAGTAATTGATCATGTGCATATACTAAGATATTTCCCCTTTTATTTATGACAAGAAAAATATTTACCTCATTTTCCAAATCAATATATTTCTCTTTGAAGGTTGAAATTCATCTGAAGAGTAAGTTTTCACCTGCTTACAAGATTGTTCTTTTGAGAATGAAGAAATACCTTTATAATTTCAATGGTAGGAATTTATGTTATATATAGCTAATTTGGAAATATTTTAAAAAGCCACCAATTCCTCTATTTTAGTATTTTCTTTCTTTCAAGGTATGTTCTAAATAGTTGCATGTTAATAGTGAATGTTTCTCTGTTGGAGCAAAATGGAAAAATCTGGCTTCATATGTGCCAAGGGATTTACAAAAATGCTATGATTGCAGTTAATAGAGAAGCAAATGTTTTTAATACCAGTGTTTGTACATTTGTATTCCAAAAATTATTTTCAAAGAATGCACTAAGGTAGATTTTATTTTTTTTAATTATCAAATTATGTTTATAAACATTACTATAAAGATATTCACCATCCACTCCCACTGAAAAAAATAAAACATATTACTGAAAGAAAGAGGGTAATAAAGATCTTGAATACTAATTCTCCTTTCTTTCAAGTACAGAATTTCAGCTCATATTACTACCTCAGCAAAGTCAGTCTCTTCTCCCTCTGAGATAAACCTTTTTCTAATACTAAATATTTCTAAAATCTTACATATATTTTATGTAAATACAAAAGATCACCCTTAAAATACAAAAGATTTTGAGATCACCCTTAGAAACAGTGGCCCCCCATCCTTGTCTCCTGAGGATAAGGGCACAGCAAAAATAAAACACATATAATATTGCATGCAGCTTATTCTCTGCAGGCAGCTGGATACTCTTAATGCTATACCACTCTATAGACTTTTATTAGAATATCAAAAGTGAAAGCAAATTTATCATAGTTTTGTATCACAGTCTACAAAATGAGCCAAAATTACATGCCTAATTTAAGTTAGTCCTAGAAGTGCCTTTACTTCCAGGCACTTCAGCAGATTATTTATCCCATCACAAAGTGCTGGATTACACCACTTCAGTTATTGTAGGACAGAATGAGTTCCCATTTGGAAGTGGTTCTTCTCTTTTTGTAGAAAGAGTCCACACAACTAGACATTAACCTTTAGCTGTCCAGCATTACGGCACATTGCATACTGAATAATTTCAATGACATATGCCTTTACAGTCATTTTAGGTACCACAGAATTTCTAACAAGCCTTTAGATGCTGTTTATAGTAAGGGTAAAGCTCTTCCTTTCCTCCTTCAAGTGCAGACACACAAAAGGCAGACAAGGAACCAGGTACAAGTTTAACTTAAGATTCCAGCCCGTGTTGTGGGGTGTCCTTGAAGGACACAGATGGCTTTATAGAGGTGATATTTAGTGATTGTTTAAGGAAACAATGTCCAGTTAAGATTAGATGCCTCATAATTGTAAAATTGAAGTTAGAATATAATTAAAATCATGTCACAGTTTTTGTATTTTAGGTACACAAAGTTAAGTGAGGTAAATCTGAATCCTACAAAAAATAAGCAGCATTAAATTGTATCATTTTTACAAATGGGACTAAAGTGGTTGTTCCAGATTTTCAGATTTGCCATGGTTTATTGTTTGGTTGTCCCAGATTTTCAGATTTGCCATGGTTTATTGTTTTACTGTGAAGATAGGAAAGAGGAGATATTAACATTAAAATATTTGTCTTATAAAACATTTTCTCAGCGATATCACAACAGATCTTTCCTTCTTCTACTTTAATCTCTCAAACTTCTAACATATTTACCATATCTGAATTGTTAGCCCTGAATTTTTAGTTGTAAAATTTATCACTGGAATGTAAAAATCATAACAGCATTTTTATAATATTTTATAATCTTATAATAGAGATATTTTGATATTTCTAATTATACTGCAGGTGGAGGTGGGTTTTTGTTTTTTTTGTTTTTTTTTTTTTTAACTGTAGTTATTGTTTTTACTTTCTGATTTGCTTTAAGCTTTCCAAGCATATGGATATATTGCAACTTTTACCAATTTGTTTGTATCTTTTCTTGGTTTACATCCAACATTTGGGGATTTTGCATTTTTCTTTATTCTAGGTCAACCTTCCAACTGAAAAAAAGAAAAAAAACAAAAACCCACAAAAACCACAAACAAACAAACAAAAACAAAAACAAAAACAAAAACAACCCAAAACAAAACAAAAAAACCCCTACTGTTTGAGTAATTAGGATCAAATTTGCAGCAGAGTTTGAGCAACTATAATACATATCTCTTGTCTATGATCTTTAACTTGTTTCAAAAAAAGGCAGATTCAAAATAAAAAACTTTATCTGAAATAGGATTTAGGGAACGCCTTTGGCACAGAAGTAAGGTTTTTCTTCTATTTAATATTTTGTAATATGGCTTTTAAATATATGCTCAAAAATACTCAGTATTTTATGAATACTTTTTTCCAGGAAAAATTGCTTCAGAGCCATAACACTGCAGGAAAAAAAAAATCCAACAAAGCACAGCAAAACCCCAAATTCTAGTAAAATATAAAGACTATATGCTTATACAAACAGATTTTATTCCAGATGAGTAAACATAATACTGATTGAAGGGTTAGGAATTTGTTTCTATCCTGTCACTTTAAGACTTCTGCTAAAATGGCAAAAATATTGTCTAAACAACAACAAAAGACAGCAAAATGGAGCTATAAAGTTTATGGCACTTGTGAGTGCCTTGCTTTAGTCTGCTCTAAAGGAGGATGATGTCCTTGCAAAGTGTTCATGTTTCTAGTCACTTTGGAAGAGCAAAAGACAGAACAGCCTAGTATGATTGAGGACTGTCAAACAGTGGAACGAAGGGATTTGCTCCAGGTAAACCTAATGCAACCCAAGTAAACATCAATTTAGCTAGCAGAGGAATTGGAGCTTGAGAGGAAGAATAAGAGAAGAATAACTTTTTTTTTATGGCTTGTTTGCTGTAAGTGTAGTTTGATCTCTAGTGGCTTGCCAAGTAGGTCAACAAAAGTATTTGCAGTAATTGGCAGTGAGTTTCTGGAATTCACTGTCGGAAAATATAGTGTAACTTCTGAAGAGTATTTGTTCTTAAGGGAAAATAACTTCACAGAATGGATTAGAATAATTTTTTTAACTGCTTGGTGAGCCAGTTGGTTAAATTGGTGTTTTGTTTTACTATGGCTGTGTTGATTACTGTTTACTTCCATGCATTTCACTGAGAAGCCAGAGAGAAAAAATTACATTTTCATATTATAATAAGATGCTACAAACGACATAAAATGGGCACATTTTTTGTATTGCACGTGGCAAACATAAACTGCTATACCGTTATGTATGTTCGCTGTTGATAGAGGGGAACTGCCACTATCCTTAACAAAGTTATAGACAGAACTGTGTGACAACAGGGCTCGTCCTGGGCAATCTTCCTCTATGTAGCTGCAAAGGGAGGGGCAAACCATTTTGAGCCCTGTAGGATTCTGGTGAGACTGCTGTCGTATAAACTAGGTCAAGGAAAAACAGAAGGGAGAAAGCTAAGGAGAAGGGGGAAAATATTTATGTCCACTGCCATCCCCAATTGTGCTCTTCATTCTTCTATGTTTGAATCAGGATTGATTCGACTGCAATTCGAGGAGAAAGAAGGGAAATTGAGTCATTATTGCTCAAAAGTTAGTGTCTTAATGAAAAAAACCAACAAGACCTGCAGGATGACTTCTGGGGAAATTTTAGTCCAGCAAGTAGTCTCAAAGGGTGGGACAAGAGAGACTTTCAACTTTATAAGTCATTAGGATTCTTCCAAAACCATTCTGGTAGGTGTTGTGTTCTTATAATTCCCACATGGCCTTCCTAATAGCTCCAGGACTTCCAGTATTTGTGAGTGGCTTGCAGATCAGTGTATACTCCTCCATGCAACAACATTCATATCTGTTATCATCCATAGGTTTGCTATGCACGTTTTCATCTCAGCTGTCATATATTGAACAATATTAGCCCAGGCCTTGATTTTGTGCTACTCTGCTTGTTATCAGTCACCAACTGGATATCAAACCACGGAGTTTTACCCTTTGGACCTGCCAGTCCAGACAATTTGCATCCCATCTGGCAGTACACTGATATAGCTTACAACTCCTTGCTTTTCAAGCGAGAATGCTGTGGCACGGATTGTGAAAATATTTCAGGATTTAAGATATATCACATTCACTGTCCTACCATCATCTGTATGGTCTTGATAGATCACTGTAAAAGGCAATCAAGCATGCTGTCACTTCAGTAATATGAATTGATTGCTCCTGACTATCTTCTTGTCTTTCACATGTCTGGAGTGGAATGCTGTAGTTTGCATTCTCTGCCCCAAGGGCTTCAGTCCCAGTTTTTCTGTTTGAGCTCTCAGCAGTGACATCACCTACCAGCAGCAATTGCTGGGCTGTAGGCTGGTGACAGAGACCTTGCAAATGCTACATTGAGGTGAGTTTCTGCATCAATGTGATATAGATTTCTATTGCAAATCCATTCACTTCAGAGCTTTCAGAAAACCTTATCATTTGATCAGTTTAAGGCACTTTTTTGGCGGTTTACAGAACATGGGATTTACCATAGCAGTTACAAAGAATCAGTGTCATCATCTATTCCTATCACTGTAAAATAATAAAGAGTAACACTGTTCCAGGGGAAAAACTAAACAGTTTAAATAAAATATCAATCAAAGTGATTTACTAATTTATTAGCAACATGCTAGTGACTAATACATATGCTGTCAAGCAATCACACCTGAGGATGTATAACCCCCCTGAGGTGCAGTTACCCCCATGCTCCAACTTTCAGAGTCACACCACTCTCTGCAGTGTGGCAGCTCCCAGGTCCTGGCAGGGATCTGTTCCATCCTACATGGGCAAGGACACCTCTGGCAGCCTGAGAGCAGCTCTGGCACTTCTGGGTTTTTAATCAGTCCTGGACCATAATATTTTTATTTAAGTCATTGCCCGTGTTATTTAATGTACCTCAGGCATTAATTGATTTCAGATTCATATCCATTTCTGGTCTTTTCATTTATTTTCTGCTAGTTAAGCAGACAAGTTTCTAATCACAGCCTCCTTCAGGTTCAGAAACTGGATGAAGCTGCATATATTTGTGCTGAAACATGACTAATTACAAAGAATGTGTCATCATTTTGTTGTAAATGGAAGCAAGCATTTTGTAAATATTGGTCTGCACTGTCAAATAATATAAAGGAGAATTTGCTTTTAGTGAAAATCTTGTGACTCTTCAAACCATTAGACACTATTTGTTTGATATTCTCTTTGTATCATCTCCACAAATTGAAATTGTTTATAATAAATGGATATCACAAGACATCAGTAGGAGGTAATTCATATGCTGCCAGTATTTCAGTTTTTTGTCACTAATACTTAAGAAATTAATTATCTCCAGTATACCAAAACATGCAAGTTTTTGTTGTTAAAAGCTACACTTTCAATTGCAGAACTTGAATTTCCTGGCTTTTGCTATCTATCTTCTCTTGTGATGTACATCTGTAGACTGTTTTAAATTGTTAATTATATAGACAACCAAATAGATGCGGTATCTACATCTAGGAAAGGAGGAAATATTTCAAATTGACAGTGGGAAAAATTGGATGGAAGGAATGGAAATGGTTGCTTCAGCTCATGAAGTGATAGCAAGCAGTCTAGTTGGAGAATGAAACAAATTACAAGGTTCAAGGTAGTTATGAATATGAATTCTTACTTTCTTACTGATCTTTCATGTTTGTGCATGTGTGTGTGCCTAGATATAAAACATGATTTAGTGTAGGTTTTGTTGTGTGAATATCTCTAGGAATGCATGTATCTTTCTGTGAAAGAAAAGCAGAAAGATAATGCTCCTGAAGATATTTCCCTCAATCTTCCTTAAGACAAAAACAAATTTATGTTGCATTCAGCAGAAGTAGGATTTTTCCCCACATATATTCCCAAAATTAAAAAAAAAATTGCTTGATTAAAGCTCTTATAACGTATATTGACCTGCAGTTTGCACAGTTCCATACGCATCACTTAAACACCTTTAATTGCAATTTCCTAAATAACAAAATTACACCAAATAACTGCATATAAAATTTGACCCACAGAAATTTTCTACGCTGGGGCTTCTCTATGTATTGTAGTGGTACATTTAAACTCATTAAATTATTTCCCTGTATCCTAAAAATTCTCCATCCAGAGGTCTTGCAGACATGTACAAATAGCTCATAGGGACAAGTATCTGAGGTTTAGGTTTTCTTCCAGAGTCCAGGTTCTGGCTGGTGTTTCAGAGGGTTCCCTAGATCCTGTATTAGATCCGACAGTCACATGCAGATGGCCTCTGTACCTTACAGCATCTAAGGGAGGATTTTACTACTTGTAACTTTAAATGGAATGAGAGATTGAAATATTGTATATGCAAGTTAAGCAGCTATGTATATTGCAATTTGCAACACAAAATCCCACAAACATCAAGGGATTTACTCTGAGTGCTTCAGGTGCACTCCAGCTCTGAATACATACTCATTTTTCTTTGTGGTAGTAGCTATATAATGCTGTGGATTTTGTAGAAATATTGATAGAATTTATGTTATATATAGAAGAAAAAAGCAAACAAATTACAAAACAGCAATAACCCTTTTGCTTAATTAATGTAAAAACAGTTTAATCCAGTGTGAAGCAAAACAGGTATTTTTGTCTGACTATTTCAAATCATATGAAAATAAAACAATGAGCTTTATGCATCCTGGAAGTATGACGTTTTACTAGAAGCTTGAGGCACAAAAAAGAAAAAAGGACTTAGATATCTAAAAGTAGTCTCAGTTAAGTTCCAATATATGAGCGGAAAAAAGGAGGAGCATGAATTATTGTGTTTTGCTATTTTGAATGGCAAACTTGAGCTTCAGATGCTGAGGCAAAGTCTGAAGGACAAATCCTCAATGTCTATTCTCATCATCCTGTCCATCAAGGGGAAGAATGGCAATTTGCACCAGCTGCTGAATTGCCCTCTGAGTCTGGGGCACAAAAAAAAAAAAATATGCTGTAAAAACAGAGCGCTGCCACAGCACTGCACTGCAGAAAGTTTTCGAGAAAATCAATCATAAGCCAACTTGATAGATGGTTCAGATGTGAAAGAGAGGCATAGCTACACACGCCTGCCCTGCTTTTGCTGACTTAGTCACAATATACATGTATTGAGCATTCATGTGATTTTATTAATTTTTAAGAGCCAAACAGAATTGTTAAAATGTCCATAAAAAAGAATGCCTTCTAAGTCGCATTAGCCTGAGTAGTCACAGGAATCATAATGGCTCAGAGACCAAAACTTTAAATTTCACATACAAATAAGCCCTGTATCCAGTAGATTTAGGTTTGTCTTTAGATGAAGCAATTTAATTACATAAAACATATCACATAGTAGGAAAAATAGCAAGGCTAGCAAATATTATTTCACTAATCATTTTTTGAGCTAGAAATTAGTTGCCTTCTTCTTACAAATCGGAAAGAAAAAAAATACAACAAAAGAAACGTTGCATCTTAATATATAAAAAATGCTTGGTTTTATTTGTTTCATTTATGCTGACCTTTTAAAATGTTTCTTATGCTATAGGAGGGGTTTCTGTATCACATAAGAAATTATGAAAAGGTATTTCTAAACATATAAAAAGTCAAAATAGGAAAAAGAATAAATTAGTCAATACAATTAAACAATAAAATACAATTAAACAATCTTTTAAAACTGAGCAATTGAAGGGATGGAAGGAGGGAAGACAGTCAGGAAGGAAGGAAGGAAGGAAGGACAGAAGGAAGGATTCCAAATAAATTATCACTATAATTAATTAAAAACAAGTTTCTGTTTTAAAGTGGCAGCATTTACTGATACAAAAATATTTTTCTGTAATATTTGACTAGCTGCAAATGTAATTAAATATATCAAGTATAATTATATAGTTGTGTGTATAAATATACATATAGTTTATATGCTATGGTGAGGATAAACACGACTTAGATGAAGTGATCTTCCCATACTTTAGACTGTAGATGTATGCATCTGATTTTACAGACTATCATTTCACAAGCTGCAGAGAGTGCATGAGTCATTCAATGTGTCAGATGAATGCACTAGAGGGTGACTACCCCTTAACAGTGTCTGTTCTGTCCTTTGCCAGAGAAAGAAGGCTGTGGGGACTAGGGAAGGTTACATTGAGGCTGTGTATGTGGGGATAAATAAATCCTCTTTGTCATAGTCGTGTCTCTTCTTTCTCTTCTGATTAATTAAAAAAAAATATTTAATATCACCTTCTGATATACAAAACTTTTATATTCATTAATTTATTTTCACTTACAAGTGGATCTTATAAATAGCAAAAAATAAGTACATGTGTAGGTAGTGTAGCAATGATGCCAAAAGTACTTAATAATTAACCTTAAGTTAGAGTGAGGCTTTCCTAAAAGTTAATGAGATGGTTATTAGATTAATTAGTGCCCAAGAAGGAAATTATAACTTAGGTTATATAAAAATACTACATGACAAACGGCACACCACATGGTCTTTTAACGCACTATTAAATTGCAACTGTCCCTGGTAAAAGAAATATATACAAAGACTCTCAGGAAAACTTCATGTAATATATCATTTTCTTGCTCATAATAGTTACCTGTCAGCTAGAAGTATGGTCTGAGAAATAATTCAAATTATATAGTAGTTTTTCAGTTGTCATATCTACTACACAGCTCCTACAACTTTCTAGAAGGATTATATTTAATTACATTGCATGAAATAAACATACACAGTGGTTAAACTCACAAAATACTTATGTCCCTCATAAACGTTAAAAGTTTCATACATAGTGAATGTCCATTGCAGAAAATTAAAACTATGAAAGGAGCACAGTCTCATCATGATTTACCATGTTACAATACCAACTGATCACCTCCTACATTCTGCAACTATTTCTATAATATTGTTTTGTCCACCAGCAAATAAGTATAATTGGATAACCCAGTCCTTCAAAGTCCCAATCATTATTCCCCATTAACAAAAATGTTCTACAAACATGCTTATGCATCCTTCAAGCTATCTAGTAAATATGCGACAATCACTGTATCTTCACCCTATCTGATTATTTTAAGAAGGAGGAGCACTACTTGGACCTTTTGAAGAATGAATGATACAAAATGAACATACCTTGTTTTGTCTGGAAAAACTAAGAATGAGAGGGAATATAATTGTTGCCTACAAATAAACCAGTGGTAAACCCAAGGGACACAAAGGAGTTATTTAGCAAAGAGACAATGTTGGCACAAGAATAAATGGGTATGGAACAGCTGTGTGTAATCAGTGGGGCCTTGACAGAGAACGTATGTGTGTAAGTTGAGGAATGAATCCTGGAGAAAGTGTTTAACAGGAAACAAAACCAAACCAAGAAGGAAACACAGGCTCCTAAACAAAAGAAAAGAAAAGGAACCCCCCAAAAAGAGAAAAAAGCCTAGGTACTGCTAGGAAAGAAACGGACTAATTTATGGAGTGAATTATGCTAAGTGATTAAGTGTGAAGAGAGGAATAAGGGAGCCATGGCCTAGAAGTCCCCTTCAAGTTCAATATTCCATTATATTTTTAAAATTTGATTTCTGAAAACAAAGCTGGACAAAGTAGAGTGTAATGCAGAAAAGGCTAGACAATACTTACTGCTGTAATAGAAGGCTGAGGAGTACAACCATAATATAAAACAATTGAAGACATTTTTTAAAATATGTTGAATGACAGAAAACACAGCAGCTGATTAACACTGGACCTCAGATAATATCCAGATTTTGCACTGATACTATTGTCGGTTGTGTACAAAATTATTGAGAAAGGAGATTTGTTTTTTTTTTTTCAGGACTAGGGGAATCAAAAGCTGTAAATCATATTGAAATTGAACAGTGTTTTGATAACAATGAAAAATAATCAGAAAATTTGCCACTAAGCTCCATATAGGTCTGAGTTCTTGATTTCATTCTGAGGGTGTTAAAAATAAGGCAATTCTAGTCTTAAAGTCACAACCATATCAGTGACATATTATATTGGAACTTAATAACTTCTTACTTTTCAGAGTTTATAAGCTCAGATGTAGAACACACTGTTTTATTTATATGAGTTTATGTACAGCAAAACACAAATCATATTTTCCTGCTCTTGCTCAAGTAGATATGCCTAAAATACTACCCAAGATTTGAAACAAAGAGCAAAGGAGTAAAATAGGCTATAATAGTAAATAATATAATATTTTTTGTATTCATGTACTGTTTTATACTATAAATTTTGAAAATATTAACTATGATTTATAATAATAATTGACCCATACCTATTATTCATGAGAGCTATGGATGGCTACATCACATACTAAGAAACCTTTTTATAATAGAACACATCTTGTTTGTTCTTTTTTTCTCTTTCCATCATGTTGTCTTACTTTCCTTGGCTGTGTTTTTAACTCTCTGATACAGGTGCTTCTTTATCAGAGCATTTCAGTTTTAGGTCACTGGTTCAGGTCCAGAACACACTCCAGATGCAGATGTGCAGTAGGCATCAATTCAGCTCCAAGCAGGTGTCACTATTGTTACCATTCCAACAAGTATTCACTGACACCCTCCTTACTAATCTCATTGGACAGACCAGGGACTGCACAGAAATAGCTTTATTCCATCTGAGCTGATGATGGTTCTTCTGAGCCAAGATTGAGCCCTGCTGGTAGAACAGTGTGAAACAGATTGCATAGGCCACTGATGCTCCATGCAGACAGAAGACTTTGCTCTAATGATGACTGTTCTGATTTTCTTACTTGTGAGTCTGTGTTTTTATACAATACCTGGCATTAAATTTGCTCTTCACTCACATCCTACCTTAATTCCTTTCATTCCTGTATTTTGCCTTTGTTGCCAAAAACAAAATAAATAGTTTAGACACTGATTTAATTAACAGAAAACAGGTCCTTCTTTAACAAATTTTCGTGCAATGATTTTGGAGTGAGAGTGCTCTTGCTTGAAGTGTCAGTTACTAAAATTCTGGTAATCAAGTGTTCAAAGTTACCTCTCGAAACAGAAAGCATTTTTCTGGGAGGATATACTAGCAAAATAGTAAAAATTCAGCGAAGGATCATCAGATTTATTCCTTTTCATTCATGTATATTACTTCTAAAAAGACATTACAGTCTGTCAATGAATTGAAATTGTTACCAATCTGGAAAAAATATTTTTTTGTCTTAAATGACATATTTACAAAGACTATGTTACAAAAATATGTTCTGGGAAATAATACTGTTTTAGTAGAAGGTATTGCATTATAGGTAGTACTTTAGTGAGCCAGCAAACACACAATCACTAGATAAATCACCGAGACAGAGATATAGAGATTCTTTCTATAGTGAAAAAGCAATCTGCCAGTTGTGGAGGATCATTCCACAAGCCAATAAATGCAATTTTTTATTCATTTCTCTTGAGTGTCCCGTCTCAAGATTCCTTGCAAGGATGTATAAAATGGTACTAATAGGAGTTCCAGTTTTCTAACTGATTCTTGCAAATTTGGAAAGATTACAGGATATTGCACTATTATACCATATTTATTAATCAAAAATAACTTATGTAACATGTAATGCTTTGATTCCTTTTCTTTATATCACTTGAAAAGCTTTAGAAATTCTGTAATATTTTGAAATGCATAATGCTGTTTAGAGGCCCCAGTGCAATTTATTTTTTGCTATATCAACTGTTCTCATCTTTTATTTGGTGTCTTACTGATACAAAACCACTCAACAGTTTTGAGATTTCTTCATCCCAAACTCTATGACAGAGTCAGGGCATTTGTTTTAGTTCTTCTTCTGGTTTCTTGACATTTTCATTCCTGACTACAGAATAGCACATTTTGAATAGAAAGAGAAGAGAGTCAGCTTTCCTACTTACTCCATAAGTAGTTAACAACCACAGCTGATGTCCAAGATACAAGACTTGTAGGTGCAATGTTCTGAGGTCAGTGCAGAACTCAAGTCTTCCATTTCCTGGCTTAATGTCCCCATTGATGAGCAAATATATTTTCTAACTTTTGCAGTTTACAGATTCTGAAACCATTTGCATGCAAGTACAGACTTTTGCACTGCGAGTTTTAGCCACTGACAATAATATTGCTTTTCTTAATAATTTTGTTTTGGACTATTTAGGAATCATTACATGCCTGCAGCAGTTTATGTACCACAAATTATAATCCCTGAACTAAATTATTATGCACTGTCACTCAAGAATTTCTTTAGAGGAGTTATTTTCTGTCTGGAGAAAAATCCATCTGAAGAACTGCAAATACTAGATCCAATGAGTGTAGAACCACCTTAAATCCATGAGCTTCGATAAGCTTTCCCATAGTTCAAGCATATCTGCTGTAAGGCAGAAGACTTTTTACATTCCAAAAGCTTTCTTGACTCTTTTTTGGAGGCATCCAGCAGTGTCTTGGAGACTATGTGGGAGACCTAAGGGCCTTGCTTTGGCAGTCTGATTTCGCTACTGCTGAAAGTGTTTCAGTACCTAGTGGAGGTGATGTCATAAATACATCTATTCAAAGCATGACACTGTCTCACACCAAAAGGCATTTCATATTGATAGAATTGAAGAAATAGACTAATAACATGTTTACCAAAGAGGAAATGTTTGGTGTCTAAGTTGGGAAAAAGGTGTTTTGTGTTCTTTTTAAACTATTATTCTTGGTGTGTCCCTCAAAATTACTCCCTGCAGGTACAACAGTAAAAGACTACTGACTCTGACCCAGAGATGAGTTTACACACTGCAAGAAAGTTAGTCCTGTGGCAACTACTACTAAATTTAATTTATGAGCAGTCAGTGTGAGATAGGTCCCTTCTACAGTCACAGGGCTAACAGAGACAACGAGACAGCGGATAGGTTTGAGACAAAGGACTGTCATGAAGTGGGTGATGTAGAGAACTCCGAGTCACCTTCACAGCATAGGATTTGGTTAATTAGTTCTGTAGCTCTCAAAGGGAACTTTGCACTGGCCCAAAAGCTTCCACCAGGCTTCCTCAGAGTAGAAAGAATGAGTGTTTTTATAATGATAGCAAACTACAGCACAGGGATCTGTGGGTTCACAGGTGTTGGTGAGTCAGAGGGCTGCTTAGTTACACATGCTAGGAGATGTAGATAGGCAGGCTTATGCTTGGGAAATCAGGTATTATGTGTGTATATTGGGCAGAGAGAGGGAGAATGTAAGTAAAATGTGTAAATATGTAATTAGAGAATTTCCTTGATTTGACGTTTGGTTGTTCTGGTTGTTTTTTTTTTTTTTTAATGTCAAATCATTTGTGTTATATAAATGGTTATGCCTGGGATCCTGGTTTAGACTGGTGCTAAATAGTTTAACCAGAACTAGAGTACACTAGCTGCCTCAGTAACCCTAGCTTGGCTCAGGGTCTGAAGTGTAAGATATTTCTCCTGGCAGAAAGGGATACTAATGTATTTTTTGCAAGAGGCACAATTTTAAAATTGATTTGGATGAACTGTTTCATTGTCAGGACAGTTTATTATTTGTACATTCTGAGAATTACAGACAGTAAAGCGCTTCTGTGACTTGTTGAACTCAGTCCCATAGTTCCTGACGTGATTTCCCATAGATGTGTTCTTTGAGCGTGATCAAAGGCATTTCATGATTAGTTCTGACTATTTGCATCATTGTTTCACAGAGTTATTTGAACAATTAATTTTGCTAATACTTAAGTTTGCAAGATACTTATCTGGAGTCTGGTGGCAAATCTTTTTCTTAGCTTCTGTTTTCTGTTACAACTTTTTCCACTTGATTTGAGTTTTATCTATTAACTTGCTTGCAGTTTATTACAGCATCTTATTAACCGGTTAATTACATTTACTAGTATGATACTAATATTAGACAGAAGCCTACTTAGCATCCACAGAATTCATAGTAATATAATGGGAAAATGTTTGAGTCTCTCGGTTCTTGAGACTTCAAGTATTTAAGCATTTTAGTACATCTGCAGTTTTTACACCTTAATTTTAATGTGGAAATATTGACTGTAGAAGTTCAGAAGTAGTTCTGAAGTTCAAAAATGCTATACCATGACACAAGATTTTATTCACAAATTGCAAGTAAATGCTAAAGAGAACACACATATATCTGAAATTATACAGCCATTCTGTTTTGTCTATAATGGGATTGGGGGGAGTATGTATTACTGGCTGAAGGATAATTAATGGAGTGTCTTCCCTATTCTCACAGTTCTAATGAACCCCTTTGTAGTGTGTCTTGAAAGCAGTGACTTGCCAACACCTTGGAATCTAAAGCAGAGTGGAAATTATTGCTACACTTCCAAAGAGACAGAGAAATTGTTCAGCTCCAAATGGAAGTTGTAGAACACAGGACATGGGATACTAAATCATCTAGCAGCAGAGAGGAATTCAGCCACATGATTGATGCCAGATTTCTGCTGGGGGATCAAAATCCATCAAGCAAAGTAGCTATTGCCATTAATCATGTCTCTGAAGTGCTTGGTGTTTCTGTGACTTAACAACACTTAGCAGCCCCTCTGGTGGCAGGAAGCGGAAAGGGAGAAAGATGCTTTTGTGCATCTAAATGGTGAGGAAGCAACAACTGCAAGAAGGTTAAAAAAAAAAAAAGAAAATAAGGAAAAGAAAGAAGGAAAGAGGAAAGAAAGAGAGAGAAAGAGAGAAAAGGATAAAGAATAAAAGAATAGGAAGAGAGAAAAGAAAAAGAAAAAGAAAAAGAAAAAGAAAAAGAAAAAGAAAAAGAAAAAGAAAAAGAAAAAGAAAAAGAAAAAGAAAAAGAAAAAGAAAAAGAAAAAGAAAAAGAAAAAGAAAAAGAAAAAGAAAAAGAAAAAGAAAAAGAAAAAGAAAAAGAAAAAGAAAAAGAAAAAGAAAAAGAAAAAGAAAAAGAAAAAGAAAAAGAAAAGAAAAAGAAGCCATGACAGCCCTACTGGCAAGATTTTCTCTAAACCAACAATTCAAGCTGGGTGCAATGAGCCAGCCCTTGCTTTTCTGTATTTGCACAGGGGCTGGTTACAGTATAATCATGAAACAGCACAATCTTGTATACAATATTATGAAAAGTACTATCATAACTTTTCATGATTTAGGGGAAAGGGATACATATTGCCTATCTCTGGCTGAATAAAACAGCAATGATTATGATTGTCCTCATTCTGTCTGATATTTTCTAACCTTTCCTGTGGTCAGACTACAGGTGGACTGATATATTCAGAGCATGATCATCATTGGAAAACCTGTGATTTTAGAATCCGAGACACTGTAATTTTCTTAAAAAAAAAACAAAAAACCAACCAACCAACGAAACAAACAAAAAAAATCACTTTCTCAATATTCTCACATTTCAAATATTAGTTTTCTCTCCTGTCAATGAGTCCCTGATAAGTATTACCTTAACTGCATAGTAGCCAGCAAGTGCCTAATAATCATTTTGTTTCATCTACCACATTTAACTCTTTCCAAACAATTAATTTTCCCTTAATTCTCCATCGTAGCTGTGGAAGAGACATTAAAACCAAAAATTGTTTAAAGATCTGAGGTTGCACTCAAAAATAATAACATTATAGAGAGAAAGATATTAAATAAAATGGGGTATATATGTGCCTCAACTTGCTAATCCTGCAGATTTCTTAATGGATTTATTATTTTTTTTAATAATTCAGAATTTATTCAGCTGTAGACTGGGTCTATAAATATCTGCTATAAGTGTTCCTGGTAGATTGTGAAGGAAGATTGCCATTTCTGTAATTATGTTAGTTATGTCACACATTGAGGTTTAAACTGAAGTACAAAAGAAGAAATGCAAGTTTTACTGTTCATTTCAGTAATGTTAGGTTTTAAAAATTCCAACGAGCAATAGAAAACATACTAAAGAAAAAGTCTCATATTTAAACCTTTCCTTTTTGAGAGGCTGCAGTGGTATATACAGGTTGAGACGCTGGTTTGCAGTGACAGATTTGCTTGATTAATTATGGCTTCTTCAGACATCTGTGGTGCAGTCATTTGCCTCTGAACTAATCACCTCGTTTGCATTAAACAGAAAAGACAGTTCTGTGGAGCCATTCCTTTGGTCTTTTGTACTGATTTTGGCTGGGATAAACTTAATTTTCTCCATGATAGCTAGTATGGGGCTAAGTTTTGCATTTATGCTGGACACAATGTTGATAACACAGGGATGTTTTCATTATTCCTGATAAGTGCTTGCGAAATGTTAAGGACTTTTCTGTAATGTCTCAGCCTACCCCACCAGTGAGGAAGCTGGGAGTGCAGAAAAAGTTGGGAGGGGAGACAGCTGTGACAGCTGACCCCAGCTGACCAAAGGGATATCCCAGACCATATGACCATATGATGCTATGAGTGTCAAAGAGGGTGAAGAAAAAGAAAAGGAGCAACATTCAAAGTGATGGTGGTTTTGTCCCAAGTTACCACTGCATGCAATGGGGCCCTGCTCTTCTGGAGATGGCTGAACACCTGCCTGCCCATGGGAAGCAGTAAATGAATTCTTTGTTTTGCTTTTCTTGTGTGCATAGCTTTTCCTTTCCCTAGCAAACTGCCTTTACCACAACCCATGAGTCTCCTACCTTTTACTCTTCTGGTTCTCTATCTCTTCCTGCCAGAGGAGAGTGAGGAGCATCTGTGTGGTGTTTAGAATAAGAAGAATGCTTCTCTTTATTGATGATATAAGGAGGCTGAAGTTGTTATGAGACAATTCCTCGCCTCTAAAACAAATTTATGAATGTAAATATTTACTTTTTTGGGATTTGTTTCCACATACGCTGACTCAGAAAATTAGAGACGTTACTGCATATATACCTTGCGCTAACAACATATGAATGCCCCTTCTGTTTTCAACACTGTAAAAATTTTAGGACTTGTTTCACCCAGATCATCAGATCTGACTTCATCAGAAGTCTCACTTCCTTTCATGCATTTTCACATCTTAGGAATTGTACACAAATAAAGCATTTTACCTTCATAGCGGAACTCAAATTTTTTTTTTTCTTTTTTTTTCTTCTTCATAAAATAGCTGAGAAATAAATAACAAGTTAGTTATATTCACCCTAGGATATGCTGTGATTTAATTTTGAATGCTTCTGAACAAAGGCAGAAGAACACAGGAAAAATCCATGCAGACATAGAACAGAATCTTTTCTTTTTTGGACACTGTTTTAAAATCAATTATATGTGAGCAAGGGAGGCCTGAAGGTTACAAGTCAGTCAATGTTGTTTTATTAGCACTGGACTGCCTTTACAACTGAAACACATTTTAGCCACATGTCAATCATATTCTAACCACTCTTTTATTAGTTTTCCTCAAATTATTGCTTTCTTCTCAGTTTAAATTAAATGGGAAATTGAAATGCTCTTCTACATTTTTATATTCCCTATGAGAAAATTTAGAACTAATCTAAAATAAAGCAACCAGCAATCTATCTGCTTTGTCAGTCTGTATTGACATACTGTTCAATTCCATCTCTATGCTAATATCAAGATTCAGTTCTGAAAATGTATTCTTCAAATTAAACACAGGCCAAAAATGTATTTCTGTTGTAAGTCCAGTGGATAAATATGTATCATTCACAGCTTCATGAAGAGTCTTCATATTTCAGTAAGATTTTGAATTTAAAAAAACCCCAAAAGCTACAAAAATCTCCACAAAAGCTGAAGGCTGCATTTATATAGATTTTTATTCCAAGTTCAGATTTAATAATAAAGACATAGCTACTGTATTCAATATCTGACTGAGATTCAACAGAATATTGAGAAGTCGTATCTTATTTTTAAAAATTAATTTATAATAAATATCTATGTCTAGATCACAAAGCTCTGGGGTTTCCTTTTGAAGCAGAATGAAGAAAAAAAGGCATCTAATGTTGA
This sequence comes from Rhabdornis inornatus, assembly GCA_013397075.1. Classification (NCBI taxonomy): domain Eukaryota; kingdom Metazoa; phylum Chordata; class Aves; order Passeriformes; family Rhabdornithidae; genus Rhabdornis; species Rhabdornis inornatus. The sequence goes on from VWZS01011053.1 coordinate 174,010, forward strand.
AGCAGTTGCAATTACTTTTTTTCTTGTTAACTAGAAAGCAACACTCAAAGGAAGATTACTAAGCCTTTTTCACCAACAGCAGTTTCCTTACAGGAAGCTAATTTTCCTGCACTGAACGTAGAGGAGAAAAACACATTAAGTACACAGTATCTGTTTGCTTAGGTATGGATCATAGGGGGTTTGTACCAGCTACATTCCACACAAAACAGATTGATCACACTGAAGTTTTTAACAGACTTCATGGAATGCCTGGCTCTTCCACCTTTCCAGATTTATAGGAGTCTCTGCTGGAGTTTGACAGTATCCTGGAGAAGACAGAGAGAAACAGCTGATGGCATGAATGCTGTTCTTGTGAGGGTAGTAAGCAGGAAATTCACCTGTATTTTTCTCTTGTCTTTTTATGGCATCTCTTAGTGCAGTATGACTTTTCCATTTGCAAAAAAAAACCAAAACCAAAACCAGCAACAACAACAACAACAACCACAACAACAAAAACAAACAAACAAAAACACAACAAAAAAAACAAACAAAAAGTGGTTTTGTTTTTATAACCCATATGCCATTACATAAATTGTCATGGAAAAAAAAATGTTTAAATTCTCCTGGATGTTAGTCTTTTGAAGGAAATATTCTGTGAGCAGCCTAAAAATTCAGTCAACACTGCTGCTCTCTCCTTGTTAGCAATTTATAGAAAAAAAAATTGAACAAAAGAAAGTAATAATTTTATCCCTATTCCTAAAAACACCTATCATTTACAACACCTATTGTGTTACCAAAAAATTCTATTTTTTCCATAAAAATAGCATTCAAAAAAAGTCTCATTAAGAAGTGTGTGTGTGGGGACAGGGTACTTTTACTTTGTGTGTGCATCTGTGTCTCTCTTTGTGTGTGCATCTGTGTCTCTCTTTGTGTGTCTTTTAAGGTGGGAGTACTTACTGTTCTTGAATAAAGATGTTGCCAGAGGGAAAGGAAGGTGGGTTTATAGCAGTCTACAGTGCTTTTAAGTGCATAGTCAGAATGCAGAGAGTGGCACCTTGAACACCAAAAGGGAAGGTATTTCACACCTCAGTGGTTCTGAAAGGGTTTACACAGGCTTGAGGTGATTATAGAAGCATTAAATGAGCAAGGAACTGATGAACATGATCCAGATCATCAATAAACAACCCAGATGTGCAGCACAAGTGTGTACAGAGATTGATGAATCCTTTGAATTGGGTAAGGGAAGCAGTAGGAATTTGACAGGTTATTTACTGACTGCCATAACCTTTATTACTGCTCCATGAATCAGCTAGCACAAAGTTACAGCAATGGCAGGCTTCATCTTAGGGCAGAGGTGCTACTGCTCCTGCAATGCCCTCCTGAGCTCATCTCTACACCTGCACTCCACTCACAGATATAAATGCAACTGTTTGTTGACCTTGCTATAACAGAGTTTCTACCACAGCAGCTGAAGAAAAAATGGGTGAAAGAATGCATTCAAGACAATATTGAAAAAATCAGGGAACATGGGGTCTTAACACTTCACTCCCTGCTTAAAGCAGAGTCTATACATGAAGTCAAAGTTCAGCTATTTGTTAAGCCATTTATTTCAAAGATATTGAGAAGGGTCTTTTGTGCAACATTCTAAACACTATCATTACCCAAGACAGCTTAGTCTCCCTCTTCTGAATCTAGCTGATGAGTTCAAAGAAACTACCTTCTTCAGATACTCACTGCCACCTCTCTACCGGAAGTTGTAGCCTTCCCATGAGATCAAATTAAGTGAGCACGCCTTGTGTGCTTCAATATGAACTCAACTAGTGATGCCTTGAAGTCCCTTCTCAGGGTGCCAGAACTGATGCCTAGAAAGGCTGACCTGGAACAGATGCTAGACAGAGCAGAAGGAATAAAATAGGTATTAATTAAAAGGATACACCTTGGGCAGGGCAAGAGCCTGTCCAGGGCTGCACCCAAGTCAAATTCAAGATGGATCCCAGTCACAAGTTTTTACACTTTTAGAAGTTTTGGTTCATCTATATATTGGGGTCAACCACAGCCCCAGGCCATGAAGTCTCAGTCCCCTGGCTTGCCCCCTTTCCCTCACCATTGTTTGTGCTTTTTGGGTACCAGTTGTCCTTGATTCTAGAGCTGGGAAGGGATTGTTTGGTCTCACTGCCCTGTGAAGAGAACTTACTAACACCTAATATAAAGTTTCAGAGTTACATATGAGGCAGCAGAGAATCTGAAAAATATAACAGCTAAAACCCAAGGCATCACTAGGAGCAGCAGTAATATATGTTGTTCTGGCTGTGGTGCAGGATTATGAAGGTTCAGCATGAGGCTAGTGCTGATTTACTCAGACTCAGGCCTATAATTTATATTGTACCATATTCATCTAAGCAAAGTATGAAACCTTTTCTAAGAGAGGGAAATTGCTTCTGCTCAGGGACCAACTTAGACTGTACGGAAATGACCAAGTGGCATAATTCAGGATGAGAAGGATAAATGTTCCAAAGGAGTGAGAGGTCTACAAGCAATGTGGTGTAGTAGACAGCAGAAGGCTACTAAGACCAGCACGGCATGGACACACAGAGCTACACATCACAGACAGAATCATAAAAGGATTTACTTTTCCTCTAGTCACTGAAAGACTTCTCTATAGAGACCGATGCAACAAAAAGTCCTCGAAATAATATCAGTCTGAAAGCTGTGAGGACAAAACCTAGTCCCAGAACAGGATGCTCACCCTTTTTATCTCTTGATTCCAAACTTTTCTTAAAACCCAACAGTTAGCAAATTACCTTGTTTTTTAGGTTTTGTTTTATTTTTTTAGTGGTTGATTTAAAAGACACAGTAAATGCATTTTAAATTGCTGAGCAGTGTGGAGCTTTTCACACGTTCATTTCAAATTTTGAGGCCACAGACAATATTATGCCAGCAAGATACTGCAAGTGAGACTGGTAATCTACGCTTCTACCAAAGCTGATCCTTCTGAGGGATCCTTCTCCGTCTCAGGGTATGTTACCCAAAGTACAAGTTTTATAGTATCTATTTAATACTGCCTAAAGAAAAACTGTACTCCTTTTTTCAAACAAGTTACAGCAACTTGTGTCTAATTCCTAGTGGTTTCAGCAATGTTAATTCTGCAGGTAATCGTTTGTCTTTTTACTCTACATGAGAGGCAAAGGGGTAATAGAAAGGACTTAACTGTTCCTTTTAATTTTGTTTGCTTTGCTCAGTCAAGCATAAACTTAGTTTCCAGACTGAAAGTAAGAATGAAATCTTGGTTAATCTTGGTTGCACACCAACGGGGCACAGCACACTCGTCCAGTCAACCAAAAACCAGAACAGGGGATTTGGCATTTCCATCCCCTAACCCTTTGAGAAGTGGTCACAGGATAGTCTATCAGCCCCTGCCAACGCATTTTGGAGTTTGGGGTCTTTCCCAACGATGGAGAATGATAAAGATTTCTCATTCCCTCCCTCAGCTGCGAGGGTAGAACATAAACAGAGAAGAAATGCTAAAGGCTACCGTTGGGAACCTTTTTAAATGCATGAATTCTTTTAGCAGTTAAATGATTATTCACGTATATTTCCTTCTCATGTACTACAGAGTTTATTCAGAGGCCTTCTGAAGGGCAGAAGACACAGGTTGGCTACCAGTTTGCAGCTCACAAATGCAATTATTTGCCACACAGCTCATTCAGATTCTGAGAGTCTTACCGCTGTGTAGTCATATGCAGATCACTGTTCTGGGTCTGGCTGACATGGGGTTAACTTTCTTCATTGCAGCCTGTATGGTCCTGCGTTTTAGATTTGTTGCCTTAACAGTGTAACACACCAGTGTTTTGAATATGGTTCAACAATTCTTGCACAGCATCAAGGCTTTCTCTTTTTTCCTGCGCTTTCCCCCATAGTGAGTAGGCTAGGGGAGAGGAAGTTGAGAGGGACTGTACTCGGACATTTGGCCTAAATTGGGTAAAGGAATATTCCACATTGTCTTTTGGCCAGGGTTAACTCATAACTACTGTGAAAATGCACAGCAATAGCTTTGTCTGTTGAAAATCGTCACAAATCATGTAGAATTACATGCAACTCAGTCTTACATATTAGAGTTAACAGAAAAATTAATTCAAGCATAAACAAACTGACATGTTTTGCTCATCCAACTTTTACAGGAAAATTAATTCTAAAAAATGATAATGTAAAGACTTGGTGACAAATAAAAGACATTCAATGGGAGATGAACAATAGTAGACACTTCAGATTAAGAGGCCAATGACAGATTTTTATTCAATTACATAGCAAGCTATTCTGAAATATTTTGTTTCCAGCAAACAAAAGATTAAAAGATTTCATAAGAATGTTGATAGAATATTGTGTTAAAATGAAGAGGTAAATACTCTAGGTATCTGTAGGAGGAAAAACATCTCATTTGTTCTGCCAGCTCTGAAAGAAAATACAGAAGTGAAGGATCAGATGATAAGATGCAAGGAGGAGAGACTTTTCATAATTGCTGTTAGAAATGATTAAATGAAGTAAATACAGTAACAAATAAAATTGTGTACCAGGGTAAAGTGCAGTTAAAAAAATTGTATATTAGACATGAAAAACAGAACATTTCAATCTCATATTTTCTTCTGTGTAGATAAGATTGCCCAGTTATAAATGTATTTTGTAAGAAACTTAGTGTCTCTAAGACATTGCAATTGAAGTGTCAGGGAGCTTCACTTTCAATGGTACAGTCTTTCAGGAGGGCTAGAAAAAGAGTAAACCAGCCCACAAGACAGTGGTTTTTTGGTTTTTTTTTGTATATAACAAATTGCATCATAATTAGCAATGAGTGCATGTAAATAAGGGAGAAAAGATCAAAGTCTGGAAGGATGCTGAAGGGCTTTAACAATTGGATCTCTCCCATGATTCATGCAAACATGAGCTGTAATTATTGGTAAAATAAATCACTCGTTTACAGTCTTTTGAGTTACTCTGTGAAGGAGAAAAGTTACTTGAAGGACAGCCTGTCTTTGACTAAAATATGCCAAAGGCATGTGTTTTGTCTTTTTTGGGTGGGCATGTGTGCAAAAGAGGAAAGCAAGAAGATTGAATGCATATATTAATGGCTGAATAGGTGAATCCAGCCTTTCCGGTAAGAACACGCAGAATAAGACTTCTTGTATTACTTCTTTTAGTAAATACATGTAGGGAAAACCTGTAAAAATTGAAAGAAAGTCATTGCCCTGTGAAAGAAGCGACTCTGAGAACGATAGAGATTTCCTCCTTATCCAGAGGCTACTGCAGGAGGCAGGAGTCCTGTTGAAGGACAGCAAATCAAAAAGAACCAGTATCCATTTCATGTTCAATATTTGGGGAGCAAGAAGTTTATTATGAGTAAGATCACCTTCTTAGTGGCATCATATACTTTTTATATGTATCTGTTGAGAGAACCTGAATCCAGCAGACTTCAATACTCAGGAGATTTCTACTCTCCAGTGTTTGTTGATGTTCCTTTTTGTAGGTCCATGCAGTATATATTTTATACAGCATACATTTTGCAACAGGAGGTACAAACACACATGCGCACACACACACACATAACCAATGTACAGAAAAAATCGAGAGAAGCAGGGAACATTATCCTTACTGCTACCCACATAAACACCACCAGCAGTCACAAAAAGTACAGAAACTTGAGCAAAACAGCACAAATACATTTGCTGATACAGGCTGAAGGTCACTTGCAGGTGAATGCATACCCTTCCTGTCTTGATCCACAGTCACATTCATATCCTCAGGTCTCTTGAACTCAAAATCAGATCTTAACTACATCCAAGATCCATGTCAGCACCCTATTTCTTATGTCATATTGTTCTCTACTATTATTATTATTATTATTATTATTATTATTATTATTATTATGGTTGTTGTTGTTTTTTCAGGGTTTTCTGATCTACTGTAATGTCTTATTATCTGCTGTTTATGTCTCATGTAAGTGGGTGCTTAGTTATTTTCCTCTCTTTCGCTTTTGTTTTTGCCCAATATACTGGCAAATACATATGTCCATGTTTTCTAGGTATCATCAAGTCCTTTACCAAAAACATATTTTTACAGTTTCTCATTCGACATCTAGTCATTCAGGGCTTTTAGACTTGCATGTTTAGAAATTCAGACATTCAGCTACAGGCTTAGAACACATAGAGCCAATTGCAGTGATTCACTTACTTAAGAAGTGTTTTTTTTAAAATAAAATACTGATAGTGTTTAAAGTTGGATGTGAATTTAGTTACTTACACATTTAGACATCAGTATCCTTTTACCCTTTTATATCCTTTTATGTGACTCCAAAATCTCAATGTAATTTGTCTTTAAAGTAGAGAGTTCACAGACAATGATGATTTAAGTTAGGAAAGTAGAAGAGTTGAAAGATTAATATTTAAATATTAGTATTAACTAGTAGGTTGCAAATTAGCTATTTGCCCATGCAATTTATCAGATAATTACATGCTTAGTTTGCAGAGGTGTAACACCGCTATTCTTGGATTCAGCTAAGGATAATTTTTAGTTCCCTCTGGTGACCAGAGAAGGTGGAAGAGTTGCTATGGCACATTTTGCTGGGTAGGTTCTGTCACATGCAGCCTTTCACATTCAATCTTCTGAATGTGGTGAAAAAGATTGATCTTGGGAAGTACAACATCAATGCTTCATTTTATTTTTACATGGAAAGTGAGAAAAGTAGTAAAGCATGCATGAAATTTGGGAGGGTTTTACTATTAGCCTAGGTGTCTCATTACAATTATTTCTTGTGTTCAGGTTGCTTCTTGGAAAATAGACATGCGAACTGGACTGAAAACTGTAATAGCCTGACCATTCTTTATCTATCTACATGACAACTGTGTATGCATAGGTTGATTTATGTTTATACCTTGATTCCTTGTCACAGGTTAACCTCTGACTGCATTTTGCTGACTTGCTTGAGCTAATTACAGTTAAGCCATTAGCAGCTCCTACTGCTGTGATTTGGCTCCTGAAATGGAAACTAAAATCCAGTCCTGAGATTAGAGATGGCTGTCTCTGGAAGTATTCAGGACAGAAAATTAAACAAGACTGTTGTCTTGTGAGCCTAGGTTTATTTACAAAAGCTGGATGGAATTAATCTGCATCCCGCAACAAGCTTTTCTCAGGTAGAATTCAATTCTGCAAAGGCCTTGGAAACCCTTGACTGCTTATGAACAACTTGGCAGTAGTATTAAAACCTTTTAATGTAAATGTGTCTTTGGAATCACTGTTCAAGGACAAAAGAGAAGCCAAACAAACCAGAGTTCATTGTGAAAACTTTTGCAGGTGACATAATAAAACCTATAGAATTGTGGGGGTTTTTTGAGGATGGAGGTTATTCTTAGACTGTGACATTCACTGTCATGTTTGAAGCAGAGCTGTCAAAACAAATGTGTCAGGTCATGCAGCAAGTGGTTTATCTCTCTGGAAAACATTAGAATAGAGAGGACTGTGGTCTCGGAGATAGGCTCGTAATTAGGTATTGATTGCTTTTGCTAACACATTGTGTACAGTTCTAAACAAATGCAAGATCATTTCTGACTCCTTTATTTTAAACCCAGATATTTGTCAGTGCATTCATTTGAAAGATTACAAAATATGAAGCTATTTTTACAGCTGATTCACTTGGGCTTCAATTGATTTGGCTTCTATAAAAATCCTCAATTTGAAGTGAATGTCAGCAATATCTCAACTCAGTCCACAACCAGGACTTTTACTTTAGATAACAGAAGAGCAACAATTGTCTTGCAAGGGAGTAGAGAAATTGTCCCTCCTTAAAGCTGCAACAAACTTTTGGGAGCTTAGGTGGTTGTATCCTGAGTTGGGTTTATTGTAATGTGAACATCCAATCAACCCTAATTCTTATTGTCCCTGTTTTCTACCGTGTAGTCAGTTAATGGAGGCAGCCAAAGGGTGCTTTGTGATGTAAGTGCCAGCTGTATCTTGTGAATGCACAAACCGCCCTGCAAATGACATCTATGAGTGCAACTGCTCCCTTTACTCTGAAGAAATTATATTCTACATCTTCTGAGATGAGCCAGGTTACAGGCAACTTATGAAATAACTCAGATCACAAAGATCAATAGTCTGTGACCTAAGTTCGAGCACAATGAAGGAAACTGCTCCCTAATCATCTCCAAGCACACATACAGAGAGTATCTCAGAAGAGGAGGTTCAACACAGTTAAAATTCAATTGTGTTTGCGGGGGGGGTTGTTTGTTTTGAGGGTTTTTTGGGTTTTTTCATATCAAAATAGGCTAATGTATGCGTTTCATAACTGTGCACCGTGGCAAACAAGTGCTGTGAAACTCCTACTCCACCTGCTTTCTTAATTGATGGGTTGTCTCTTGAGGATCAACATACACCTCTCCTTTCAGCATTGATGTGTAAGACTGTAAAGCGTGGTACAGACTGCATCATTTGCCACCCATAACCCTACCTACATAAAGATAGAAGCAGAATCAAGGTTTCACTAGGAGCCACCTCTAAGAATGTGCTGGAATCTATTATAATGTATAGCCCACCAGAGAATACGTATTATAACATGCTGAAAGTTATGTGAACATGCTAAAAACAGGATTATAGGAAAACGTAGATGAGATATATAGTTTATTTTAATTCCCCTCTACTTATTTCTTCTGTTGTCTCTACCTGTGGTAATTCCTAAACCTCCTCCAGGTATTGTTGTGGTCTAACCTCAGCTGATAACCAAGCACCACACAACATCATGTTCAATCACCCCTGGTGGGAGAGGGGAGAGAATGGGAAGCATAAAAGTGAGAAAACTGGTGGGTTGAGATAAAGGCAGCTTAATAGGAAAAACAAAAGCCATGCACATAAAAAAAGCAAAACAAGAAATACATTAATTACTTCCCATGGGGAAGTGGGTGTTCAGCCACCTCTAGTAATGCAGGGCTCCATCACATGTAACTGTGGCTTGGGAAGACACATGCGATCATTCTCAATGCCTCCCTCTTCCTCCTTCTTTCTCTAGCTTTATAGGCTGAGCATGATGTCCTGTGGCCTAAATTATCCCTTTGGTCAGTCAAGGTCAGCAGGCCTGGCTGTGTTGCACCCCAGTACTCCAGTCTCCTCCCTGGTGGGGTGTGGTGAGATGCCTTGATGCTGAGTAAGTCCTGCTTAGCAAAAATGAAACCATCTCTGTGTTATCAACCCTCTTTCCAGCACAAATCCAAACGAGCCCCATCTCAGCACAGGAACGTTCCTCTTCATTTCTTTGTTCTTTTATGGAGACGGATGCTGAAGGTTTTGGCTCTCCTACTATTTGCATTCAGACAAGGCTGCCACTCCAAAACAATGCATTGATTGGTGATTGATCAGGTGAGGAGTCTTTTAAAACATCTTTTTTAAAACAGGTGAAAAGCAGTTGTGATTTTGTTTTCAACATGTGGTTTTCTATGACACCTTGACTTATAGAGGACTCAGCTCTGATTCCAATTAACTTAATAGCAAAACTCTCATTGACTTAAAGGTCTGAAAGATCAGGCCCTAATTTACCAACATTTGTAATTCCCTGATTAAATTTTAAAAGTCCAGATGCTAAAATGATTTTCAAGCCTTTGATGTTCTGCTGAAGTCAGTGTACGGGTTGGCAAACTGGATTTTCAGCTCTTCATTAGGATCATGAAAATTCTCTAGCTGATCATAACATCTTTACCTTATGCAGCAGAGTATTCCAGTCTGTGGTTCCCAGCTTGTCATGTAATGTTTTTGCTCTCACTTCCATCTCTTTTCCCTGCAGATAAAAGTAGTTTCTGAATCACAAAGTTCTAGTTAAAGAATAGAACTTCAAATATATATTCCTAGGTGTAAAACACTTAAATCACCACAAAGGGATGAAGAAAACAAATTAACTGCATGAAGTACCAATTAAAGAGAAACTGAGAGCTCTGAACATCTTGATTATCTACAAGAAAAAAATTGTTGTTGTGTGAAAAAACACAGACAAATTATTTACAACTATATACATTAATAAAAGTATTATAATAATAATGGTGCAGCTGCCTGCTTATATCAGTTTACTTATCTACTTTCACAGGCACTTTCCCATCTGAACAAGTAATGAGGTACAAATTTGCAAGATTTCTTCGTAAAGATATAAGAAACCTGAGACATCAACATCAGAACTGACATTTTCTACAAGACGATACTAAGTGAGGAGGGGTTTTTGAAGTTGTAATTTGAGATAACAAAGTTTTTATGCTCATAAGCCCATTTCATTCTTATATAGAGATATTCACATTTACATACATATACCTATTAATCTGGTCTTTGTCTGGACTAGAAAGTGACTCCATGACACACAGATAGTATCACAGAATTGCTGAATCAAAAATTCTCAGAATCACTGAATGTTTAGGGTTGGAAGGGGCCTCTGGAGATCATCTAATCCAAGCCCCCTGCTAAAGCAGGTTCGCCCAGAGTACATTCCACATGATTGCATCCAGGCAGGTTTTGAATACCTCCAGGAAAGCAAACTCTGCAACCTCTCTGAAAAGCCTATTCCAGTGCTCTGACACTTTCAAAGTAAGGAAGCTTTTCATCATATTCAGATGTGACTTACTCCATTTCTATCTCTGAATATTAAAGAACAAATCTGGCCCACATTCAAAGAATTTCTGGCTATAGGAAACAAGGAAAAGAGTCTTAGTAGACAAAGTAAAAGATTAGCATGAGGGAGTGGTCTTGTTGTGCAAGCACCAACAAAGTGCTCATTAAAAACCTACAGGAATCTCTCCACAGGGTAACATCTTTTTGAGGAAAGAAATCTCTTATTAGTCCATGCAATGACAGGAGTCTCTGTTGCAAATATCTTCCCGATGGTTTCATTAGACAGAATGGGTGACAGCCCAAAACCAATATGCTGCCAATTCCTGATACCCATATGTCCTGTGTATCCTGCAGCAACTATGAATCCAAGACTGTTGAGGACCTTAAAAAATATACAAAATACCTCCTAACTTCCTGTGTACAAAACACTGTCCTACATGACCATATCTGCATCTCCAGCAAAGCTTTTACTGTGTTGTAACAAGTGTTCTGTCTAAGTTTCCTCTGTTATACAGCAGAAACATCTTGGAAATATCTCTGAGACGGACAGATTCTCTGCCCAACATATGGAAGAATGCAAATGGTGTCTCTTAATTGCTCTGGACACAGCAACCTGAGAAAATCTCCAGGCCAGTCCAAAATTCTTACTTGAAGAATTCTTACAGCTGGTAGTCAAATGCTTTGTTGTGACAGTGGCTATGAACTCTGTCTCACACTCATTGTCCAAGCACAGACTTAACAGGGATTTCCCAGACCACCCAGAGAATTGGGATGTTTCTGATCTATATATAAAGGAATCAGTCTCTAAGGTCGAATTTAGATGAAAATCATTCTGAATTCTCCGCAATTTTCCTTCTACCACTAAGACAAACTGTCTTACTGCCCAAGAGCAAAGAGAAACCAGAAAATTACTTCATAATTTCTAGATTTTGGAAGGTCTGAATCCACATCTTCCTCTGATATTGTTTTGGTGTTGTTGCTTTGCCTGGACCTGTCCATAGTCTCATGAACAAGGTTTCTTCTGTATCCATACATGGTTACAGTCTGATAGAATGGTTAGCTTTTGATTGGTTTGGCAAGACATCTGTTGTTGTACGGGTCTCTGTATCAGCTTTCTATGAAGCAGAACAGAAGTGAAGTTTCAGATAAACAGATACCCAGCAATGTAACCCAAAGGGGCGCAAACTCAGGAGTAAAATTTACTGCAGGTCTCTTTGATGTAACCTGTCATATTGTGTTTAGAACCTAGAAGATTATCCATGAGGTTGTCCTCTGCCCCATTCTGTTACATGTGGTAAAATGTGAAATAAAAGAAAAAACAAAAAACAAAAAACCCAAACAAAGAAACCGCAGAAAAACAAACAAACAAACAAAAAACCCAAACAAACAAACAAACAAATACACCAGGTAGAAAAGAAAAAAAAAATTAAAAATGCAATTAAAAATCAGTGCATTTTTTTCCTTTTTACACCTAGTAATTGCAGATCATATCTTTGGGGTGATAAGATAAAATAGAATTATTTCCTGTCTTTCTAATTAACCTGTTTTCTGTCAGAAAATGTTCATCCCAGGAAATTAAAATATTTTGTTGTAACATTTTATCTTAATTTCCAGGAGGCTAGTATCAAAGTTTCATTACAACTGTACTGTCCCAACATGTATTAAATATATATTATAGAGTGATGAAGACAAACCAAAAATTTAAGACTTAATCGAAACAAAATCCCCTAGCAACATAAACTGAGTATTTCCTTCACAGAAAAGGAATAAATAAATTCTTTAACTTTCTATCCCAGTTTAAAATGAAAGGCAGCTTAATAGCTCACACTGTAGTGCTCAATGTAAATTTTGTATTCCAGTCAGCTCGACCATGGCATTTCTTTTAAAGGCCTATAGATTGTCTAACTAGGACTGTTCTATCAAGAAACTAAGCTTTTACATTTGGAAAAAGGAGAATAAATCAAACTGAGAGAGCACCTGACAATGTTTTTTATCTTCTTGCAAGTTACAAGTGATAGCATTTCTTCTCATTTGTAGACAGAACAGTTGGAATAAACCAGTTTTAATTTTTGGTATCAAGAGTCATACACTTTAAATAACTCTGTTTTGGTTACTTTTCCACAAGTTAAAGGTAATCTAATAGACTTGTAGCTGTATAATGGTGGGATCATTAAATAATCCTGCATTTTTCAAAACTGCAGCCTTGAAATCAGTGGAAATTGGATTAAACCCTAAATCAGGCCAAAAATTTACAAACATTTTAGAGGATGCTGCAGGTTTATTTTGTAAAATAAGTGGAAACTCTAACTTCAAGATGCAGTTTGGGAGTTGAAAGTTTGAGTAAAATGAGGAACTTTCAGTTATGTATTTTTACTGGCATAATTCAGCAGTTAGCATCACTTTAAGAGCTTTATGGAACAGTTTTGACTTTGTAATATCCTTTTATCTTATGTGATTAAAAGGGTGTCTGTAATTTGTGGCATCTCAGGAGTATTGTATTTACCTATTTAAGGTCAAATAGATAATTCTGTGTGTGAGTCAGGGTGAAAAGGAAAGGATTTGTGGATTTTTTTTTCCTTTCCATTCTATAATCTTCCTGCTGCAGAAACTCTTCTTGATGCAATAATGACATTTGGTGGTAATCCCAGAGGAGTAATAATTTTGCCTGAAGACTAAACTGTGTGAGTGGTGATCTCCCTTGCTGTCAATGACCTATAGATGACATTTTGTACCTAATTAATTAGTTGTTTCTTTTGAAAGAAATGGCGAATCATGCATAATTAGAAAAGCCATCAAAGTTGGAGCTGTTGGCTCATTAATCTAATGGAGTTAGCCTGTGGCACTTAAAGACCATTTGTATTGCTCGTGATGTTTGTGCTACTTTATGAGCAATTAGCACTCTATATAAGACTGATTCGATAGTTTTCATTTTTCTCACACTCAAAGAAAATATTTAGATTAGTTAAGGCTATGGTACGAGCTATAATCTCTAACACTCATAAACATTCAGATAATAATGATTTACCACATGGGTAAAATGACCTGGAATCTAATGTTAACTTTTCTTTTCTTTAGGTTAAACAAAGAACAGGGAAAAAACCTTTCACAGAACTGTAGAACTCATAAAAAATACATTTTAAAAAATCATGCATTCAAGGAAATGACAACTTCTGTGATATATTTTTGGTGATTTTTTTCAGTATGAGGAGTGATAACATCAATATTATACAAGTCATTCTGTGTAGAAAAGGTACTGTGTTTATTTCTCTTTCTTCTAAGTTGCTTAGTAATAATGAAATTTTCTATTTTAACAATATTTTTAAAATATATCTAAAGATTTAAGAGATTTTTAATTTTTATAAAGAAGAATCATTTGCAGGCTTTTTGGAGTCAGTCCATTTTCAACACAAGTGTTCCAGAAGTTTAAATTTCACTTTCCACCTACAACTTGCCAGATTGGTCTATAATCCCTGCTAATTATTTCTCTAGAGAGTCTGATTACTTCAGCTTTGCTAGGATTTGTTCCTGTAGAATGCCTGGTTGTTTCTTACTATAACCATGTGTCACAGAAAATAACCCAGGAAAGCTGAAACGTACATTATCATGCTATGCAACAAGCTTAAAAAGACGTCCGGCTTGGGATGTGTGGGAAAATTAGACACCTCTGATCTTCCACATTCTAATTTATACTAAACCATTTATCACATGTCTGGGCTGTTCAACATACATATATGGATATGAGCATGAACATATTTTTGTGTGGACATCTTACGTACACTATAGCTGAACTAGTGTATATTTTCACAAAAAAAGAGCTAGCCAAATATTCATTTTAATTAAAACTTAAAATTCCTATTTTGTCATTCATCTTTTTTGTACAATTTTACTTCACCACAAATGCAAAGTCTATTAAAAGGCTTTACTTGGAAGTTCTCACTGAATCAGAACATATTTTGGAAATCTTGTGGTTTATGAATTTGTTTTTAAATCTTAATGGTGACACCTAAAATTCCCCCAGGTTACATAAAAACCATATAACTGTACAGAATTTTTAAGGTTGGAAAAGACCTTTAAGATGAATAATTCCAACTGTTAACTCCTAATACTGCCAAGTCCACCACTGAATGACGTCCCTAAGTGCTACATCTACATGTCATTTAAATACCTGGGAAGTGAGGACTCAGCTTCCCTGGACAGTCTATTCCAAAGCTAGGCAAACTTTTCTATGAAGAAATCAGTCCTAATATTCAATCTAAACCTCCCTTGGAGCAACTTGAGGCCATTTCCTGGTCCTGCCACTTGTTATCTGGGACAGGAGGCCAACCCCCACCTGGATACACCCTCCTTTCAGGGAGCTGTAGAGAATTATAAGGTCTCCTCTGAGCCTCCTTTCATCCAGAGTTAACAAACCCAGCCCTCTCAGCTGTTACTCGTAAGACTTGTGCTCCAGACCCTTCACCAGCTTTCTTGCCCTTCTCTGGACAAGTTCTATCACCTCAATGTTCTTTTTCTAGTGAGGGGCCCAAATCTGAACACAGGATTCAAGGTGCAGCCATACCAGTGTGGATTACATGGGAGTTATTACTGCCCTAGTCCCACTGGCCACACTATTTCTGACATAACATACAACTATAATTTTATACTTTTATAATTTTTAGCCATTGAACTTATTCTCACTGTTTGATTCCATACTCCATTCTTTCACTAAATATAGTAAATATTTACTATAGTTGTACTGGGAAAATTGCTGGCAAACCAATTTGTCAGTATGGCTAGGCAGTTAAAAGAATCCTTGCAAATGTTTTGATCTGCGTCAAGTATCAGTCTCCCAGAGAGGTTTAAGCCAGAGCACAATTTCAAAAACAGCTCTCAAGTACACTGTGTTGGAATCTTAGATATTTTTTACATTGTGAATACAGCCAAACCATGTAAATTAACTGTAGAACTAGGAAATGCATTCGTGTCATGCTTTTGTTTACTAGTACAGATTTAGCTCTTTATTTTTGTATGATAATAATTTTTTTGGGCTATACATGATAGTCATAAAAAGTGGAGACTTAGATGTTAACCTTTGTTTTCCACCAAGACTGTAGCTTATAAATCAATAACCCAGACTCTTCCCATTAGAGCTAGCAGAGATTGTAAGGCCAATGTGCAGTAGTCTTTCCTCCATTTTATTTTAGCCATCGCTCATTGGTTCATTTATGCTAATTTGCTGGCTCTTAATTCATCTCCTTTCTCCTTCTGAGAACTTTAGTCCTCTTCTGCATCTGTACTTATGGCCATGCAAAATTTCCACTGCACTTTTCTTGGTCCAGTCTCTTTGTTCTCTGGAGAGCCTTTGCAGCCATTCTTATTTCTGTTTTTCCTTTCTCTCTACTTCTTTCATTCCCCAGTTGCTGTCCTAGTTTACCACTATTTAATGCACTGGGCATTTGAGGCCAGATTTTGGTAGCAGGGAGGTGCTACAGGGCTATGCTTTGTGAGAGGCTGCCAGAAGCTTCCCCCATGTCTGACAGAGCCAATGCCAGTCAGATCCAAGGCAAATCTGCTGTTGTCAGAAGCCAAGACAATCAGAGATGGTAGTAATGCCTCTGTGACAACATATTTAAGAAGATAAACAAGTTGTTATGCAGATGTAATTGCACTCAGAGACGAGAGAAGTTAGAACATGAGAAAAGAAAGACTATACAGACACCAAGATCAGTGAAGGAGGAGGAGGTCATCCAGATGTGGGAGCAGAGATTCCCCTGCAGCCCATGGTGCAGACCATGGTGAGGCAGGCTGTGCCCCTGCACCCCATGGAGGTCCACTGGGGTGCAGAGATCCAACTGCAGCACACAGAGGAGACCCACACCAGAACAGGTGGATGCCCAAAATAAGACTGTGACAGTGGGAAACATGTGCTGGAGCAGGGTCCTGGGAAGGACCAGCTGGCTCATGGAGAGAGGGCCCCATGCTAGACCAGGTTCCCTGGTAGGACTTTTGACCCTATGGGGGACCCACTCTGGGGCAACTTGTTCCTGAAGGACTACGTCCTTTGGAAAGGCACCCACGTTGGAGTAGTACATGCAGAACTGTAGCCTGTAGAAAGAGCTCACACTGAGGAATTTCATGGAGAACTGTCTCCCATGGGACAGATCCCCTGATGGAGCAGGGGAAGGACTCCTCTCCCGGCACAGTGGCAGAAATAACCTGTGATGAACTGACCATAACCCTCATTCCCTGTTTCCCTGCGTGACTGTAAGGGAGAATGTAGACCCCAGGAAAGAACGAGTGGGGAGAAGATGTTTGGAAGATTTGTTTTATTTCTCATTATCCTGCTCTGATTTTGATTGCTAGTAAATCCAGTTAATATCCCCAAGCTGAGTCATGACAGTAACTGGTGAGTGGGCTCTCCCTGCTCTTATCTCAACACATGAACATTTTCTTATATTTTCTCTCCAGTGTCCAGGGCAGGGGAGGGGATTGATAGAGTGGCTTTGGTGGGTACCTCCATCCAGCCAGTGTCAACCCACCACGAGTCCATCTTTGTTCCTTCATACAGTTTCTTTCCAATGCTTTTAGTCTATTAAATAATCACTAAATAACTAATCATCAAGTTTCTCTCTACTGCATGCTCAAAGGTTTTCTGAGAACATTGGCAAAACGAGAAGAAAATAATAATTCCACAACTATCTTTGCCTTCTTCTGCTTCAGTATTAAATATCTCCCATTCCCTCTTTCATTTTCTTCTTTTCTTCCTCCATTCTCCCTTTTTTCTCCCCCCACCTTTTTTTTCCTTTTTTCTTCTTCTTCTCCTTCCCTTTCCCCTTCTCTTTTCCCCTACTTTTCTCTGTTCACAAGCAAAAAGATCTGTTTTCTGTCTAAAAGTGGTTTCCCAGCCTGATTTGAGTGCCTAGTACCATGAAACAGTGCTCAGTAGTTACAGGCTACTTATTGTAATGCAACTGTAAAATAAACTGGTATGTAAAATGCATATGTAGTAAATTGCCAGCAGTATCTGTTTCCTTCAGGCTGCAATAACTCTTGTTAGAATTGTCTTTTGTCCCAAATCTCTCTTCAGTCTTCGAGCTGCTCTGGAGCATCAGTCTCTTGTGGATGTAAATAAATGATGACTCATTAACAGACTGATACAAACAAGTGTACTTTACAAAGGAACAGAACTGAAAACTTTGCTCCTTGCTCCTGACATGTATATGTAGCAGTAATGATATCAAAATAGGCCAAGGTATTTTTGGAGTGAACAGATTTTTATGTGATAGTTCATTCTGTGTTCCTACTGCAAACTTCTGAAATGTACATTTACCAATGTCTTGAGTGACATCTCCTGGAGAAAGTTAACATGGTCATTCTCAGTAATTTTCTACTGAACTCTGACAAGAGATTTGTAGATTCCATTCCTACAATTCTGGTTTTGGAAATGGGAGATTTATGCAGCAATTTTATTTCCTTTTCAACTGAAGCTGAATCAAGATGCACAGATTTTCTTCCTTTCACAATAGTGCTGGCTGAGTCGACTCAAAACGCTTGTCTGGTGACATAGTAACAACCATAAAATAGTATAACAATTGGTCTTTATAATTACATCTTTTGACTAGACGTCTCAGGAGAACTATGTAACCTTACCCTTCTTCAAAGGCACTGGGGTAAATCAAGAGCAACTACAGAATTGCACGGAGCAGCCTTGTCCAAGGAAAAATAAGTCTAATGCCCCATGAGGAATGAACAGATGATATTAATGTAATCTGGAAGAAAGAGATTACTTCTCCCCATGCTTTGGTCTCCTGAACTCTCTGACTGTGCCTTTCTGAATTATGCAGTGCACAGTAAAACTGCTGCAGCATGGTTTACAGCTAGAAACTGGATAAAATTAACATGCTGCCAAGAATAATGTATATTCCAGCTAAACTAAAACAAACTTTTATATTTCACTACTGTGCACCAAGGACATTCACATAAGGTGAGAAATGGTAACAGGACGGTTCTTCAATTTCATGTGTTCACAGAAGGCAAAAGTAGGTTAAAAAAATGCATCATTAATCTCTCAACTCATCTCTTAGATTTCAATTTTATTTTATTGATCATGAACCTGAAGATAAATTATTTCAAGAAAAATATGATTGATTGTTTTATTTAACTGTTCTATTATTTTCACAGAGCTGTTACATACTGCTACAGGAGAACCAGAGGGTCTCCAGACATCCCTCCAGCCTAAAGAATTCTGTGATTCTGTGAAAAAAACCCAGGCAAACCTGAGATGTGAAGAAGATATATATAGTTATATTAGCAAGTAGGTGGAGCCGAAAGAGGAAGAAAATATTAGTGCAATAACCCTTAAATTATCAAGAGAATTCTGTAATAAAATCTTTCTTCCCCTCCCCCAAATGAGACCACAGTGATTATCCTTAGCCACTGGGCTATCATAGAGGAAAACTGGTTCTGGTCTATGTTTTGAACCCTTACTTCACCTTACTCAGAGTAAATGCTCTCATACAATAAACTGACCAAAGAGGAGTTTGAAACTAAATCTTTGTTCATTACAAGACTCCAGAACGTGCATAGACACCATTCAAATGAATCACATATATTTTGGTAACTCCATATTCAATATCCCTAAAGCATCTAATAGTTTAATTGAATAGTTTCTAGGACAAATAGTTGTTCCTTTTGTAATTATCCAGACAGAATTACATATACTCAATTAAAGAATTTTACATGCAGTGAAAAATTGCCATTGTAGCTGTGCGTTAGTGGTTTAACCCTTTGGAGCAGTGGTAGTAAGACACACAGCTACATGGTCATCCCTCAGGATAGGAAGGAGACAACTTTACTCTAACACACCTTGCTTAAATACACTAGGGACACTAACTCAAGAACAAAACACAGCCCATTGGTCCAGAAAAAGTGACACCTCTTTCCCAGGCCTTGTCATGTATCCAGCAGGTGTTTATCTTTGTTATTAATTCTTCTCATATGTTTACATTAGAGGAAAATGGCTAGCTTTGGGAAAAACCCTAGCAGAGCCTGAGAAAATTGGACTGGAAAAACTCTCAGAAGACATTTTTCTGGGCCTGAAGCCGCATACCATTGTGTTTCAACTGATGTAAGTGAAAAAGCCCAATTTCCTTTTATGCTATATCTGCTCCATTTATGTTACTGTGCAGCAACAGGATCAAGCTTGGGCATGGGTTTTGATGTAGAAATGGATCATCTTTCATTTAAATGTGGCTCATTTACTGTAAAGTTTTTCAGGTTGTTGCATAGAAGATGAACTAGTGAGATGAATTATTGTTTAAGAGGACTCTATTAGCCAAATTCAGCATTTTAAAACAAGCCTGAGGCGCCACTGCCTTCTATAATTTTTACTTTTGTTGTTGTCAAGCCAGTCTGAGAGCACACTTTGTTTCAGATACAGATAGCATAAATTGTCTCCAAAAAACCTTGCTGGGCAGCTGTAGTGTCGAAGCATATTATATCATTGCCTATTACAGTACAGTATTTATTTCTGAAAATATGAATGCATATAAGAAAATAATGGACAGAAGTCTGAAACTCTGATTCATGTAGAGATAAAAAAGTTAATTAATAGGAAATTTAGAGGTAAAGTTGCAATTTCGGTTATAATGATTAAACAAAGTGCATAACTTCAGGTTTCTAACTGAGGTTAACATCTTCATAACTGATGGTCCATCTACATCTCTCCATCTTCTACATCAAGAACAAAGAGAAAATTATATCTCTCAGTTCTAGGTTGTCTAAATCAATCCTAAGTTGTTCACATTTGGCTACAGTGTGAGTATATCCATTCCTGCTCTGTTTCCCACTGTTCCCAGTCAGCTATTTTTGAAAGTGTAATTTGAAGGTTTGTTAAGACGATTCAAGATTTTATTTGAATAACAGTGTGTTTGAGCCATAGCAGATTGGCTAAAAATGAGAAAAAGCCTCAGAAAGTCAGGTACACAGGTTTAAACAGAAAGCAAAAAAATTGGAGCGTAATAGCTTTGACTATTTGACTATTTTAGAAATTTCCCATCATGATACTGGCAATTCCACTTAGCAAAATCCATGAAGAACTATGCCAGTGTACTGGCCTTGATAGGACAGGGTTAGTTTTCTCCATACATCACATACAGTTCTATATTTTGGATCTGAGACCAAAACAGTGCTGATAACATACCAATGTTCTAGTGTTTGCTGACCAGTGCAGAGCATCAAGGCCTTTTCTGCTTCTCACTCTGTCCCCCAGGTGATGTACAATCTGCTGGGAGGAGTCACAACTTGGCAGGTGACCTGAACTGACCAAAGAGGTGTTCCATACTGTATAACGTAACATCATGCTCAGCAATAAAAGGGAAAAGAAGGGGCTTTGAGTGTTAATCATCTTTTTTTAGGGAACAGGATGGGCATCAGTCTACTTGTGGAAGGTGGTGAATGATTGTTTTTGTATCACTTCTGTTTATTTCTCTTTCCTTCCGCTTACCATTCACTTATTGAGTTTTTTTCTTTCTTGACTTCCCAGTTCCTTGTTTTTATTATTCCTTTGTTCCACTGGGGGCATGAAGAGAAAGTGAGCAACAGGTTGTGTGGTGCTTAACTGCCCATTGGGATTAACCCAAAACTGCCAGCAAGTCTGAAGAACTACACTGGCATAAAAATCAGAGATTTTTTAAAAAGGTACAGTTTTGTGTAATTATTTTTTCCTAATCTCAGAATTGATAAAGAGATTTGGGTTGTCTTTTTTGTTTTGTGTTGTTTATTTGCTGCTGTTTTGGAAAATGGAATCAGATATTGTTCCAGACAGCTGGAACAATAATGGTTTTTCAATTCACAGCAACCGAGCATCAGATAGTCATGTGAATCTTTATAAACTATACCATGTATCAACAGATAGGGAACAAGACTACAAGATCTGACAATTCTGCAGCACCAAGTGCTGTCAGAATTATCAGTAAGAATACAAATTCTCTTTTTATCTGAACAAAGAGCTGGTCAGAGGTCTGAGGAAGAATATCGTTTTAAATCATGCTGCCAAATGCACCTTCCCACTGTGTTGTGAGATCCTGTTGAGAGCTTCACTCCACAGCAATTGCTACTGAAGTACAGAGTAGGACTTTTCTTTCACCTATCTAGTGTAAAGTATTAAAGACACTTGCTGTCTTCAAAGAGCATTTCAGGCATTCAGCAAATGATCATCCCCAACATGTTTTGTCCAATTTCTGTTACCAGCTCTCAAACAATAAAACAGATGTTGCAAGACAAGGACTCCAGTGAAGGCTGAGAAGTAGGAGCTGCACTCATACTGCTTCTTTCAGCATGTCATGGTTTAATCCCAGCTGCCAGCTAAGCACCATGCAGCCACACACTGAATCACCCCTGGTGGGATGGGGAGAAAATCAGAAAAGTGAGAAACCTTGTGGGTTGAAATCAAGACTATTCAACAAATAAAGTGAAAGCCACTCATGCAAGCAAAGCAAAACAAGGAATTCATTCACCACTTCCCATGGGTAGGCAGGTGTTCAGCCATCTCCAGGAAGGTAGGGCTCCATCACATGTAACTGTGACTTTGGAAGACAAAAACCATAAATCTGAGCACCCCCCACTTTCTCCTCCCTTCTTCCTCCACTTTAAATGCTGAGCATGACCACATGGTCTGGAATATCCTTTTGGTGGCATCTGCCACTGCTTGCAGAATGCTTTAAAAATTCCCACTGCTATCTCAAAAATTAATTATTCAAACTTAGATGATGCTACACCGTGGATTGTGTGATAAAGATAATAGTGAATTCTCTAATAATCACATCCTTTGTACCTCAGCTAGAATAAGTACATGATTCTTCAACTTCTTAGGTGAAGTCTATAGGATTAAGCAGGTGTTGGCCTACATACATTTTTCAGATATTTTGTTACAAGAAAACAATTGAATTTTGTTCTATTTGTTATTCTCAAAATTCAAGATTTTCTTAAACATTTTGAACTTTTTGGAAACAGTAGCTCCTTTTAATTCTGAAAATAGAGGAGGTTCTTATGCCCTGTGATTCAAATATTTCTACAGACTTTATGAGAGGATGGAGGAGCTCAGTTCAGTTACTTGAATGACTATGTGAGAAATATCTCAGCCAGGTTTAAGGTGCCAGTCAAGGGCAGTGTGGGTCTCTATAGGTTTTCACAATATTTACCTCTTCACACTGAAATTCCTGGATGTGAGATGCCTCAGAATTTGAAATAAGGTGTTTAAGGTCATGTGTGTAACCACCTGGTCTGGTCCAAAACCGTCCTTTTATGCTCCATATTACTAGAGCAGACAGAAACAAATACAGGATTTAGAAAACAAGCAAATATACATTTTAAAGCAAATGGGTTTTTTTTCATAATTACCAATCATTTCATCATTTCATAGTACTGAAAAACTCTCAGATTTGGAAAAAACACTAACTGTAAACTGAGCTGATAACTTATATCTAGCAGATATGTTTTGCAGCTGTGTAATTTCAAGAGCTTTCTTTCTTTTTTCTTCTTTTTTCTTTCTTTGTTTCAGGAGACATGATTAGTATTAAACTTCAAAATATTGTAATCTCTATAAATAGTGCTAGAACCTTAAATTTCAAAAATTCTCAAGATCATGGCTACTCAATATTTCTCTTTTTTTTCTGTCAGACTTTTATATAGGTGTCATTGCAAAAAGCACTGCACACTCTTCATCTAGTTATTTCACTATATGTTTTTGAGGTAATAAAAGAACACTTTTCTGATCAAGAAATCAGCATATAGAGAAATTCACATGTAGATTGATTAATGCTACTAATAAAATTATAAAATCATAGTAATCATTAATTTTAGGTTTCCTTTATTATGTAAATGAAGAATTGGATTTTTGAGGGAATAATCTTCAAAAATCAGCTGTTTATACAGCCACCCCAAGTCTTGAAATAAAGTATAAGAAGTAAGGGAATAGTTCTGCTCAGGACTCTGATTTGCGAAAGTTATTTGTACCAAGTGCTTATTCAATCTTTTTCCTTCAGATTTGCTGATGAGAAAGAATTCACAGTGTAAACTTTATAGGATTCAGGACATCCATGAAAATAAATTACTACAGGGAATCTTCTGTTGATTCATTACAGTGATTTACTATGGCCTTTTCATTTTTGAGCAACAGAACAATACATAACTTTGCAAAACTTCATCAAAGAAGTATCTCAATATTTTCAGGAAAGAAAAATTAATCAGTTGTAAGACAATGATCTCTCTGAAGTACAAATTTAGGATCACAGAATAAAATCACGACAGGCAGATAAAGTGCTGAAACAGTATTTTTACAGCACTTGTCCAAAACATCATGATTTATTAATGGCTTCTTTTACTTTCTTTCACACCCCTGTAAAATATTTGGTCAATTCACTGGAATTTCATGTGAGATTTTGAACCTATGTTTCTATGTAAAGGTAAAAGCTTGTATGTGATAATGAAATGCTTACCATATTTTTATTCTTGTTCTATGTCAAAGATTATGCCAAAAGCAATTTTTTTTCAATGAATTATATATTCTTGAGACTCAGCCTTTGACTAAGAAATACATCTATTGATTTGCTGGATTCTAAAAGATTGTGTTTTATTCATAGGATATTTTATTTGGAGTCACTGCAATTTATCTACTGAGTCATCAATTCATCCTTACCTTCACTGGAATTAAATTCTTTTTAGTTTCTTTATCTAATAACTTTAAGATGTCCAGCTTTGTTTGTTGTGACTGTAAAAGACATTTATTTGAAAAGGTGTGGAATTATCAATAGGAATATAAAAAAGGCAGTTCTTTGATAATATCCATATATTTGCTCATTTTAGCCCATGAAGATAAAGCTGTGAAAATAAAGGGAGTCTTTCCAGCTTGCATTTATCAGATCTCACTAAACATAAGGAGAACAACAACATATATGTAAAATTAACTGCACAGCCAAAACTAAAAAAATTAAAAAGCTAACAGAGATAACATTTATTTTCTGAATGATTTTTGCTATCAAGCTATGAACATAAAAGTGTTTGTAATATCATACATGCCACCTGTATGAAGTATGGAAATTCTTGCTCCTCTTTACCTTTTTTTTAATATCATAAAGAGCAAAAAAAACCCCTAAAACACCCAAAAAATGAAGAAATCACAACAAAGTAACACCCTCCTTCCAAACACATGAAGATTTACATCACTTTGAATAAGTATTTGACATTTATGTTGATTAAACTTTTTAAAGTACAAGTTCACATCTAAAGGTCAACATTAGAGCATTAGTTTCTTAAGCTGTACTTGAATCCTGTGTTTGAGATTGAACAAATGAATCCTATCTATGAGAAATCTTTCCTATCTCGTATCTCCAGATTTCTTTGGTACAAAGTATGCACTTCGTAGTCCTAACTACATTCTGAATATCTTCAGAACTCCATCTTATGATATGGATAATTTATAATTATCTAACTAATAATTATTAAAAATTTAAATATTTAATTAATGTATTTCAACTGTTATGGTGAAAACAACCTGAATGTGGCTGGTAGACGATGGTAGGCAATCTAGTTTTCCAGTCCAGTGCATCTAAGTAGAACTTTCAGTTTGGTTCATGGATTTGTCCTAGGGAGACCTGGGTATGATTTTGTTCTTCCTTTTGTTCCTTTGTTTTTCCTGGAAAGCTAGTTGCTTTTGGAACTTTTTTAATATGATGACAACACTGACAGTCAAAGAACACAGCAAGCTGGAAGAGGAAAGAAAGGGAAAATGATATCTCAGTGTACTTTTCAGTCCAGTCAAGGCCTTTGCACTTGTCAGTTCTATCACAGAGCTGTAGATTGCAGCTCTGTTGGTATTTTCTTATGCTTGGCCAAGGGCACAAGCTGGCAGATGAGGCTGACCCCACCTATGCCCTATAGGGGCATGCCCTGTAGGTCACAGTCCCACAGGGTCTGAGCATAACAAGCAGTGCCAGGCGTTGGTAAAACCTCCAACACAACACACATAGCTCAGGAGGGGACTGGATGCCTGACTCAGGGTTGTCATGAGCTCCTGGTGCCACGGGAGGGGAAGCCCTGGGTAGAGCTTGTCAGGGACACTAGGGTGTACTGATGTCTCTAGGGCCCTGATGTCCTTATATGAAACAGAAGGCATTTTCTATTTGGAAACAATGAGTAGCTTGCCACTGATCCCCAAGGGGAAGGGGGGCATTTTATGCTTCTCTACTACTTACTAGAGATTGATGTGCCCTCATTTTTACAACAGCATTAGGTCCTCAAACCTAAGCTTGTTGGATCAATTGCTTTCTGGATGACTGGAATGGAAGGATTGTAAGTCACAGCTTTTATTTATGTCCTTTGGTATGGATTTGTCTCATATCTAACTGACATAGACTCTGCTTAGCTTGCAAGTTTCAAAAAAATCCATTCCTTAGGCACTTGGCTCTTCTTTATACCTTACTGGGAGCCAAAACATTTATTGGCTGCTGAATTTTCCAGGAAGTAAGCTGGCAGCAGATGAGGTGTCATTTCTCTAGTTTAGTGGAACTATGCCTAAGCACCTTTAAAATACCTTGCTTTATATATGCTGCTTCTCATCCATAAAACAGAAAAAAATGAAAAAAATCCTGAACTCTTAAGCTATAAGAATAAACACATTTAAGTTTGCAATGTCTTCAGATATTGTGATATAGAGGCCACAAAGAGATGTTTGTTAGGAAGAAACTATAGACGAGTTAAAGATCAGAAACAGGTTTTTAATTGCCGGCCAAGCTGAATACTGAACTACATACAGATACTTTGAACTGTTCCCAGCCACCCATTCAATCAGTTAAGTGAAAAACCTTTGAGCAAATCTGAATACTGAATTAATATGAAGAAATAATGGTTTGCTTATAGACATTTTGCAAATGGAAAAGATTAATTAAGGGAGGCATTGATTTCAAATTATTTGCTCAGCTGTTGTTGCTCAGATTTCACTGGGGTTTGCATATGTAACTGAGATACTTCAATACAGGCCAGGGAAAAATATACATTATTTAATTGTTAAATTTTTTGTGGATTTTTTGTGGTTTTGTTTGGGTTTTTTTAGTTTGTGTTGTTGTTGCTGCTGTTTTTTGTTAAAGCAGGTGCAGATTAAGAAAAAAACATTGTATCAAATAGCTAGCCCAGGTTACTTGTTAGATAAAAGAAGGTAAAACACTGGCATTTTTTCAAAAAGTAAACAAAAAAAGTAAGCTAATTGATTAAAAGAAAATTAAACCATCTACATAGCTGATGTACATTTTCACATTTAAGGGTCTGGTTGGTATCTGTTAGGATGTTTTCTAAGAGTAAGTTTTAAGAAGACTTTGAATATTTTGAAATCCAGTGAATTCCAAAAAATTCAGAGCAGCTATGGCAAGGTGCAGTCATGCAAATGGGCACCTTTGGAGCATAGAAAAAGAGAAAGAAATATGAGATAGACTCATCAGGGCTGTGAACCTTGACAGGGGAACAAACGACCCATACTCAGCAGAAAGTCTTGGAGGGCCAGTAGATTTATGATGGGTTTCCTACTTAACTGGCAGGAAGTTGTAGCAATCAGCGGCACGAGAAGAAGGACACCAAGACAGGAACAAGGCATTACCATGGGGAGTGGCTGGAAACAGCATACAAAAAGGACTTGAAGATGGTCATGTCATCATGGTGGCAGTGGAATTGTGCTAGGAAAAATAGTACTTTGCCCTGGCTGATTCAGGTACCTCTGGGGGCAGCAGCATTTTCAGCCAAAATGGGCTTCCTGGGACTTTTCTACCTGAGGCTGCAGGGAGTGTCAGAAAAGACTTTAAGTGAAAGTTTATGTCATTGTCATCTACGATCCACATACCGGTGTGGAGTGAGAAGCAGTTATTAAAAAAAGTAAAATAAAGAAACCAAACTAAAGAAAACTGAAGTATGTGTTGAGGTGTAATGTGTTGCCACAACATAAGGTTCTACTGAACCACAAGAACACATCCATGCAGAGCAGTAGAAATGGACTGAGCTTGTCCAAGGCCTCCAGCACTCACCAGCATCAGCAGTGAAGGTTATGCCTTGGAGCACCTCCAAGACAGCAGTGTCTTCTCTAGGCAGATAAAGATTATAAGATTATATGTAAACGTTTGGTAACCAAAAGCCCCCTTAAGGGACTACCAAACACCTGCCAAGAAGACACTTGTACCTCCATATGATCCACTGTTTCTGAGTAAAGAGCTGTGTTTTGTGTCCCAGCTGTGCCCATAGAAGCTGTGGAAAACCCTGGGCAAACTTCTCTAGCTCTGAAAAAAGCTTTCAGCAGGAGATGGACCAGCTAAGGTCTAGTGATTGGTTCCAAACAAAATTCTTCAGCAGTGCTTTCAGCAATGCAAATTGACCTTTTACTGACAGATTATAACTTTCCAAGTCTATAGTAGAAAATTATTTGTTTTTTAGCATTCAGTACTACATTTAAGCATTTAGTTACAAACATTTAAGTGCTGGGATCACAGTGATCTCTGATGTGCCATTCTTAGAATAACAACTGATTATTTTGGCTCTTTGAAGGTGAAACATGGATGAGGATGCAAAACCCACTATTGCTAGTCTGAAAGAACAGAGGCTGTTTTACACACATACATCCTTTTATTCACATTCCAGCATTCATGTGTAGCCTATGCTCTCCAGTTTCTTCATTTCTAATGCCAGGACACAGATATTAGACATTGTAAAGAGCTTTTATACTGAGCTTTTGCACAAAAGATAAATTTAATTTTCACAGCATGAAAGTATGCATGAGAACTGTAAAATATTGGTGACTTTATTCCCTGGTTAGAGAGAAATTATACCAATCTATTCACTGATGAAGTCAGCTGGAGACCTTTGCTAGCTAATGAAATGCCAGTGTTGACATTGTAATAAAAGATGCACTTCAGGATTTTTTTTTTTTTTTTTTTTTTTTTTTTTTTTTTTTTTGCCTAGGAATGCTAATGAAAATTGAAGATGCCATAGGCCAGATTTCCTTTGTAACTAAATAAAAATAGCATGTCAAGTGAACTGCAAAAGATTTAAGTTATGAGAAGCTGTATATTAGAAGACTATTTTATGCTAATCAATAAGGTAACTTAATTAAACCATAAACTTTCTAATAATAGACAAAAGGAACTAGAAATTTACTCAAAAAGTAAAGGCTTCCTCAATGACAGAAAAACCTGATATTGGACTGAGAGAAAAAGTGTATTAGGATGCCTAGTTGGAGTTTAAAAAATAAGGTAGAATTCCGTTGCTATTATGTGTGTCCTAACCACAGCTTTTACATTTCTGGGGAAAAAATCACTTTTATTGTGACTTTACATTCATCCATTTTATAAAAAATTGTTAATTTTTAAATATAAAGAAGTTTATTAATTAGTGTCAATATCATGGTTCATATTAAATACTTTGATCCTTTTGCAGTGTTAGTTAAATATTTTCTTTCCCATTTTCCTATTTCCACTTTTTAAAAATCAATTATATAATTACCTATTTTATAAAATTGTGAGGTGGAAGACTTTAGATATAATCATATTTTATTCAATTAAAGCAAGAAAATGAAAACAAAATTGAAAAATTATCTTTAAGGAAAAATTCCCACATTTGTCTGACTTGTTCACAATACATAATTTGAACAATTATGTTTCATTTTAGGTGCTCAGCCTGAAAGATGCAAAATAAATCTAGTTTGCAACAATGCTACAGTAATGTCCTAGGCATGACTCAGAAAAAGCAGTATTTTTGTGGTGTGTAATATCTTAGAAAACAAGCCACCTTTTTTCATTGAGAATTAATAAACTGTGGAACTATATTCTTTGGGATTTGCAAGTCAGATAGAAGCTCATCAAGAATAATGACATATTCCTGAGTATCAAGTTTCACACATATTTGATTTTCACTGTGTGTCATCTCCAATTTATTGCAAGATGTTGTATACATTTCAATAGTATTCAAAGGGAACTAATATGATTAGAGACAATCAGAATTGTTTATCTCTGAAGACCAACAACCTTGAAATCTTGGAAATCACTAGATAATAACAACATAAAAACCCATTCTATATTCTCCTACATCATTCCTTGCATTCCATACATCCAGAGGAGCTGAGAAGGAGAAGAACAGAGACCGAAGGAGGGTAGGAGTTTGTGAAGAATGGTCAGGTTGAAATTCTTCTGGAAAACTCCTAAACACATAAGGTTTCAAAGAACACAACTGTAGCTCTATAAAACTCGTTAAGAAATTAAACAGATTTTTTTAAATTAAAGTACATTTCAATTAAAACACACAAAGTTTCAGTATCATTATAAGATGAAATAAACTGTCACTGCCACTAAAGATGTATCCCGCATTCCCTCAGTTCCTTGCCTCTAGCTTCTACCACCTTCTAAATGCCAAGTGCATGAAGTTCCTATAGCTGCATGATGAACTGGTCTGGTTAAAAATATTTTTGTCTCCAGGGATCACTTCTCTCAGCAGCAGCTAAAATTCAGGAAATGAAAGGTGCATATCCATAATCACTTCAACAAATCTAAATTGAGACTGCTGTGATCTCAGCTGCCTTTTCCATTCCCAGCTGTGCACTCTCCTGCCTTGCACTGGCACTATGTCTTGTGTAATCATGTATTGAAACATTATGGGAGCAGAATAGATGAAAATTCACAGAGCAAAAGAAATTAAATAAAAAAGGAAGAAAAAAAAAGAAAAAAAAAGAAAGAAAGAAAAGAAAACACTTACTAGTCCTTAGCTGGATCAAGTCCCTGAAACAGTTTATGATGCAGGTGCCGAAGCCCTCAGACAGTAGAAGTTAGGGAGAAGGGATAAATAATAGGAAAAAAATTAGGACCCTGACAGACTAAAGAGTTCAGAGATTGCCTTACTGAAACAGCATATAGAGACATTATTTTGAGATCAGTGGCTAAAAGAAAGGCAGAGTTCAGATAAATATACTACAGTATAAATACATAGGTATTTTTCTTTTCATTCTGCATAAAACTGAAAAATGGAGACAAGATACTGGGCATCAGCTGATACAGGGATATCGACAAGGATATCAGCCATTTTGAGAGGATGGCATAAGGCTCTGTACTGAATCGGAGCATCATGATGCCTCTTTGGCTTACATCAGCAAAAAAATTCCCCACTAACAAGGACTTAGATTAACAATTCTGTTTCAATGTTGCTATTTTTAAACTAGGACCTCTATAGGAACCTAAACACCTTAATCTTCATTTCATCAAACCACAAAAAGGAAGTGATTTTGAACTCTCTTCTCTTCCCTTACAAGGTAAAATACTCCTGGCAAAACAACACACTGGCCATTTGTGTTTTCTTAGAGTAATGCCAGTATTTCCCAGCTTCAGGCATGCGAAGAGAGAGAAAAATCCCTCCTCACTTTTAGTTTTGGATCACCTCTGCACTGTAATGGACTTGCCAGGATGTTTACAGCAGCTTTGGGGCTAGTTTGCACTTGGTGTGAGAACAGCATTACAAAAACCTGGCTCTCAATCTTCTGAAAACCTAAAGCTCTGCAATCAAGTTTTTCGCTTGCAGTGGCTGCATCAAGACAACAGAGCAAAAAGAAAATGAAGTGTAGAAAAAAGACAGACACGGAAGTATCACCCGTGTTCTTTAGTGAATTTCTGCTGCCCATTATCAGTTTAATTACAGTTCCCTTCTGCTCACTTCAGTGACAATATCAGCTGCCTATCATGGTAGGAGACATGAGCATCCCAAAATGATGTTTAATAGGCAAGCTTAACTGTAATACTGCATTAAATATTTCGTATTAAGGCAAGAATATGGCTGCATTTGAACTCACTGAAATCCCAAACTCTCACTTCATAGAGATTTACCCAGGCTCTAAATCAACGAAGCTGAGGACATGTTGCTTTCTAACAATCTGTTCCTTCAAGTTAAAAACAGCTGAACATGATCTTGCAAGCTCCCAGTGTGGTGCTGTGGCTGAGAGGGCTAATGTGGCTGCATAGTCGGGGGAATACTCAGTTGGAGTGGGGAGGTTATATTGCTGACATAACAGCACAAATGTTTATGTTTACTCTGAGACTCGAGGTGCAAACTGCAGTATACACATTCCCTAGAGAGGCAGCTACTCTCCATGACTACAATGCTTAAGAGAATGATAAGAAAACGAGACTGTTTACCACAGCAGGAAGAAAGCAACTCACAAAGATTTAGATGCCAAACAATAAGATGTTAGGAATTGAAAATACTAATGACAGCAATGTTTTTGTTAGTCTCATGTCACACGTACAAGCTTTTCCTACAGCAGATTGAATAATGGGTGAGGAACAAAAAATATATGTACTGCAAGAAATTTATACTTCTGTATTGTATCTGGACTTACTGCTCTCTTTAGCCTTCTCTGAAAAAGGTTTTGATACACAACAGTTAGCTTAAAAATACTTAGCAACACAAAAGAAGAACACAGAAGTTACACAGAAAGAAGAACCGGACAAAACACTGCTGTATTTAGACACAAATGTGTGTAAAAAAATACAGAACATGCAGAGTTTTCATGCTTATTTCAAGCTTCTCTTCATGTTTCTTTACCCCATTGGAAAGAAGCACTACCTTGTTCTGAGTGTGGTAATAATGCCAAACTTTGACATCGGCTTTTCATCAATCATCTCTATTTACAGACAGAAACAAACAAAAAAACAACCTACCAAACCACCAAAGCCGCAGTGAGGTAACCACTTTCTGCAGGCAATTCAGCAGGGTAATGAATGATGATGGAAATGCTCAGAAATTCCAACCTTGTTTTCCCAGGTTAATACTTACCCAGTAGACCATGCTGGTTCTGTGAGATCACAAGTGCATTTTGTCTTTGAAGCATGTTATCCATTACCTTTGAAGGGGCTTCTTTTAATAAAATACAAATCAAACACATCTAAAATAAATCAAACACATGAAGGCTTTGAACCAGATCCCTAGTGGTCCTGGTAACATACTCTGCATTTAAAAATGTGCTGAGAACATAATTTACATTTACAAATTCTGCTAGTCTCAATGGGAGTAAAGGACAGTCAGGATCTCACTCAGGATTTCAATCCAGAGATTAAAAATTGAAAAACCCCAATGAAAGACCCCAAAAAATGACACATGGGGCATGAAAGTGAAAGGTGGAAATAAACTGTGAGATTACTCTGCCCCTTATATTGAAAACAGCAGTTGGCTACAGGCATAGTCTGAGTGCCTCATCTTTTAACTGTAAAGGGGTAAAATTTAGACCCTCAGGCTTCCTATTATTGTGAGTCAAAGATGCTAATGATGTGTCTGCCTACCAATGTCACAAAGAATGCAACTGCTGAGACCCTTTCTTTGAAGCAAAGTGCAATTCAAAGACTTTCATTTTGTCATTGAAAATCCCTGCTAAAGATCTGACATATTTTCTGACCACACATACAGTGCTATAATGTAATCCTAGTGGGAGCACCGGAAGTTCAAAATCCACTAAACTTGATAAAAGAGTTAAGGATGATTTCCATAATTAAAAAATAATTCCAGCCCAACACCTCATACCTGAAATATGTCGTTACCTGCTGCTTTATCAATCAGGAAAGATATAATTAGTCTATTCAGTAATTTTAAAACTGGACATTTCCACACTCTTCCACAGATACTGAGAGATCCCATGGTGCTCTGCTGAAATTTTCAATACCTTTAGCTTGAACCATTATATGTACAGATGACTGTAAAACTGAAGACTTTGTTTACAGCGACTGCACTGAATATCTTTTTAGAAAAAAGGACATTTCTGAAGAAAGATTGCAAATTAGATGAAAGCAAGGTTCTGAATGTGCAGTTCAATGTCAAGATGTTACATCAGCCAAAGCAATTTGAGCTAGTATTCATTTTTTTTTCAAAACATGCCATTTATATCTAGTAAACAAGGTTATTGGCTTAGCAAAATACTTGTTGCAATAGAAAAAATCATATTGAATCATCCAATGATTTAGGCATTCACCTTATAAGAGGTTTTAAAAGACGAAGAATAAAATTTGCATGGAAAGGTGACAGTAAGAAATGGGAAACCACCAATTTATGTTCCACATTTGGCCAATTTAAAAATGAAAATAATAGCCTCATTAACTGTCAGTCTTCAGGGAGATGAAATTCATGCTAAAGATCTGTGTCTACTGTGTGAGTTATCGAGAATACAAGTCACAGGAATAACGATTCTGCCTAATTTAAAATCTTTGTGTCAAAAGAAGAAATGAAAGATTGGACATGACAGAGGTGAATGAAGCTGTCGTTCTTTTAATTTTATTTAACTCACCGTAAAAATCTTTCTCAGTGGTATTTGTCTAGGTTTTTCTTATCCAACAGCACCACCTTGTGACAGTTCAGATTTTAGTATTTGAGTTTCCACACACATACACCCCCCCCCCCCCACAAAAGCTTTATTTAGTAACTAAGGTAGATAAAATGCTGAAAATGTTAAGTATTATTAAGGATGCAAATAAACACCATACCAGTGAATCAGTGGTCCCTAGCTCTTCAGCCGATAGTCATTGGAAAAGTTTTCTGATGCGAAGATGTCTTTTTTAATATGAACATACAAGAATTTACATATCTACATTAAAATCAATATGCTTATAATATTTATATTTATTTAACTGGTATTTGGTGCTGTAAAACAAATGCTTAATTGTTAGTTGATTCTTTAAATGAATGATTGTTATTGCTTTGGTGATGATTTTTAAGACTGTGTATGAGATGCTGGTGCTCTGTGGAAGGTAAAATCTCTTTAGTGCTTCTCATTGGCAAGCTGATAGTAAGTAGCATCTCGCCTAAGTAGCACCATTTTGGACCTCCACTCTGAGGTACCACAATCTGTAAATCCTCTGTTCAGGGAGCCCAAGACTGTGTTTTCAGTCTGTTAGCCAAAGGCCAAAATCTTTTACTGGCTTTTGCATGTTTTCTCTCTCCAGCCTAGTGAATATTTACCCAGACTATGCACAGTGGAACTGATTGAGCAGGGTGGACTGAAATTACACCATTGCAGAACATGTCCTTCGTGCATTCCCATTGGAAATGATGAGGCAAAGAATGAAACTGAGTCTTGGTTTCTCATATCCTGAATGGATTACTTAATCACTGAGCAATCAAAGAGGAGCAGGGCTGAGGCCTGTGTTGGCTTAAATCCAGTAGATATTCTGTGAAAGTATCTACAAAATGAGACCAGGAAGCAGAGACTGTTTGTGAATATGTCAGGTACAAAAATAGAACTAAAAGTCTCTGAGTGCTTCCAAGACAAAGGCATTTCTGCATGTGCTTGTCAGAAACTTATTCAGAAAATACACATGAACAAAGGGTGTTAAGAGCAAAGTAGCTGTCTGGATTGAATTTTGGATTCCACCTCTGGAATCTAAAATGTCAGCCAAGAAAGGAAAAGACAACCAAATAACTTTATGAGTTTTCGTGGTTTTTTATATGCATTAGAAGTATTACTATAGAATCAACCTCAGGGAAACTTTCAATGCTGTAATGATGGATTTATTTTCTTCTAATTCTGTGAATTTCATAAAATTCTTGCTTTCTTGATCTTCCTTTTTTCTTCCATTCATTAAAAAGATAGTTCAGTGCAATTTATTATGATTTTTATATTTTCAGACTTTCAAGAGAAGCTATGCCATAGAATTTTATTATAAGAATTTTTAATGACCAAAACAACACAAAATAAAACTTTCTATGTTTAGTCATTCTTAATAAATAAATCTTATAAACTCGGTGGCTCAAGATGGCATACTTTGGGTCAGGACCTCTGGAGAACTTGCCAACTGTGTCACAACTGTCCTTACTTAACAACTTCATTAGACCACTTAGGAGGGAACAACCATTATGTTAATAGTATTTTTAGATTGCACTTATTCAGGAGAACTTTCAAACCCTGCCAAGGACATAAATATAACAAAAGTCAAGCTAAAAAATTGAGTAAATGGACATACAAACCAAAATGAGATTTTGACAGAAAAAAAGTGAGCCACCACATCTAAGAAAAAATGAAGGTCTGAAACTTTTACTTTGCAATCAACAGGAGGACTAAACCATGAAAATTAAACAGATCAGGGAGTGATGTTAGGCAAAAATTTGAAATCGAGTTATACACAAGGTGACAGAAAGCAAATTTAGTGTGATTTATAGTAGTATACAAAAGAAGCACTGAGTCACAGAAGACAGAAATGACAGCATCTCTCATATTCCATTTGAGAGACCACCTCTGAGTCTTAGGCAAACAAATTCTATGCAAAAAAAACCCTGCCGGAATAAAAAATTGAATAAGCAATAAATGTGTGACTCATTTTTCATTAAACCTTATAATGAAAAGAAATCTGTGTTGTATTAATAAACAGCCCTTCTTGTACTTCTTGGCTGCAAGCACTGGTTCTTAGAGCCAAGTGGCACTGTCTGCTCATACCCATTGCAGTTGGACCAGCTGTGGTCTCCCAGGTGATCTTTGACACTCCTCATGGAAAAGCAGTAGCCACAGGCTGCTCCCAGTAGACTCTGTGGGTGTGATTGCTCAGTGACCTGGACACACTGTAGACATTGGGACTTGCCTGTAGGGAATGAGAACAGGCCCTGGCATCATGTAAAATAGACTTAGCACTATATGACAAAAGTCTTTTTCTCATTTACCATTAAAGACATACCCTTAGCTAAATGTACATTGCTAAGGGCATTGGTGCCAGGGAGTGATGCTTAGTCTTAGGACAAGTGATGAGGAGTAGCTTGCAATGGTACTCTTCAAGGCTTTCTGTATAACGGAAAGTAATTTTTTCCTTCAATAGAAAATTAGATATTATGTATTATGTCTGAACTCTGCAGCACTGGGTCTCCTAGCCTCATCCACCACTTCTTTGACAATAAGACATAATTATTTTTGGTACATTTTTTATCTCTTCTTTTATTATTGTTTTTGCCCTCCAGCTTAATGTGTATAAAACACTGCAAAAGCAGCACTGCATCCACCAAAGTATTTTTTATATAGTATGAGTCTCTTGCCTGTGTTGCCTACCTCTGGTGTGATATAGGTGCAATGGGTAGGTCAAATCACATATTTATGTTATCTACTTTGTGTTGCATTTTTTGTCTATTCTCTTGAATCAGAGCTTGACCTATGCATTATTTAGGAATACTCTAGTTTCATTAATCCTACAGAGACCCCAGGAGTGAAATAAAATGTCTATGCTTTAGGCAATCACAGGAGCAGGCACCAATCTAGTAGGGGAGAGCTAGATTATTTAGTGACATATCAATACCTACTTTGAAAATACCATCTTTAATAAGAATTAAGCCAAACCTACTAGTAGAATGCTATATTAAAAAGTGTTTTGAAGAAGCGAATAGTGATTTTACCTTGACAAACCCAGCAAGAATGCCTGAGCATCTCTATAAACTGAGTCAGGTGACACAAAAATTTTACCCTCAAATTCTCAGCTATGCAACCTGTGCACAACCTAGGAGCACAGCAGAGATTCTCCTCAGTCAGTTATTAAAAAGAGATCACCTCTTCAAAGAGCCAAGGTGAAAAAAACCCAGGTGTATTATCTGGAATGGTAAAAGAAGGTGAGATTCAGAAAAATAGTCTCGTATTTTTAAATGAAAATATAGATCAAATGTCTCTATTCTGTCAAAACAACCCAAACAACAAAACCAAAACAAAACTGAAAAGTCTCTTGCTGAAGAATTCCAAGAGCAAATTGAATAAGTCATTGGAAATTTGAATTTTTTTTGAAGACCCTTAATATTACCATTGCAAGTTGTAGTCTTTCCTCTTTTATTAAAAAATTATTACAGTTCATTCTATTAGTGAGCAGCCTTTTTGCCAACATTTTTTTCCATAAAAACAGGCTACTCACTAAAAATATCAAGATATATCTGAAATTAAACATTGTTTTAATGAAAATGCTACTTAAGAGTCAGTGTAAGTATGTTTTTTACATTTCTCTGACCCTTTCAGGACATACACACACAAATATGTGTATGTATCTATATATAAATGTTATTTCTGAAAATTAGACAGTAGTCTACTAATGCCAGGAGATGTTACTAAAATGTAGGTTTTCAAAACAATCCAAAAAACTCTCCTTAGGTTTTCAATCATCTCAACTGAATAAACAAGTTAATTATCAACCTGTCATTGGAAACAAACAACCCTCTCCTTCAAATTTTTTTTTTTTTTTCTTTAAAGCTGTTTAGGAAAGAAAATAACCCACAGTTAATAGGCCTTGATGTGCAAATTGTTTCCAGATCTTTAAGACTAGAATTAAGTAAATTAATCAAACTCCAACATTTTTTCAGTCTGTCATAGGTCAAATCATAATTATCTATATTATTGTATAAATGTACTAACAGTAAACAGGGTTGTGCCAGAAACATCACACTTGTTATAGCTGGTTTTTTACTAATAGCCAAATAATAAATGTGGGATAAAAGTTGAAAATTTCTTTTGGTTACAACAATTTCTGTGTTTTAAGCATTGAAAATCACTTTCTATAAGTATTTATTTTTATAAAAACTCATGCATTCTTTATTTCTACTATAACTTAAATCCTAATTAATTCTTTTTTTCTTTGTTGTCAGGTACTATGTTAATTCACTTGCATCATATTGATATTTAATATATCAATATTTGACTAGTGAGAGTCACAAACTTTCCTATTTTAATGTAAAAAATATATAAGTATTATATCTTCTTTCAGTATTTGCACACATTATAAATATTTTAATTACATATGATAAAGAAAAAGAGTACAAAATTTGTCATGAAAGACCCAAAATAATTTGTTTTGTAAGGTGTTTAAAGGAGCCACATGTAGTGTCAGACAGGTAGGAAGGCCCTGCTATATTCCCTTTTGAAATTCCCCCTTTCAGTGATAAAATTTTTCCTCATATCCAGTATAAAGAGGCCATTCCCTCTTGTCTTATCTTTGGTTATCATGGAGAAGATACAGACCACCATTTTGTTACAACCCCTTTTTAAGTAGTTGTGGAAAGCAATAAGGTTCTCAATGAGCCTCTGTCGCATTCTTAGTTAATTAGTGAATAACTGAATATCTGGCATATTGCATAGTTAGAGCTGGAATATATGGCACATTCCATAGTTGGTAACATAATCCAAAGTTAGTTGGTTAAGGGTCGTTGGGTGTTTGGATCTCCAGCTAGGGGCAGGATATATCACATTCTGGGGATGTTATTTGCTTTGTTAAATATAAGAAGCAGCCAGATAAGAGGCTCTGCCTTTGTCACACACGTTTTTCTCTTGGGTGAAAGCATTTATCATCCTCTAACCTCCTATTCTCAGCCTTTAATGTCCTAAAAGCTCTAGTGTGTGGCTGACGGAACTCTAGAAATGAACCAGAGAAGATTATGCAATATTTTAAACACAGACTCCAAAACTGAGGCTGACTATTTTAAATGCTAAAAAGCATTCAACTTTGTCCTCTGTGCCAGGATGTTCTCCATGGTAACAGGAAATTGTGGTCCAACTAAAGAATACCTTAATAGGGTAGTAGTAACAGTGTAATGCCTTAATAGTGTAGTATGGTGAGAGTTATCAATACAAAACTGAATAGAGTGCTTTTTGTCTTAGTTTGAACTATCTCTGGACAACCACTGAATTTTAAGTGATTTGTAACAACAGACATGAAGCAGACCACTTTTACTTAAGAATGAGTCAGGCT
The DNA here is from genome assembly GCA_013397075.1 of Rhabdornis inornatus. Lineage (NCBI taxonomy): Eukaryota > Metazoa > Chordata > Aves > Passeriformes > Rhabdornithidae > Rhabdornis > Rhabdornis inornatus. The sequence continues at coordinate 213,345 of VWZS01011053.1, forward strand.
TACCCAGATTTTCTTGACTCTTCCTTCAGGCTTCAGAAATTGCTCTGGTTTTAGCATCAAGCTTGCCACTAAACCTAAACTGTACTGCTTGGTAGGCTGTTAGAGTGCAGACTAGAAGGCACCAAACTTTTATGAATTGCATGAGCCAACTCAGTGGGAAAATGTTCTAATTGCAGAAAATGCTGACTTCATACGGGATGTATTTAGAGGTTTTAACACACTTATTAACAAAATGAATCCTCAATTAACATTGTCTCTACTAATTAACAAAAACACCAACAGACTAGTAATGAGACACCCACCCTTACACCAAGCGGGCAAGAATTGTAAGAAAAAAAAATGTGAGTTGCTGCCAGGGTGAAGAGGAGTCATGGGAATGCAGCTGCAAATCCTCACAGAACAGCTATGAAGGCAATGAAAAATCACTGCTGAAGTAAAGAGAAAAAAGAAAGAGTGATGCTTCTTCCCTGCCATAAAAGAGAAAGATACAGAGATAAAAGAAGAAATCAGAAGATAGAAGGAAACATTTAGAGAAGAGAAAGAAATGGAAGACAGAAAATCAACACAACAACAATATAGGACAACAATAGTTGATTTTAATCAATTAAAATCAACTATAACAACTTTTAATTGATTCAAATTATTTCTTTCATTATGTTTCTGTTGGAAGAAAATTGAAAGGTGGGGAAGAGATGCTAGGCAATTAGTAGTAGGGAGAAAAAATAAAATATTTTCATGATATGAACAGAAAAAAATAATTTTTTGGTAATATTAATTATTGGCATTCATGGAGGAGGAAGAATGGTCATGACTTCAGATTTATCAACATTACTTATTGCCATGAAAATGGGTAAGATACTATAATTTCAAGACATCAACTTGGATCAAATGTATGACAAATTGGGAATAGAAGAATATCTTCTTTAAATTTAAATGACTTTACCCTTGCATTTTAACTTTAAAATATACAAACAAATAGATTTTGAAAGTGGATAAATTTTAAGGAATGGCCAGTTACAACTGAGAAATTTTCCTTCCTGTTTTACTTTAGGAAAATTTCACTGAAATCAATTAAATGTAAAAATTGCATTCTACTACAGCATACAATTCTGATGTCAGATCCTATTGTTTTCATCTTCTTCGCTTTTTGCCAAAGTTGTGCAAAAGGTATTTTTTCATCCAAATAGCAGAAAACCACTGGAGAAGAAAGAAATAGGGTTAGGTGCAAAACAAGATCAAGGCATCTGACTCTATGTCAAAATGTAAACTTTAAATTGTATATCAACATCCCTATGTAAAACACAGGGAAAAATACAAGCCTCAGATTTCAATTTTCAGACTGGTATGCTGAGTGCCATGTTGTCTAGGCTGCCCATTAAAAAGTGCTGAGTATATGCTGCTTTCTAAGTTTTTCCTTACTTCAGTCCTTAAGATCCCTCTGCATTGAGCAATTTGTAGTTCCAGGACGTTATATGTAATCATTTCAAAGTCAGAGGAGAAACTACAGCATATTTCTTCCCAAATTCAGAGACAATGGTAACCAAGCTGGTTTCTTTTCTTCCTTCCTATTTAGGATAGCCTAAGTTAGCCATTTCAACACTTATTTTCAACACTTTTCTTAGAGAAAAAGAGACTTAGCACCAATTTTTTCTTCAAGAGAGTCAGACTTTGATCGAAGAACTCTCAGATTGCACTGCTACACAGGGAAGATAAAAACCGACATTTTCATTCCTTTTTGTAGAAGTCCTCTGCATCTGTAATTAAAATGAATTAGCCCACAGAGATAACAAGACTGAAAATCACTTCTCCCTAAGTCTTTATTTACAAAGTAGGAGATATTCAAGATTACTCACCTAGTGTGTCATTTGAGATGACTCATATAACTCATCAAGACTGCAGCTGCCACTTCAAACAGAAATGGATTTCTTGTAGGTCCTGTGCCATATTTGTAATTGTGTATAGATGACTCAAATACGCATTTCAAACAACACCTGACAACAGCAATTAACAGGCAGTAATTTCTAGCTGCAACTAAACCATTGTACCAAATACATCTCAAAAATTCTATCCATCCACCTGAGATCCACAGCCTGTGATTATCTTTCTGGGAACAAGGGTGAGATTCATCATAGCAAAATGTAGATCTCTAAAAATTAAGCCTAATCTAAGACAGCCTTTGGGATTCCCTCCACATCCAGCTGTGCTCTACGGTAGTCAGGAACCACTGCCTACTGGAATGACTTATCTCCATGAATTGTAAACAGAGTAAGACATCTAGGAAGTTAAAACAAGAAAGACTAAATTAAGTGAATCTCAACCATTTCTTTAAAGAGCTAGAATTAGATTTGCAGTTCGACCATTTCAAAGAGAACCAGGAGTTACAAGTTTTCATCCTGAAGCAGGAAAGCTTAATAGGCATGTCTTACACCCACGGTCAGGTATGCAGCAAATGGAAGAGAGAATCTGCAGTTCCTGCAGATGAGGGTCTGTGCAGGAAATAATGGAACATTCACAAGATTAAAAACAAAACCAGCAACAAATCTATAAAAAGAACATGGTTGCAATGAAGTTCCTATGAGGGAAGGATGAGTTCACTACACAACAGCAAACTGTTTTTCAGAACCAGAGCCTCTTGAATTTAATTTTTAAGATAATATTTCTTTCCTCAATTATTCTCTGAGATGTTGTGACTTTTCATACTCTTGCAAGATGAATCTTTTTTTATGCAAAGAACCCCAAAAATGTATACTTTTAGCTGAAAATTATTACTCTGTTCCAGAGTAAGATAGATTTTCTCTGGTTGCCTACAGCATGTTATTATCACAGAGCTTAAAGTTTTCTTCTAAAGTTAAATGGTCTTCCCCAATAATAACAAAAACAATTTGACATGAACAGCTGCAAGATTCATTTTGGGAATACCAGCAGGTAGTTTCTGATATATATTTCCACCGCTTTAACCTTTCACAAAACAAGCGTGCATTTGAGTGCACATCAAGGCAGTCCTTGGAGTACACAGATGGTTTTGTAAACCGTATGGCACCAAAACCTCTTCACCATACATAGATGACATGGAAAATTCTAGGAATTATTGAAAAACTGAAAAGTATTGTGGGTAAAATGTCTGTTGCTAATGTTCCATTGAGAATATTTTATTTGTGTCTGAGGGCCGTGCTTAACAACAATTAGATAAAATTTTTGCAGTATCTCATTAGATCAGTTTGTTCATGATTAAAAGCAAATTAAAGTATTTCAGCTGGTGCTGCCTTGCACTGAACAGGGGAAACTGACCTGGTGCTCTCAACTAAATAAGCAGTGTTCAGCATCTGGGAGGCAATGATTTTTCTCATTCATTCAGCTTGATTTTCACTGTACACCATGGTTATGATGTGCCAGGGATTTGAGGTGAAATTTCTAATTTGAGGTCAGATTTTCAAATTCAAAGCTGAAAATATTAATGAAATACCAAAATCTGCTTTGGTTTGCTTATAGAGGAACAAAAATCAGTTCATTTGTATCCATGTCAGCAATTTCTGACAGTGACGGCATACATTCAGATGGTAAATTCATCAGAATAAAAAACATATACCAACTGACAGATAGAGGATCTTTTTTTTAATTATGCCTTCCACAAAACATTGCTCCTACATTCCAACTTCAGTGCATGAAAAATTATCTTCAAGAGGAATTGGCATCTGAAATAGTGTAGTTTGCTACTGTGCAATATGCTCTTAGGTTTTTCACATAAATAAGAATTATTCAAGCTCAGAATAATTCCTGTTTTGATAATCAATTTAGATAATTATTCTGTGATAATTTGCCTAGTAGTCATGCTCTAGGTACCTTGTCTAAGAATCAGTGATTAAGTTATACTCAAGATGAGCCTCGATGTAAATGATTCCTTTATTTTAGAAAGGGAAAAGCAAAAAGAATTTACTTAATGTGCGTGGCAGTTATATTTCAGGATTGCCAGTATTCATGTATTTTTAAAAATCCTGTTCTACTACTTGCGACTATTCCAAAATTTATCTATTCAGAGTTAACTGTAATGGAGTAGAATGAGGAAGCTCTTGGTGGAAGATAGGTGGAAAATAATTAGTTTTGCTTACATTAAAAAAAATAATTCCTAATGACTTTCATGAAAAAAAGCTACTTGCCCTAAGCTGACAAAGAGCATCTTTGAAATATGGTGTAGTCCTTTAATTGCCCCAGATATATACCAGTATAGTCATCTATCTACTAAAAAATCATTAAGCTTTAAAATAATCAGAGTTCACACTTAATTAGGATCTTGTGAGGTATCACCTCAGATTTCTGCAGGCTTTATCTGTGCTAGACCTGCTCTATCCCAGGGCAGCAGAAGCTCAGTGAAACTCTCCCTGAAATTATTCTTATCTTCAGTAATTCCCAGAACTCTAAAAAGATAATTTGCATCTGGGGCACATACAGTCCCATTTCTAGTATCTTCTCTTTCTTCCCTTCTTGATGTCTCTTGTGATTGCTCACTTCTCCAAGTTAGCGTTCCTGTCATAGAATTCCAACAAACCCTTATGGCTGTAAAAGCAGCACTTGCTAGATCTTAGCCATAGTTGCAGTTCCCCTCATATGTGTAATGTCCTTGGTATTTACTCACTAGTATCTGCATCGTAGATTGAGGCAGGAATTACAAGCCAAGCAGAGAAGACCAAAAAGCTGCACCTGAGCATGGGGGGATGAGAAGAGTAAAAGGAGCAAGGCAGAGCCAGTAGAGGGTGAAAAGCATGGGGTGAATTAGAGAGGCAAGAGGGTCACTGTGAGTCATCCAAAATCAGTGGGAATAGAAGCCAGAGCAGAGGGGGATCACAAGCTCTGGGGCAGAAGAGTGTGAATTTAGGTAACTGATGAACACAGCGCTCCATGTAACACCTACACAGCAAGAAAGAAGACTACTTAAACTCTAATATTTGGGGAACATGCTTTAAAGGGAAAAATATATGCAGCATGAAATATACCATTTTTGAGAGTATACCAATACTGAGAGTATTTGAAGGAAAAAAAAAAAAGATTATACATTTACCTGTAAGAGACAATTTGTATGTGCATGCCTCCCTGAAGGTGCTAATCCCTTGAAGTCCTTTCCATCCGTTAATTTCTAGGTTATAAACTGATATAAAAATCTAGCTTGACTGTGGTGAGGTCTGTGAAAACTTTGTCAGCCTCTGTGTGTGAGTCCACTGCCCAATGCCTTAAACCAATGGTCCTGAGTTTTAGCATTTCTGTGTATAAAACTGAAACATACTGAAATTACCCAATACTGCTAAGTCACCATCAGATAATATTTGTTCATTTTTTTCCCATTATTTTATAGTCGGAAATTTTCAAGTTCAGGTGAAACTGCCATCACTGAAAGACACCTGTAAAATCATGTTGTGCAGTGGTTCATTTAAAAATGAGACAGCAACAATATAAATGTAAACTTCTGGGAATGAGTTTAAATGTTATTTTTTATTTGGTTTGTAGGTTTGTTTTCTTTTTTCTTTTTTTTTTTCTTTTTTTTGGTCGTTTTTTTCTGGTAAACTGTGTTCTCAGTAGCTTTTTGGACAGATGCTTTGTGGCATATCTCTGCTAACTTGGGCTAAATAGGAGGGATAAAATAAGCAGGAAATGGAACTTAGAAAAGTGTTTTACAAGGACAGGCCTCACACGCAATATGGAGTACTCCTCTTACAACATTGGTTTTACTTATACAAATGGGATATAGCAAAGAAGAAAAACTGATGGCAAATAGCAAGTTTACTTTCTCTGAAGTTTAAATTAATGATGCAGAGAATCAGTGCTTCATGGTGAGACAAACTGCACGGCCTTCACAAACACAAAACTCCCCACGTTATCTCCTCTGATCTCATCCTTCCTGGGTAGGAGCTGGCAGTAACTTTAATGCAGTAGACTTTGTTATGAAAAATTATGAAAAATTCACGTGTCTGGTTTAAGACAACATGCTTAAAGCTAACAAAAGGTCCAAGCTGCTTCTTTGGGCCAGGGTACAGTGGTCAACAGCTTAAAGAATGTGTCACAGAAAGAGAAGGGACAACATTGTCTCCTTTTTTACAGTATTCTTCCTATAATATTTTATTACCTCAGTGTTCCACCCTTAGTAACAGTAAGCTATGGGTAAAGAAACCAGCTGTAAATCTTGTAAAATCACAGTATTTGTTTTGATGCTTATGCTCCATCCATCTTTATGACCAACAATAAGGAGTCTGTAATGATTCTCAATTTGACAAAATACTAGGTATTAAGAAAATCTTACAATTTTTCACACTTGGAATAAATTAATTTCATGCTTCTGTGGGTCTGTTTTACTACTTAGGACCCATTACTCAGGATACCTATGGTATCTCAGACTCATTAATCTCATTAAACTCATCTGGGAGGTTAATTTCAGTCTTTGGATGCAGTTTTATTTGAGTGTTTCCAAAGAGCTGCTTAAATGTATGGATCCATCAATAGTAGATCTTTTTCACATATCTTAATTTCTAAAAGCATGTATCATTTTATCAATATAATAGAAAAAATCAATTAAAGACAAAGCAAATAATAGAATAAACATAAAAATCTTACTGTTTTCTTTTTCCTGTTGAGCAGTAACTCTGCCAAACATCTATGTACCAGATATTATGCAATTTTTGATATTAGAATGTTTTTGCTGTGTAGCCAGTATGAAAGATGTTTTGTTAGTCTGAAAAGTTTATAAACATGCAATCAGTCCTTTCTCTCCAAAACATTTTTCCTCATGCCAATTAGTTGTAATACTCATTTCAAGCACTAAAATTAGTGATGAATCCTGTCTACTTAAAGTATATTTATTTCAACTCACAAGGCAAGTTCAAAATATAAATAATATAAAATTTTAGTTCAAAATATAAATAATTTATCTAATGTAGCAGGTAAAACATTGAAATGCATTTATCTCTTCAAATCTCCCTTCTGTTTTGAAGCTTGGAGAAAGCTGCCATTTTAATATTTGCCAGTTTACTTGCCAGTTAATTTGCCAGTAGAGTAAAAAGGCTGTTAAATGCAATTTTTTATTTTTTTTTTTTTGCATAGTATCACATATATTTTCCATGGAGTGTAGATGGTAATGCAAGGAGATTCTAGATTTTCTCAAAATATCAGTTAATTTATTTCATAGATCTCTATGTTCATACTATCTCTCAGTCTCTCATATTAATTAACTCTGCACACATCAGTCTCATATCAATTAATCTCATGCTCGTGTACCTTTGGAGCATTTGTCCCAAACACCAGTAGCAGGGACCAAAAGTCCTGTAGTCTGTGGAGAAATTCTGAATAGCCAGCTTTGCATTTTAACAAAATCTGATTGTGAGTGCTGGAATGTTTTTTAATGATGAGCCAATGGTTATGGTATTCTTATCCCTAACATTCTGCTTTGGCTCTTAGGAAATCTTCTGCCTTCAATCTCATCTTGCAAAGGCAGCATGCAATGCAGGTCCAGGGCATCTGACTGCATAAGGTACCACCAAAATTAAAAAAAAAACAACTCTATGGATTAAGCATGCCTGTTTCGAAACAGAGGAAAACATTGCACCAACAGAAATAATTATATATTTCTGATTTCTTTTGAATCCTAGTAGAGAATGAACAAAGCCAAAAGATTTTGCCTTCTGCAGTAGATTACAGAGTTCATAATATAATTTCCTTGCAAACCAGTGAGTTTTCAAAGACAATAAAAAAACAAACCTAAAACAATAAAACTTTGCATTGTGCTACAAATATTGAACAGTCAAACATACAATGGAAGCAGATAAACAAGTAAATGGAAGCAAAATAGTGTACATCAAATGTATGATGTGTTTTTCAGTCTTAAAGAATGTGAGTAAAAGCAATGTTTTATCCTAGATATTTGAAGCTGAGAAAGGTACCTAGTTGCTATCTCCATGTGTACCTCTGTCTGTGCATGTCTTTGGCAGATGTCAAATTAAGCCCACAAACCAAAGAGTAAATTAAATTAAGTCATTAGAAACAGAAGTTTTATTTGGTCAAAGGACTTCAAAAAAGAACTTTGAAAATAACATTTTCACCCAAATTAATGATAACAGCAACATTATCTGGTAGTGAGCTTTGTTTCTCAGCTTGTGCTAAGGGATGAAGAGAGAAAATTTAGCCAAAGATCTGCAGGAACAAGCAAATAAATTAAAAAATATAACATACGAGAATGCTTGACCCATTTCTAGCCCAGAAAATAATAATGGAGAGGATTTTAATGCCTGAAGAAGGCCAAGATTAGACTGACAGGAGCCCTGTGGAGCAGAACAATACCATTCTGTCCTCCACCTGCAGCTTTTAGCAACCCAGCTACTAATTTTACATAGTGCTTGTAGTCTGATTGCATATACTTAAACCAGCAATCTCCTCCAGGAGAAGGAAGAAAATTAATCTGCCTGTTTTGTTTTCTTTCATGGTATAGAAAAAAAAGTAATTGTCAGTTGTTTTTACAAGAAGAAGGAAGAAAATAATCCATTTTTCTGCCAAGCTTCCACTGTTTTAATACGGTGAATAACATTCATCTTACAAATTATTTTTGGGCACTAGGGAGATTCCGAGCTCTCAAAAGATTTATGTACAATCTTGTTAGTTTGGTTTAATGATAGATGTAATACAGAGGGTATTCTTCACTTGTGTCATGGGCTATACCTATATAAAGGGCTCTTTCTTCAAACAAAGGTAAACCAAGCAGAGACTTAGCTCCTTAACTACTTAACTATTGCCTTAGTACTTCTCATGCTTTTGGATTAATCCAGCAAGTTCTTCCCAAGGAAATAAAGACATGAAGGGAGTTTATTTAAATCAGTGGTTGAGTGAGCTTTCTGGTATTTTTCTGAGGACAAGTTATCTGCTGTAATAAGTCTCTCCCTTCCATGTCATTGAAATCTGACACCTCCTTAAAATGGGATTGTTTCATCTATACTTCCACCCAGAAATATCTTAAGCTCTATACTCATGTCAAGGATTGACTGAGAGTTTTGCCAAACATACAGCAGAACTGTTCCAGAACGTTCCCAGAAAATAAATAATATTGAAAGCCAATTTTTTTAAGCCTGTTTAGTTTACAAAGCTTATTTACAAAGGGCCTTGTACTTCATTACAGTTTGTGCACTGAAAGCTTAAATATTCTCTCTTGTTTTTTCATGGAGTGGGTGACCAAAAAGTTTTGACCAAATGTAGTCGGACAAGGAAGTTTTCAAAATACCTATGTCATCATATATATATACATATTCACTATTTCCATAGACCTCTTATACTCAGGTGAACTTCTGAACTTCCTCTTTTAGTTCTGCATCTCTGCAGAGTAATTTTAAAAACATATGTATCATAATGGCATATTAAATACTTAGGCTTTGATATATAATTTCTGTTTTGAGTTGTCCTTCATCTGACTTAATTCTAAAATAACTGCTCATTTTAGGTCTATCTGAAGTAAAGAGCAGATTGCAAAATTGCTCATCTTGCTAGTAAGATGTAATCTGTTACAAGGACTACAGAATATAGAAGATTTAGAAAAATAAGTCAATTTCATCAATCAGGAATGTAAATCATAGAAGGGTAAAATTCTTTCTGAAACTTCTTAATGATCAGTTACTAAAATAGCCAAACTAAGAATGTCAGCCTTACAGCTGCAGCTTCTTAAAATTGATCAAAGCTAAACCGTGTTCTCTACAAAATTTTATACTAATACTCTGCATCCTGCCTATCACCTGCTTCTCTTTGCACAGCACAATTCGATCACAGATTAAGAAAGCTGTGTGTACACACCAGTAATTGACTCCTTCTGCTCAGTACTTTCAGTGAGCCACAAAAGTCATATGAGGTTTCTAAAAATTCATACTTAGAACAAAATGACAACAAGCACTCAAAGAACATCTGATCACACTAGCTCAAGATTTTCTCTGAAAATATGGTAAGCTTAATCATGCCCATTGATCACCCAGTGATGAGTTAAATATGACTACACTGGCAAATAGTGAATTACCCACAACCATACTTACATAAAATGAAAATTTTAACCTCAAGTTACTGGAGTACTTAGCCTCCAACACCTCCTTCACAAGTCATTGTCAGAGTCAGAAACTTTTTCTTCTTGAGATGTCATGACTTCAAATTAAGGAATATAAAATATTTTTGTGCTTTTTTAGCTATCGTGGCTGAAATGATGATAACCCAATAGCTGTAAGGAAGGTTTATCTATCAACAGTACTCAGTTCTGCTTTATTTCAGAAACCATTGTCCCTACTGGTCTATTTTACAGATCCTCCTCTGACAAATCACCTCAGCATTTAGCACACTGTCTCTTCCTCGGAAAAGAGATTGTATTAGGAAAGATTCTGTAACTTGGGCACTGAAGGTAATAAAACTTCTTTTAGCAATGCCTCTAAGTAAGGCTCCTCCACCATAATCTGCCCACAAAGCAGACATACTGAGCACAGGATCTAGTTAGTTTCTTACTGCAGTTCCAAGTATAAATGTGTAATCTCTGCAGTGTTAAAATTTTTTGACTTTTAGTTTATATACAAAATGTTTTGTAACCAGCATGAAATCAATATTTAGCTAATTCAATTGACTTTCCCTGCAAACACCCTGAGAGGAGACCTTTTTGTTAGAGAGTCCTTGAGGGAAGGACTTCATTAGCAGGTGTCAGGAATGAACACCCTACTCATTGGTAGGGGGAGCAGTGTGCTTTGCAACCCAAAAAATCCCTCCTTGGTTCACTTTAAGAATATGAACACAAAATAGAAATGGAGTAAGAAACATTAATTTACTTACAGTGTAAGTATACATGATAAGTACAGATGTTCTTTTCCAAGAAGTCATACTTTAATATATTCATACACATGCCTAATTTAACTCTAAAGTGTTTTGTACATTTGTTTTCAATTATAGACCTTGAAAGTACTTCACTCAAAGGCAAATCTTTGTACTTCTTTTTGTTCATAAAAGTCACTTAAAGAGGGAACTTGAAAACATCATTAACTGCAATTCGTCCTTGATCCTTTCATCCCTTCAGAGCTTATCTAAACTTCAAAGTCTTGACCCATTCAAATGATTTAAACAAGTGCTCTGAAGTTGCTTAAGATACATGACAACCAATAGAACTTCTCATAATGTGATCTTTCTTTATTGTAAAATTTTCTAGAGAGGAATAACAAAGAAAATCTGTAATATTTGAATTAAATCATATTAAGATCAATGGTATGGAAGAGCATGATGTAATTTAAACATGGAAATAGTCTCATCACATTTTAATTTTAGCCTTATAAGCAGATATTTATCACATTGAATGCATTTGGACTAGTCTGATTTTTTTACAGCAGAATCGTATACAAACACAATCTTCAGTGGTCAAATTCATAGCATGAGCATGAAAGGCAAATCAGTGACACGGTTCATCATGCCTGGATGAATTATTTTTGGTTTAATTCTAAGCTAAAAAAGTATAAGGACCTAATTGTGTAGCCTCACTCTGCTGCGTCTTTTACAATCCATTATTTATTTAAATTTATTCCATGCTTATCCTGTATCCATTTTCACTACCAAAATATAAAAGTGACATAAGGTATTTAAATAAAAAACCCTATATTTTATGATTAATTAAGAAGTTCTGAAATCACATTAAGATGAGAATTTCATTTTCATTGCATTTAAATTATTTGATTAACCCTTCTTCATAACCAAGAAAAGCTTAAAAATTGAATTGTAGGATGCCTTAACAACTAAAATTGGCTCCAGTCTAAAGTGACAAAAAAAAAAAGCCAATGGTTAGGATGCCCTTAGCTGGGATTAGTACTGCAATAGCAGTGAGATGGTTCCTAATGACCATCAATCTCAACTGGCTTCACAGTTGTCCTGGAAGAGACTGGGAATCCTCCCTTCTTGCACAGCCTGCTTAAGGGATAGCCACTGTAACCAGCCTTGAGGAGCCAAGAGGCTGCCCGTGAGACACTATTAGTCCCATTTTCCTTCAAGTACTGTAAAAGAGTCTGGGAAAGGATACAGCATACATCACACCTGGCAATTTGTTTGTATTGTTTTTTCTCTTGGGGAACTTATGAGAATTTTGTGTGCAGAACAAGGGAGTTCCAATGGCGTGAATATGTGGCCGCCTTAGAAAGGGCATTATAAGCTATTTTGTCCCCAGTGTAGACTTGAAGTTCAAATTAATATTGTTAATGTTGCATTATACACTCTCAGTAGTGTACAAGAATGTACTTCCATTATATGTACATTTTCTATCATTTTGTCCCTAAAACATCAGTGCAACCACTCCCTCTTTACTTAAGGGAAGTACAATTATCTGTCATCAGTGGTGTTGATTATAACAGACCAAGCTCTAATCATATTCTTGATTAAGAAGAAAAGAAAAGAGACTAACTAGAATGGACTGGTTTTGTCAGCGTGCAAACCCCAACTGCGACAAATAGCTATGTTCCATCTTCTGTTTAGTGCAATTTCTTTCACAATGATGTAGATTAAAAGCCTCTCAAAAATTTGTGAGGTCACCCTAAGATGCTTGTATCTTTCTCTAGTTATCATTTTTAATGCAGTTGCTGCATTGCCTAGCAATAATTACACATTTCACTCCTAAATTGCTATAATTATTGAACATTCTTGTTATCTGCTGTGTAATTTGATTTATTAAAATATGTGTATAAATGTAGCATTGTGTCATCTGAGCTGCTTCATATGAGTGAATCCTTTAGAATTCTTTCACTGAGTTGAGAGGGAACAGGACCAGGCTACCACCAACAGAGGAGTAGACACAGAGGAACATAAATCAAAAGCTCCACGTTTCTATACTCGTTTTGAAGGTGTGATACAGCCCTGGGAGCAATAAAAGACCTTGTCAATGACATATACCTGTGCAAGAAGTTTCTCAGGCTCTAGCCTAAACTTCTCAATTTACTCCCTCAGCCCAGTGGATGTGTTGTTGCCATCTTTGCAGAGGATGCTGTTGCTTCATTTTTTTTACATTAATATTTAGATCTGAGGCCTTTTTCTCAATAGAATATATTTCAGTATCTTATAGTTAAGTCACTAGTTGAAAGTGCAGAAAAATACATCTTCTTTAAAATTATCATAAAAGAGTAGCATGTCATAGTTATAGCAAATGTTTTCTTTGTACAAATCACCATGCAAAACATCCATTTCTACCATTATAATGTCTTAATATCATAGAGCTTAGACAGTATCCTTGTTTTTATTTTCTAATACTTTACTGACACCTTCTGGCATACAACACTATTTTTGACTTTACAGCTGACTTGTGTAGTGGTAATGATGGAGTCAATGTAAAAAATCTGATGCTACCATATGTCCCAAAACACAAATATCAGTATATATTTTACATTCTTAGTTCCAGTTTTCACTGATTTTGAAGTATCAAAATCATGAAGCAATCAGGAAAACATAATGAACAGAACAACTCTAGACAGATAATCTAGTTTCAGGGGAAAAATCAGCCTGTATTGCTGCTGCTAATGTCTATGATATTTGATGCTATTTATAAAAGCCTATCTACTGAAGGCCAGGGATTAGGGGAAAAACTCTGTTTTGTTCTAAAAATGTGTAGAGGTTAAAATTAGGAGCAGAATAGTCTTTCAAACTCTATCTCATATGCACATTTAATTCCTCAGTTCTCTTTATTCCCCATCAATGCAGCTGAAGGTGGAAATCTTGAAGCAAATAAAGTTTCAGCACTTGAGAGTGAGAGCGACCCAGTTATCCATGACCTCTATGTGAAACCTGCAGGTACAGCACAAGATTTATGCGGTACATTAATCCTTCTGGAGGACACGCATCCAATGTTTAAAATGACAACAAATACTTATATTTAGGCTACTGAAACCATGCTGAAACCTTATTGCCATATTCAAAGACAGTTTCATGGACAGATAGTTCTGTCACGCATCCTCATCCTCAATGACAGAAAAGCCAAAAATGCTGTTGTTTCTTATTAAAAAGAAATGAAAAAAAAAAGAAGAAAAAAAAAGCACATGTGATTCATAAAGGTAGTATCTCAGGTTCTTGTCTTTGATGTAGTCACAATAATAATGCTGTGCAACTAAGAAATTTATTTTATGAAGCTTCCTAATTTTATTGTTTTCAAACTCATTTTTGTCTCTTTATGCAGTGTTTAGTGTTTAGAAACTCTGAAAGAATAGATTTTCATTAGATTCATTCAATAATATAACAGTAATTTTAAAAAGTGCTTATGGGCTCATTCATGTGAATACACAGAAAACCCTCAAATTATTTATTTTGACTTTGCAATAAAAATGCATTTTTATTATCATTACACTGGATCTGGTTATGTATGGAACAAAAAAATACGCCTTCATAATCAAACAGGACTTTGGAGCATAGGGGTTGAAGCAAAGGGGAAAGTCCCTCACGTTATTTTCTACTATAAATAGTAAATATAACCTTCCAGTCAGAAGGAAGGACAAGCAAAAGCAGGTATATCAAACACATCTGGCTGCACAGCTGCTGTTTCCAGCAGGGTTTTGGCCTCATGACTATTCAAGTACTCTTCTAAGCCTGTGAGTTACTGTAAAGAGATGGCACTCATCTATCAAAAAGGTGCAATTACATCTTTTTAATAGATTAACTAAGTTACAGAAGTGGCTTTCAGCTAGGTTATTTAGGGAGTGGTGCCCAAAATTTGGAGATGAGCAAAGACCCAGGGATAAGCTGAGAGTACCTTGGGAGCAGGAGCAAAGGGTCAGATGAAAAATCACTTGAGTGTCTTTATGCCAACACTCATATTCTGGGAAATAAAAAAGAAGAAATTTGCAGTCTCCACGTGCAGTCTCAGAATTAGACTATCTTTGGAAATACAGATATTTGGTGGGATAACTCATGTGACTCAAGTACTGCAATGGACAGTTGCAGGCTGTTCAAAAGAGACAAAAAAAAATGTGAAAGGGGAGAGCTTGTGCTCCACAGAAAAGATCAACCTGATCTTCTGGAGATTAGCTGTAGACAAGAGGACAGATCTGTAAATCTGATGGTCTGATTTTAGAGGACTGGAGAAGTTGATTTCGGAGAAAGAAATGAAAGATTCTCTAGAAACCCTCTCCAACCTAGATTTCTGTATGATTCCATCGTGACATCTTAGGAATGTCCCTCACTGTGGAATGCTGCATCACATGACTGATGAAGGATTGTTCCCAACAGTAACTTTTTCAACTGAATTCACAAATCTTACTGACATAGATAATGTGTGAAATGAAGTATAGCAGCCTATTCTACTTTAATAGTTGAAGGAAATAAAAAAAAGAGTTCAGATGAAACTGAGGAGTCGATTTTTTTCTGGTTAATAATTTGTGTGAAAAGAACTGGTGCTATATGAAGCCAATAAATACTGTGCATATTTTTTTCTTAAGCAATATGAAATATCATGAAGCAAACTTTGTTATTTAGCAGTTTGACAAGATAATTTTACAGTAACTATGAAATTGCATGCTTGAATCCTTAAAACTGCCACTAAAAGAGGAGTATATGGACTCCAATATTTCTCCATCCATTTATTTCTCCTTTTCTTAGTTATTTAGACTGTGAGATAGCCTAGAATGGATTTCTCTTTTTCTGTTGCAGTGATTATGTTTTGAAAAATATTTTATCACTTTTATACTTGAGTGAAGTTTTATTAGTTACTAAAAACATTCTTTACAGAATTTAGTGAAAAAAAATCGTATGTGACAGATTGTAGCCTTCGTAATGCCTCATAATGACTAGAAAAAGAACAGAGTAAATGCCAAGGTTAAAAATCACTTTTACCACCAATCTTAGCATGATCAAGTAGGGATAGAAATAGGTAATAAAGTCTGAAACTGCAGAGGAGTTCAAATGAAAGTAATGCAAAAATCTAAGTTCTGAGTTTCTATATCATAATAGATGGATAACACATTCAAAGAAGTTTTTTTCCTTTTCAACTAGATAGTCCTTTTAATTTTATCATAGTTGTGGTTTGGTTTGTTGTTTGGCTATTTTGGGGGACCAGGGGGTGGGGGGACAGGGAGGTTTGATTGGTTGGTTTGGCTGTTTTGCTTTCCTAAAGAATATACCCTAAGCTTAGCAGAAGGTTTATATATAAAGTATAATTATATGGTTGGTGTAAGAGACAGTTCACATCCCTCAGCACATTTGTCTACAGAGATACTAGTGCCATGAAGCTTTTTAACCCGAAGTCTAAAAATCCTAGTTTTCCATAAGCTATATTTGACTCTATCTCCCCATCAGATGCAGAACAATATTTTCTTGACATGGTAAGCATTTAATTGATAAAGTTTTATGAAAATGCTGTGCAAGGAAGCCAAAAAAACATATCCAGTATATTCAGTTATGTACAGTTTTATAGTTGCAGAAGAAAATAAGAGCAAAAGCTTTTGAGGCCAATTCCTAGGCAGCATAAAGGCATTTTGCCCCACAATACTTCAAAATTCATTGTTTCCTCATTTTTCAGCCAAAAGAGAACTTCTGAAGTTATTCCATTGCACGAGGAAATAAATCCGGTACTAACCTGAAACTGAACTGTTTATCTTACTTCCAGGGAAAAATAACTAGAGACATGTAATGAGCATCTATCTCTAATATAACCTCTGGCACTCTCCAAGATGCATCTGAGGTCCTCTAAATCCTCTGGATTCATACAATGAATGTTGGCCTTTTAGAAGTAATGAATCTGTATCTCTGAACAACTGCCCTGTAAAAGTTATTGGCAGAGTTCGTTGTCCACAAGATGAGCCAAATAGATCTTTTAGCCAAAATTAAGGCGCTGGTTTCCTTGGCTGGAGGTACCAAACGCCCGCAATGAAGCAGTTGTACCACTTGATGGAGCCATTATCAAGTTGCCTGCTGAAATGCACGGCCTGAAAATTAATGAGTGCAGCTGTAGCTGCCAAGAGAAGACAGAATCTACTCAATTTTCTAGGCATTCAATAACTAGTGAGCCTGGCCTACAGGCTTTAACCCTAAACAGTGGGTTACATCAGCCTGCTAAACCTGGAATGAATCTTTATACCATTACCATGATAAATTACAATTTCTTTTGCTATGTGAGAATGGTCCAGGACCAGACCCTCACCACTGATGGTTTTGTGCTAGGTTTTTTCCCTCCTTCCTGCTCAACAGCCATATTTTGCCCATAATTAGTAGTGGTTTATTTCAAATTAAAGTAAATTGGTGGGGTTTCAACTTCTTACCTCCTTTACTGAGTATTTTGTTATTTTTTTTTTTTCTTTCCAGGGAGGAAAATAAACAAACTTCTCAATCCTAAAATAAATAAAATGAGTGAAGAGCTCTGGCAGAAGTCTAGGGAAATTCTGTCTCTGAATGCCCTTGTCAAGCTCCTTATCCTGTTTTTGCAAGCCAATTCTTTCCCTTAGGACTTGTGAATATCTCAGATAAAGTTGAATGCAAACAGATATGTGTGGCGCTCTACTTCTTGCTGAAAGAGACACTTAAAACACCAAAAATCATTGTGAACATTTGATTAATATTGCCTACATGCCAGTAAATTACTGGTAGTCATTTTCAGGCTTTGTGGAGGGTGATCTAATGAATATAAACAGAATATGAGCAACTCAAAAATAATGGGAAAATTTTCCATCAGCAGCAGGCTCTCCACATACTCGATTAACAGAGGAAACACCAAAAGACTCATTTCAATTTCTTGTATGCTTATAAAACCAATTTTCCACCTTCTCCACTCTAAGGGAATCACTGATTGGAAGCACTTCTTATTTTTGAAAGTTAGTGCAAAACTCCATCCAAGGCTAATGTTAACTGACGGTTTAGAACATGCATGGTAAGTCAAAACAGAATCACAGCATATTCACATTTCTTTCCTCATTCAGGGGTAAGAAATTGGGTGGGAGCATGCTTTCTACTTCTAGACAGTAAGTACCTTGGGAGGAGGGTGATGAAAGGAAAGAACTCACCAGAGCAGAATAATTGCCTTTCACATAGGCTATCATAATTTCTCTGCCCAAAGGAAAACACAAGCATGAGCAGAGAGACGTTTTATTTAAAGATCCACATAAATTAAATAGAAAGAACTGAGTCCAAGATTGGACTGCTTCCTCATGTAGTATAAAGCTTTAGGTTGAGTTGAGCTGCACAGTGATTTGCACCAAAATAATGTGACAAGTCTGGAGGTGAGAGGCTGATACATGAACTATACCTAGCTCTTTATAAAAAGATTTCTCGCAGTATTAATAATTTCTTTTACCATTTACTCATGCTTTTGTAGCACTTTCCAAAGACTGTTTTAATAATTCAGGGTTTTTAAAGATTATGAGCTGCTATTTTAATTCTCATTCACCTTATAGGAATGGTGAACATTCAGTACTTCTGATAGTCCAGGTTTCCTATTTCTGCTTCCAGACTGGGAACTCTCAAAGCCCTGACCAAAGGATTCATTGGCTTTTCTGGCTAAAGCATTTTGATCCTTTATCCTGGACTTGCATGATTGAAGATTTTGTAATACAGTGGACTACAGTAGTGTCTCTTCCTTTGCTACATTTTTTTGACAACATTATGTCTTATTAAACATAAAATAATTCACTCTCAAATGTTACCCACTCTAAACCAGTGGGTACCATGACCTTTTCTGCAGAACAAGACACAATGCACAGATTTCATGACAACTTTCAGGATTTAAAAGAAACTCATTCTGTTGTACAGCCCAATACACATATCCAGCCAATAATTACATGACAGTCTCATATCTTGCCCTAGTCTTCCCTCCAGTCTTGAATATTTACTCTTCTGCCCTCTATCTATCTGTCTCTTTCTTTCTCCATCTATCTTCTTCCGTAGAACATAAGCTTTCTCATTCTTTTTTAAATGATGGATAAGAGAATGGTCCTCCTCCTACTCAGTTTGTAGATCTCTTTGTTAGTTAAGTCTTGATCAGCCTCAGCTTACAAACTACATCCACAATGATGTAGTTTGCTGACAACCTGCCTGGATTGGCTCTTTTCCTTGGTTTGATGACATCCTTTACCGAAAGCATTTATTTTCAGACAAAGGATTGCCAAAGTTCAGGCCTGCTTCCTTAGGGATTACATGTCTGTCTCTTTCCTGGAACTGTACCTGAAGCTGAAAGAGGNCCTCAGGCTCATAATAAAATTTTTAGTTTCACATAATCCCCAGTATCAAATGGAATAGCGAGGGTGCTTGTGCACAGATTCTGTATGTCATCACAGAATATATCTGAAATCTGTTGGGGAAAAAGCTTCTTCTGTAGAACAAAGTGGGTAACAGAAAAAGGGAGATAAATCCTTGACCATGTGAAATTATTCTCTCATTAAAATGAATGTGAGCTGGAGGCATATGG
The DNA here is from genome assembly GCA_013397075.1 of Rhabdornis inornatus. Classification (NCBI taxonomy): domain Eukaryota; kingdom Metazoa; phylum Chordata; class Aves; order Passeriformes; family Rhabdornithidae; genus Rhabdornis; species Rhabdornis inornatus. The sequence goes on from VWZS01011053.1 coordinate 232,738, forward strand.
TCCATCACAGAAGCAGATAAAATGACAAAATAGCCCAAGAGGCATCACTGCAGTGTAGAAATTATCATATTTTGATTCACTGTTTCCTAATTGGAGACAGGCTTCTGGAACAGGATTAGCTTGGATTTACATGATGAAAAGCAATCCAGTGTTAATTGTATCAGTTGACTTTCACCATTACACATTATGACAAGTGAGAAAATAAAGTTCTTGTTTCTTCATAACATGAATGATTTGGATAGTGCTCATTCCAGAACTATCAGGACAGGTTGTTAATCGCACAAAACATCTGTATATCAGCAAAGAGCTGCCTTTCATCTCAGGAGCACCATCTTCGTTAATAACAAGGAAGCAAGAGAGAAGCCCAAATGCCTTGTAAGTGTGTGGTTCAATAACAGGATTTTTAATAGTCTCAAGGCATAGCTTTGATAACTGTAAGTAGACAACTGTCAAGCATGGCAGAGAATACACAGGCAGCCCCTGACACATCAGCTGCTGAGCCTCTATTTCCAATAGAAATACAGGAGTCACTGGCATGAAAAACATCACATCCTATGAAAACTATAATAGGTCTGTTAAGCATCTTGTTTTGTTTTATCTTTTTAATGCCAAAAACAAGCTGTTTCTTCCTTTCTGCAGTATCATACTGTTCACAATTTCCTTGGCAGGCAAACACAATTTTGGACACAGATGCTTTGTTTGTGCTCCAAGCTCATTCCTATATTAGGTTCAGCTCTGTTCTACCCACAGCTATACAGCTTCCCCTTGAGTGTGAGAAGAGATCAAGTGAGTTTGCAAGAGGCCAAGCACATAGTTCATTAGTAATTTACAATCTTACTTTCCTAGCAATGGGGTCAGATTACTGGATGTATTTTCTACACAGAGGATGAAGGAGTAGCTATGCTTTTTTTACAAAAAGAAGTGGCAGTATGGGGACAGGGAAAGCTGAGCTTTGGGCTGTGGTTTTGTGCCACTTTGAAACAAAAATCATTAATGTGCTCTTTTCCACACTATTTCTTCACTCATGCCGCATGATGCCTCTTTTATAGCTTTATCACATTGCTGGCTACCCTACATTGTACTACATAATCTCTTTTGAGTGTCTTCAGTTGCAGCAAGGGCAGGATCAGACTCTGAAACCCATCTGACCCAGATGTCAAAACTGCAAACAAATGCAAGTTGTCTTTGTAAGAAAAAATATACTGCAATATAGTACTCAGGCCATACTGCACATACATAAACTGAATTCTATATCTTGCAGCCTCCAATGGCAGATTTTGTCCTAAAGACAACTAGACTGTGCTAAATGTCTTATAGCGGGACCACAACAGTCACCAAACTCTGAAGACAGGAAAGACAGTGCCACAACCTAAAAATATCCTGAACCTTCAAAAGATCAAAGACATCACAGCACTGAACAGCGAGAGATCTGCAAAGCCAAGTCTCAAATTCGTATTCTTGACTGAAGTACCTAGAAATTATTCTTGCTAGCATTTCCCGACCTGGACCTGGTTTCATAAGAAAGCTTTTGCTCCTGCTTCTAGGGCCAATGAGTCAACGGAGTGAGCAGCTGAGTCAACATGTGCAGTATTACATTTTACGCATCCAGGTTTGCTGGAATAGTGTCCTCTGTACAGACAAGAGTTAACCTATGCTCTGGGATTCAACTGTTATGGATAATTTTCTCACTGAAAATACCATCTGTTTTTCTCTTTAATTACATTACTCTCCATAATGTATTTTTCCTGTTATTAACAGGTGGAAGAACATTAACTTTTACAGGCACAAGACAAATATTCAAGCATTTGGCCTCTCTTATTTTCCAGTGACACTGTGACTATTCTCAAAAAGTAATTTGATTGCAAAAAAAAATATTATTTGACTGATTATGGAATGAGTGGCAAAACAGATGAGTGTTTTGCTGCCAGTCATACAGCAAGACAATGTAAACAGATTTTTGTTTCTTTGGCATAATTTTATAGATTTGATTCAGTTTTGTGATCATGTAAACCTCCAGAAGTCCCAGGTACCATTCCTATTAATGGAGATCTCATAGCAGAGAGCCATATCTGAAAATTCTTTATCAATATATCAAATCAAGCATAACTACCAGAAGATAAATTTGAAGCTTCATTGATAACCATTCAAAAAAAAAAAAATTAACACACTGAAGTATATTTGCACATAAAACAATAATTATGAACTTTCTGTATATTTGATTGTACTTGATTTTTCATTCCTTGTAAGAGCATAAAATGTGGGGTTTTTGTAAAATTTGTGAGGATTTAAAGCACTTAAATAATTTTGAAAGCCAATTGAAACTAATTTCTATTAGTTTTTTTTTTTAATTTCTGTACATGACTGTGCTTGTCAAAGCAATATTTCAAAATTTCAAATCTTGTGTTGATAAAATGTGGTTGCATTTTTCTGCCAAAATGGTTTTCATCACAAAAATAAAAATAATTTTTAAAAATGGAAAAAAAAATTACAAAATCACATCAACGGGTTTAATGCTTTTCTTTTTTTTTCTAATTAGCCTAGTCTCTTGCTATAAAGCAATACATTCATATAGGCTAAATTCAAAGCTCTTTACAGTGATGTTTTTTTCTTCCTCTGAAATTAGGCCACCCCCTTCTGAAAGCAAGTCAACAGTAATTTATTAGCCAAATATCCTCTGTAATTATTAAAATCTTCCCATATGTGAATAGGTTGTGTTTCCAAGCTGTCCACAGGATGACTGCGTCTGTCTTTACCTTTCCTTCCTTGTTTGCTATCCTTTGCTAGGCAACATCCTTTGAACCACCTCTGAGAGACAGTTGGCCCAGACTTAATGAAGGCTAAAAAGTAAATGATGCATTTTTACTGCCCACTTAAGTTGAATAATTGGTTGCTGTTGCTTATTTTGCAGTTTTCTGAGGGAAATCTTAGGCTCCAAAAAGTTAAATGAGCTTGAACAGAAGATGGCTAAGCTTTTCTTGCCATTGACTGGCAAGTAATCTACATGATATTAACTTCTGAAGCTAACTATTCACCCAAAATGTGTCAGAGATGAGGAATAATTATAACCAAACTCGTGGATCTGCAGAACAACTAAAAAAATCTTCCTCAGAAACTTAAATATTTTATTCATTTTTGGCAGAGCATGTTGTCTATTTTAACACAAATTCTTTGCTTAACAGAAGGCAGCATAAACTTTTTGCTTTATTCCACAAAGATCTCATTCCTGTGTTCTTAGCTCAGAGTACATCATTACATGTGTACATTTCGGACTGTCCATTTTCAAGTGCATGGTATTACTTTTATTTAAACTGAACTTAATATGCTATTTTCATGCTGAATATTGAAAGATCCCTTTGCAGTTCTTGTTCCTGCCTTTATTTTCCTGAATAAGTTACCTGTGAAGAAACTTTTTTCTGTTTCTCAGTCTCCTTACAATATCACATATAAGCAGCTTAGAGGACAGCCAAAACACAACTCCTGGCCACAGTCCTTTGTCACTGTGATCTCCCTGCACTGTGGAAAAATGAGAATTTATTTCTACCCCTCATTTATTCTCTTCCCAACAGTTTTCCCTTAACTTGATGACCTTTCCTTGTATCCCATTACTCACTGTTGTTTTCAAGACTTTTAAGAGCCTTTTGAAGAAGAACCTTGAAATATTTTCATCTCTGAAATATTTTCCCCTTTAAAACATTTATGAAGTACAGATTGGAACAGGCAGGACCAGCAACGATATACAGACATTTCAAACACTGCTGTACTCTGGGACACTTCTGCTGAAGGGGTACATGTCTGTAGCATGTCATGACACCATTTTTCTGCTTATGACCTGCTTTTCTTCCTGAGGACACTACCATGTAAATCAGCTTGGTGTGCATCTAGGTCTTCTCAGTGCTAGGATGTTCTTGGGGAATATATATGAACATAGGAGCAGATGAGGACTTTGCAGTTGAACAATTTGGAAGTGCTTAAGAAGACAGAGACCTGCCTGCAGGACTAGAAACCAAACCTTAGATGTCTGCATTTAAGTTGTTTTAACTACAAAAACCTCTGATAGTGCCTGGGCTGGCAAGAAGTATTTAAGAGGAAGGGGAAACATGGTGGACAAAATGGTGATTTACTTTAAAGGCTTATATTTTGGGTATTTCATAGAGGAAATCAGCATTACTTTACTTAGAGGTACAGCTCTCTAGATTCTTTTGTGTGCATGTGTATTAGTAGGACTTCCCTTTAGAGAATAGAAGTTGCCAATGTCTTTCAGGAGCATCAAGAAAAAGGTAGGAAATATTCTGCTTCAAGCCCCTGGGAGACTCAGGGATCTGTGACGGCCATACAGATACCATTAACCATTTTTTCAGGATCTCAAAAAATGATCAGAAATTATGATTAGAAATATCTTATTTGAGATTGTCGCTAGTGACAATCTCAAATAAGATATTTCTAATCATAATATTCATACACTTAGAAATCACTTCCTTGAGCTCTTCTTTTATTTCATGCTAGAAGAATATGAATATTACATTTTTAATTAATTGCCAATTTTGCTATAGCTTATTAGAAGAGACATAGAAGTAGACCCTAACGATTTTCTTGAATTTTACCAGGAAAATATATGTAGAGTAATTGACACTCTTTGATCATGTATCAGCTTGATCCTTAACTGAGTATAATTAAAATCTATTCATTTTCCTAACTGAATAGCCTTCATTCATAATAAAACTGTTTCAATGGTATTCAAAGTGATGTCTTTGAATATTGCGAGCAACCTAACTTAAATTAGATGGACTTCAAGTCTGAATTGTTTTGCTTTGTCCCTGGATATGGGGACAGACTGAGGAATGAGATGCTGGAGAGCAACGTAGTGGAAAGGGACCTGGTGGTCCTGGTTGAAAGTTGAAACAAAAAAGAAAGTTGACCATGAGTCAGCAGTGCCCTGGCAGCCAGGAGGGCCAACCCTGTCCTGGGGGGCATCAGGCACAGCATCACCAGCCAGGCAAGGGAGGGGATTGTCCTGCTCTGCTCTGAGCTGGGGCAGCCTCACCCTGAGTATTGTGCAAAGTTTTGGGCACCACAATGTAAGAAAGATATAAAGCAATTAGAGAGTATCAGAAGGAAGGCCACAAAGATGGTGAAAGGCCTTGGGGGGAAGCTGTATGAAGAATTTCTGAGGCGACTTGGTCCATTCAGCCTGGAGAAGAGGAGACTGAGGGGAGACCCCATTGCAGTTACAACTTCTTCATGAGGGAAAGAGGAGAGACAGACATTGATCTCTTCTCTGTGGTGAAGACCAGTGAGAGAACCCAAGGGAATGGCCTGAAGTTGTGTCAGGGAAGGTTTAGGTTGGATATTAGGAAAAGGTTTTGGTTCTTTGCCCAAAGGGTAGCTGAGTACTGGAACAGGCTCTCCAGGGAAGCAGTCGCAGCACCAAGCCTGACAGAGTTTAAGTAGCATATGTTGACAACATTCTTGGACAGATGATATGGTTCTTGGGCATGGTCCTGTGAAAGGCCAAGAGTTGGACTTGATGATCCTTGTGGGTCCATTCCCACAATTCAGAACATTCTGTGATTCTGTCATAATGTAGTCCATTTTTTACAGGGTTTGCTTTGGTCATTGCTTTATCTAGTTCTGACTTCTCCTGACTTCTTCCTGATTTGAACGACAGACCCAGGACTAGCTGCACTGAGTGTGGTATCTGTGTCTGTTTACCTCTAGGCAGGACGTGAAGAGTCTTGGTGTAATCAATATGCCCAGGAGAAAGAGTGGCACTATTACTAGCAGTTTCTTTGCTAAAATACCTTGTAGTAATCAGCTCTTAATAAAATCAAGCTCAAAATGCCTTACCAGGTATATTGTAACTTCCTTCTTGACTGAGAGCAATTCTGAAGTTGTGTAGGCTTGAATAGCACCTGTGTGGCTAGAAAAGAAAAAGAACAGTTAGGCCGAATTCCATTGGTTTTAAAACCAGCAATGTTGAACATTTGAGCCCCTAAAGGTTACTGAAAAACCGTACACCAGACCGATCTGTTCTCAGAGACATCTGTCTGTAGCTACCATGGTGATCATCATTCAATCTGTGGCTTCTATATCAGGAAATGACAGCTCTTTAACAGAAGCCAAAGAAAACAGCAATGTCAATAATAAGGTCCCATGCTCTGGACAGCATGGCAAATTGCTGAGTCCTTCTTTATCCCCTGCTTCAGAGAAGACAATAGTTGTTATGATCCCGGGGACAAGAGAGGAGGAGGAGGTCTGGAGAAAGAAAAATGTGTAATTTGGAGGGAAATATAGTCAAATGAGTATAGAATTTTTATTCTTTCCTTTCTTGCCTTACAGAGCACTCATTTTTTTTTTCTCTCTGGCTGAGCTTAATTTTGTAATGGTCATGTAGGACTGTAGTCTACGCAATTATTTTCAATATGTCCTTCCTTTACAAAAGTGTAAAAAAAATAATCTTTGCATTAAAAATTATGGCATAGTTTGATAAAATTCAGATGTGAAAATTCTTCTCTTCAGTGATGGATGCCAGTAACCATGCATTAAAATTTCAAACCAAATAAACAAAACAGGAAGAAAAAACAGGTGGATGTTGTACAAGTCATGGAACCAAATCTGACATCTCAGTTTTTGGGAAGAAAACCTAATATAAATTCTCAGTAGCATCTCTTTCCAAAGAAGAAAATTTGCAGAGAAGACAAAGAGGGCAGAAAAACCCCAAATCAAGCAACCAAAAATATCCCAAAACACCAACCCAAACTTAATAATATCTTAGAACTAACTGAAGAACAAAAGTTGAGTAAATGGAAATAGCTGAGCAAATACTGCAAGGAATGAAATTAATAGAGAAAGCTGAGAAAACACAGAGATTACTTTGTTTACTGCAAACACATTCAATTTTTTCCAAGGGTGTAAACTAAAATGCTCTTTTCCTTTATATTGGTTCTGTGTAATCTATTACACTTTTAATATACTGGGTAAGTTAGAAGAATTGAGATATTCCTGTTTCCTGAGATCATTACTGGCTGTTTTGGGAAACGCATTTCATATAGTGAGGCTGCTGAAAAGTTCATGAGGGAAGTTTCCAAAAGCCCAAATGCTTATCTGGTATTCATTGGAGGACTCTGGATGATCTGATGTGCACCATAAGACAAGGCACATAAATGAAACAGCAAAGTGTAAAAATTTCACTTCTAACAGGGTAAGCCCTCCTCAGCTCCAACTGATTCCCAGTACCTAAATGGAAAGAATAGAAACACTGATTTTAGAAAGATAACTCTATGAAATATACCCATTCATTACATACCACTTGCAGTTCAAGCAGTTATTGCTCAGCACATAATTGTCAGTATAACTTAAAAGAGAAGGAGAAAGACATAAAAAGTTAGGAGACGGGAACTGAAATATATGTGACTTATCTGAAAAACATTTGCCTAATGTTAGGCCAGACACTTTTCCTTCATATGATCTTTTTGTGGAGAAAGAATCTCCGTACAGTAGAACATAAAAAACTGGAGATGGATTTTTATAGAACTGACTTCAGCCTAGCTGAATCTGAAAGGATAATTTGTACAATCAGGTTCTTTCAAAGTTTAGCCACAACCCTAAAAGAGCAGAGCACATTGATATTTGACACTACTTTTCTACCTCCCTAGCCCATCTCCACTTAAATTCAACAATTCACCTACATCAATTGAAGATTTATTCCAGTAAATAATGTCTTTACTGGTATACATAGAAAATATTTCTGAGTGGTTTATGTATCTCTCAATTTCAAATTTTATTGTCTTTTAAATATTGTAATTATTAAAAAATGGAATATACACTACTTTCTGAATTTCATAGCTCCTTAGTGGACTAAGAGGCCAAATCCAACATGACAGATGCCAATGATAAAGCTTCCCTCTAAGTTTAAGCAGAAATTTCATGCATATTTTTCTTTCACATTTTTCATGACAAAACAGCTTCTTTAGGAAAACACAAAGGACACAAGGTGGAGCCAAAGATCCTTGAAGAAAACTATTCATAACTTTTTTTTAACTGAGAGCCCTTTTGAAAAAGTCAAGTGAAGAAAAGTTTCAAATCCCACATTTGAAGTAAGTTGTTGAAATAACGAGAAGTAGGACCTTGCTATTACTCTCTATAATTAAATCATAAGGAAGTCTCTACATTATAATAATGAAAAAATTAAGTTTACTTTTCTGACCATATTTTGCTTTTAAATAATACATCCAAATTTAGTGAACTTGTTATTATTCAAAAGGCATATTCAAAGAAGAAAAAAATCCCAATATATTTTGAATTTTTTTCTGAAAAAAAAATGAAAAGGATTAAAGCTTGTCCTTTATTCTTATTTCACTAAGTTTTTGATTGACTGAATATTTTGCTGTTTGGATTTTTATTTTTTTTAGTTTTCTGTTAAGTTTTTGATAGTTGGAAGAAACAAAAATTGTAGTCTAGATTACACATACTATTTGGCTTTGTTCGCATAAGACACTTTGAAAACTCAAGAGCAAAGCAAGAGGGACATTAAAACTACTCTTATTCTAATGCAAGATGATTAATCTTTAATCCTCTGAATTGAGTTGATAAGGATTTTCATTACTGCATTCAGTAAGCATATTTTATATCAAGTCATCTACAGTTTCAGTGGCAAGGCTCACATCAAAATGTATTCCATGTCCCTTGAAACTTGAGAATATCTATTTTCTTTTTTTCCTGACAGTACACTCAAAGGATGAGATGACTGATAATATTTCACAGCTGTCATCATCATCTGGTTTCACCCACATACACATGCCTTCACAAAGCAAATGAAAGAGACTGGAAAATAGGGCCACACTCCTACTCATAATATTATGTCTAGAATTTAGTTGATAAAAAGGACTATACTTGAAAACTAAACATATTCAAATTGAAATTGATGAATTATATATCTGAATTTTCTGTTTCCCTATTGGTTTAACAAAACTATTCATATGATTATACTTTTCCAAGGAAGATCTTTCCAAGGGCTGAGGATCTTCCTTGAGCAATAGCCTCAATTAACGCCTTTGCTTTTGGAGGCTCATCATACTGCTGCTAAAAGAGAGGCAGGAAGAATTTGCAGCACACAAAACTAGTCTCAATCACAGAAATATTCCCATGCTATTCCCAGATATGCTTAGCTGTTAACATTTAAATGGCCCGTATTAAAAATGTTGACTTGAAAATTATATGCATATTTACCTACATAGAAATATTGACTTTCACATAGATTTAGTGTAAAACCAGATAGGAATTAAATATTTACTGTTCTTTGCTTTAAGTAAAGAGGAAAAAAAAGAAAAAATGAAAGGATAAAAGGATCCCAGGAGCTGGCAGTGTGATAGCCCAAAGGAATGCTTTCATCCCCATAACTTTATCACATGCTTGCACAGTGATGAATGAAGGTGTCAATCTTATCTCCTAGCTGCTTAAGAAAAATCATGTACAAGCAACAAGCATATTCAAAGTCATTGCAAAAATTGCTTGTTACATGCTACTGCTTCTCTGCGTTTCCATTAACAGACCAATATCCCTATAATCCTCTTTCAGAAATAAAAATAAATAAAGTCTTTCAGGGTTTGTGTGTTTTCTTATATCTTAAAGATCACTGTGTTCAAAAAAGAGACCTAGTACTGTTCAGTAATTTGAAACTAATAGTAAAAGTAACAGAGGAACACTGGAAATTTACATTTCATTCTTCTTGTTTTCCTCTGGTTTTAATTTTATCTACTGAAAATAGAGCTCATTGACTGCTACAGCTTATGTTTAAAACTGGGCAGTAGCTCTAAGCATGAAAGAGAATATTCTGACATATAACCAGCTTAAAAATCCAGAACTGAAGCACTGAATAGCAGGGCTGAAAACTGCCAGCTGTTTTCAAAGCCATTCATTTAAGGGGTGGGGGGTGGAGGGGAGAAACATGAAAGCTGTGTACTTGGCAAAAGAAAAACATACACAAAATGCTGTGGCAGATTGTTGCAGTGAAAATAAATCTGACTTCTCAGCCACCTTCAAAGTCAAGCTGCCACAAAATTCTGAAAGGAATCATATGAGTCAAGAGCTGTATTAAGCACAGAAGCATAAAGTAGTTCAAGTATTACAGTCAAGTGAAATCATTACATTCAGTCTGTAGTGTAGCTTTTTAAGTGAAGAAAAGGACAATATATTATTACAAATTAACTTAATCTGACTGCGCACTACAAAGCAAGAAGATAATAAACACAAAGAAGCATTTACTGTTAAATTAATTGACAAAACTACTAAACACAGACAAAAAAATCTGAAAACCAAATTTTACAGGGGTTATATTAAAAGGAATGAAACCTAGAAATGCATAGACGGGATCCAAATTTCTTTTTCCTTATACTTAGGCCAACTGAGAACTACTGGCCTGTCTGCCTCACCTCTGTGCCAGGTAAGATCACTCGTGAAAGCCTTCTAGAAGCTTTGCCAGCACAGCTTCACCAAGGTCACATCCTGCCTGACCAACTCAGTGACCTTGTACGATGGAATGACTACTTCAGTGGATGAGGGAAGGGCTACAGATGTCATTTGTCTGGACATCTGTAAATCCTTTGATATCATCCCCCACAATAGCCTTCTCTCAAGCTGGACAGAGATGCATTTGATGGGTGGACTCAGCTGGATAAGAAATACAGTGGGTTATGGTCAATGTCTGGATGGAAATCAGTGATGAGTGGTATCAGAAGGTCAGTACTGGGACCTGTTCTGTTTGCTGCTTTCATTGGTCTAACACACAGTGGAGCACCCTCAGCAAATTTTCTGACAACACTAAGCTGAGTAGTGCAGTTGACACACCTGAAGGATGGAATGCCATCAAGAGGGAACTGGAAAAGCCTGGAGAATGGGGCCCATGGGAAATTCATGAGGTTCAACAAGGCCAAGTGCAAGGTTCTGCACCTAGGTCAGAGCAACCCCTGTTATCCATATAACAGATAAACAGATTGAGAGCAGCCCCTACGAGAACAACTTGGAGGTTTTGGTGGGTGAAAAACTGGACATGAGCCAGCAATATGCATTTGCAGCCCAGAAAACAAATCACATCCTGGACTGCATCCAAAGAGTGGCCAACAGGTTATGGGACGTGGTTCTGCCCATCTACTCTGCTCTCATGGGATCCCATGTGGAGTTCTGAGCCCAGCTCTGGGTCCCCTAGCACGGGAAGTACAAACACCTGTTGAAAATACAGCTTTCAGTAATTTTGCTTTAGTATGAGCCAAACACTGTTGGGTAAGAACGCAAAATTCTCTTCACTGGCTGCAATGTAAGACTCATTTGCTCAAGACACTATTATTAACACAACCTACTTAAAGACACTGCTTGCAAAACAGAGGCAACATTGTGAGGCTTTAAGGTTCATAAGCGAAATCATAAGTAACTATGGATATAATGTGCAATTCCACAGAGATCAGAAATTAAATACCTTATACAGTAAAGGAAATATTTTTAACTTAAGAATGTTATCTTGTAACCTTGGCAGTTATGCAGCTAGCAATCATCATAAACATCCTCATCAATGTTTCCATTCCTTGTCCTGTAAGTATTCGACTGTCCTGTGCTTTAACTAACACTGAACAAGAGGTGAAAAAGAAAAACAAACAAACTTGCAAATAAAAAAATCAACCAAAACAGAAAGAAGAAGCAAAGAGCAGAAAAATGTTGACATAAGAGCAAAAAAAGAATGGTTGTCTGTCTGAAGAGCTCTAAAATCCCTCTTTTCTTTCAAATAATTTCCTATTGCAAAAACAACTTCCAGTGAATAAATATCAGTTCCCTTTATGCAAAATAATCCCTCTCTATGGAAAATTATAGACTATTAAGTGTCTAAGATCTGTATGCACAAATATGTCTGTACTCATAGCTGCAAAAAGAGATGTAGAAATCTCACTTGCTTGAATCTTGACCAAATACCCTGTACATTTAAATTTACGAAACACCTTCTTTTGAAACAATTCTAATGTGAGTAGAGCCTGCAGCCTGAGAGAACCCCAGTATTTTTATTATTTATCTTGAATGGATTGAGGAAAATATATCAGTCTTTCTCAGCTGAAATCTATTAGCAAAAATGCCTGCCTGATCCTGTTCTAACTGAGTAAAAGGAGTAACTACTAATTTTCCACCTTTCTGATCTCCTCACGTCTTGCAATAAGGAATTACAAAATCTCTTAATATGTTTGATGAAAATATCTGTCCTCCTCGTGCGTTTTAAAAATTGTTATTTTTTTTTCAGTTAAAATTCTGGATTTATTTTTGAAGATAACAAAGTAAAGCAAGATCTTGCATCCAGTCACCATCTCTATCCAATCCATGAACATTAATTTCTTTGGTACATAAACATTAAACAAACCCCCAAAAACCTAAAAAACCAAACTAAATAAAAACAAAAACAAACAAGCAAAAAAAAAACCAAACAAACAGACATACTCCCCCCCAAAAAAATATTTGAAAGCCTCTTATGCATAAGGTTTTTTATTTGTCCAGAAGGTTCAAAATTCTTGAATATATTAAGACTCTTGCTGAATCACACACAATACTGTTAAGAACTGGTCTTTTAAATCACTTAGTTTTGGAAATATCGTGTCGGATTTGCCTATCTTTATTGTAGATGATTGAAAGTCAGAACTTTTCATCCTATCCTGACCTTAAGTTAATGGATAGAAATCCCCTCTAGAACATGGTTCAATTCTTCTGATGGAGGGCAAGGATTCCAGTTAAATGGATTTTTGTTAGGCATGTCCATAATTTCTCATTTGATAATAGAGGGATCTTTCCATCTCACTTCAGATATCTAAGGTTTAAACATATGAATATAGAAGTAAGGAATCTCATCCAGTATTGCATAGTGAATATTCACTACACATTCAATGGATAGAAGAAAATACTGAAAGACTTGCAGCCTTTCATTAAAAAAAAGGTAAAAATTAAAAGATATTCCAGAATGTCTGTGGTACAGTGCTATTCCATAAGATTCTTCTTTCTCAAGAAAAGATGTGTCAAATGCTTGTTGTCATAGTTTGACCTGGAGAGGAAAAACTCAAAGAGGAGTTTTCTCTGTGAGTACTCCCCTGGGAGCTGATAGTGACTAATTGGAGGCTGGTTTGGTTATTGACAGTGTGAAAAACCAATTGAAGAAAGTTAGTTCGCCCCGTGAACACACATTTTGAAGGAGGTAATCCGGAACTGAGCCCTCTTGGCTTTTCCGGCAGCAGTGCAGGTAACAGGGCCCTGGCCTGGCTCCACTGCAGGCCTGTGGGCCTGGCAGGGGCCGGGCCGGGCCCCCTGTCTGGGGAGCTGGCATGTCCTGGCAGAGAGGGAGAGAAGGGGGGTGGCCATGGACAGTGACCAGAGAGACTCAAACTAATATAAAAATCCCAGCCGCTTCCCCCCCCTTCCCCAGCGTGGCTGGTTTCTGAAATCCTGGCAAAACTCCAGCACTGTGGCCTTGGTTTTTTTTTTTCTTTTCCCTGTGCAAAAATCTTAACTCTTTTAATGTTCAGATGAGACTTGCGGACTTTTTCAATCCTCCCTGGAGTGAAAAGGAAAAAGGAGATACTCTGAAGTCAGTGAAGCAAAAGCTAAGTCTTAAGTTTTTTAGATGGAAGGAGAATGAGGAGATGCTGTGAAAATGGCTGAAAATCCTTTTGTAAGATTGTAGGGATGAACTGATGTACTGAATATTCCTATAAACCATGGAGAAAAACATGGGGGGGGTTGGAAATGTTCCATTTGATAGATCATTTGACCAAAAGCACCTGTGTTGAGAATCCGTTGTCCCGAGGAAAGAAGGGGAGTCTCGGTTTTCAGAGAATGAAGCATGAACAGAGAGAAAAGAGATGAAGAGAACCTTTGCTTTGGAACATTTCATTCTTAAAAGTAATACCCCATGTATTTTGACCATTGACCCACAAGTACAGCTTTGGGAAGGCTGTGGAGTTGGGAGGAGTGCCACGACTGCAGATACCGGGCGGATGCAGAATCGTGAAAATGAAACCACGAGAAGACTGTTTGCTACTTTCTTGTGGAAAAAATCCCTATAGCCTAACAAGAGGAAGCTTCTCACTCCAAAGTGAGCGGAAGAAGGGACTGTTTGAGTTGGGAATTAATTGAAGCAGTTTCTTGTATATTTGTTCTGTTGTTATGAAGGTTGAGAAAGGGAAGAAAAAAGTAGTCTGACAATCTTATTCTGGATTTTTTTTTTCCCCTTTGTGTAGTTAATAAATTTCTTGTTATACCCTCTTAAGTTTTAGGCCTGCCTTGCTTCTACTCCTGGTTCTGTCTCACAACAGAAAATGAGTATATCTTAATTGGCAAATCGAAACCATGACATTATTTGGTGCATTGGCCGGGAAATCGAACTTAAACCAAAACACTTGTTTTATTTCTTCAGCAGTAGCAAACTGGTCATATTTCTAGGTGCTAAACACTTATTCATGTCTTGTATTTTACTCCATGTATTTACTGTTGTCATTTATAATTGCCTACTCTCTGAGGCAGCAGTTCACAATGGAGTCTGACAAAAAGTCTTTGCAACATTCAGTTGTAAAATGTTCTTTCACCTAATGCAGCCCTCATATCATGACTTCAAGGATCCTTTAAACAGCAGATGCTGAGCAGTGACAGAAGAGCACATTACCTTGTAAATAGCAAATTGCATTAATTTTCTACCAATGAACTACACTGACAATCCAGTTCAGAAAGAATATTTGTCTAAATGTTTTTAAGATTTATTATTAAGCCTATCCCTCCGTCCCTGGGATCTGCTGTTTTGTGAATTGGCTCAAAAGTTATGACAAAATAGAAACAGCGTCTTCAAAAAGCTGTTCTCACACATAAGCAGTAAAAAGCATATCCCCATCTCAGGTACACCATCCCCCATCAATGTAACAATAACTTCCAACTCGATATTTTAAATTGTGTCATATGTATTATGTTTTGTCTTTCAGAAGTAACAGACGAGCTGTCATTTAAAGTAATGACACAAGAAAATACGGAGGTGAATGTACAGATTGCTAACTTTAGGAACTAAATTTAATTTGACACATTTCTTACAGAAAAACTACATGAATTAAGTGGAACTGTGAATTGCTGAAACCTCTTTTTATAGCTTAAATAATTTATATGTTTTCTGTGCAAAAAAAATCCAACCCAAACCAAAGCAAAACAAAAAAACAATCTAAACACTTTTATGCCAAGAGACATCACAACTTTTTTTAAATTTTGTCAACATGATAATGCTACATGAGATTTTATTCAAAGGAACTTAAGGAAGTTAGGCATCTACTTGTCATTAAAATTAGGTAATAAAATTTTGTTAGCTTGTTTGACGGTTGTTGCTAGTGTGTGTGTGTGAGTGTATAGATATCTATCAAAGTACACAAATACCTACATGTGTGTGCCCTTCCATACCTGTGTGTTTGTAATACAGTGGGAATGGGATGAACAATAGAGAGTATATCATCAGATATTTCACTGACATCCTCAGCAGGAAAGAGCCACAATGCATCTCTGCTTTGCTGAGGGACATTTTCAAGAATATATTCTAACACTGTTCTGCAACTTCCAGGTTGCTAATATTTTCAACCATTACTAATAAATGGATTTTCTCTTTCCTCTGTTGTGCTATCACCCTGCAATATTTGTCAATGGCTCTGATTTTTCATTTTAACCTTTTTTATTATATTTGGTTTTACCTAAATGCTTATTTATGTTCTTCTTCTCTGACTTGTCCTTCTCCCAGTCTTAGAAATTTATGTTGTTCAATTGACAGTCTAAATTAATCTTCAATGAAAACAACAGCTGACTTCACATATGTGTGTGAGTGAATCAAATGATTATTTGCTTCATGGTTGGATGCAGTTGGTGTTGGCATATTGTGAGTCTTCAAGGAACCAAAATGACTTCTTAAACAGTCAGCCAACCTGCAATAATTACAAGTCCTATAACTTTACCATCAGAAATCTATTTTTTGAACACTGATGGAATGGATGTTCTCCACAGTCGCCATATAGTTCATTATAGAACGTGAATGTAAATCTATGTAAATGTCCAGTGGAACAATCTCCCAGGAAAAAACGCTGCAGCTGATCTAGGGATGTGAGGGTGGTACAATGAGAAATTGAGTCAAAGAAATTTAGTTTTCTGCAAGAGACATGTGTGGTGACTGAATGATGAGTCAATGACTCAACATCTGTTATTTTCCTGCGTTGTACACCACTGTCTTTTATACATGGCTGTGCATACTGCCATAGTCCAATACGCATAGGTAGGAAAAACATACCATACTTCTCTTTTTTTTGTACTATTAAAATCAGACAGGGCAGACTAAGTTGCAAGTGTCATTGTTGATCCCATCTAGCAGTACTGACAAATATTGCAAAATTTTTAATGAACTGTATAAAGCCCTAATAATCAAAATTTGAAGGAAATTGCATGATATGGCAGGCTATATCCTACAGCCCTTATGCTATACAAGCAATCCCGCTGGATTGCTTGCAAACCTGGCCAGTGTGAACAAGAACTGTGTGAGAAAGCATAAAAAGAAATTCTGTATCTCTGAGCTACATGTATATGCCAAGGATCAGATCAATATTTATACTTCCTTCTGAGTTGCCGTTTACACCCCTGACATTCTCAATTCATTCTTTCCACAAAGGGTTATAGTGTAAAAAGATGAAAGGAACAAAGTTCTGCTTGGAGGAGCCAGACAACCCAGGGGCAGAGACCTTTCAGATCCACACTCTGCACTCTGCAACCAAGTAAGGAAGCCAGAATCAAACACTGCATACTGGCAGCATTGCATTTTCCCTTATGCACATATCAATAGGAAATAATGTCTTTACCTAAATTTCCTTGTTGAAATGGGGATTTTTTGTGGTGTAATTTTTTTTTTTAATTAAATTGCCTCTTGACAGGTCCATTCTATACTAGAATCAGATTTCAGCACAACTTGTATTATTCACTCATCTCTAACAAATTCATCATTTTAACCATTTTTTCACAAAAAATAGTTTTTCTTGTGTGTAGATGGAATTCCCCACATTTGTGTCCATCATCTCATATTATTTTCTTAAGAACTAGTGAGAAGATTCCATCTCTTCTTTAAAAAAAAAAAAATCTTCCACGAGGGGTTTATACACATTTCTAAAATCATTCTGACTGCTATTCTTCAGGCTCAACAGTCAAGAGCTCTCTGTCCCTCTCAACATGACAGATGCTCCAGTTCTTTAATAATCTTTGTTGCATTTCACTTGCTCCTCTATATCTTTTTTTATAATGGGCAGCCCAGAACCGGGCACAACACTCCAGATGTGGTTTCACCAATGATGAGTAAAGATGAAGTATCATGTCCGTCTGGCACTCTTCCTGATGTATTTCCAGAATGCTGTTGACTTTCTTTGCTGCAAACGGTGCTTTGACATGCGGTCAGCTTGTTAGTCACCAAACCATAGAATGTCTTGGAAAAGATATTTCCAATGTGGCCCAGTCCTGGGCTACACTGGGATGTAGGGTTATTCCTTTCCGGGTGAAGATCTTGGTATCTTGGTTTCTTCCAAGAAGTCATCAGTCCTCAGAAAAAGGGTTCCTTTCCCCCCCGCAAAAGGATGAAGGAGACCTAGTCCCTAATGTCTTAGATCATCCTCTCCAGAGCCATGTAGTCATGCTCCATACTATCCAGGTTTCGCCTGACAGTTCTGTCAGTGCCCACACAAAAGAGCAGCAGGTCTGAGTGACAGACAAACCTTGGCAGCACCTCCACAAATCTGTCTGAAAGACAGGTATGGAAAGCAGTAAACTTTCCTAGACGACAGATCAGGTCAGCAGATGGGGACCTCTGCTGTTCTCCTCAGGGAGTCTCGCACAATTTCTCTTGGTTCTGCTGCATGGCTCAAGGCCAGCTAGCATGAGTGCTTCATTGGTCAACACTCCCTGCTCCTCATCAGCTCAGAGTGCAGTCAATCTACAGTGTAACTGAAAATTTTAGGCTCTAGCAGGAGTCTTTCTCCTGGTGTTTGAAGTCACAAGTTTCCAGTCTCTGATATCAAAGGAATTTCTTCTTTCCAAGTTGACAGGCACAGACTCTTCTGCTACAGTGGGCAGTTTGGGTTCTTGAAACAGCAGGGTCTCAGAGAAGAAATGTGTGATCCCTCTTGTCTCCCCTGATGAGACGCAGACTGTAGATCTCCACCTGAAGCTCCTTCACTAGGCAGTATAACTCCTCAGCAGCTGCAGACCTCCTGGAGACAAATGAATCTTCCTCAGCCTTGGAGAGACTCCACCAGCTTCCTGCAGCTTCAGCCTTTCAGGGCTGCATCCTCTTTCTGAAGCTTTGACTGGCTGCTGGGGATCATGTCTTATGTCACCACCACAGCTGAGGATGCATATGGGGCTATATTTCATTTGGCTGAGACGAAGTTCATTTTCCCCACAGCAGCCCTCACAGTGCTGTGCTCTGCACTGGTAGCTGGAAAGGTGCTGATAACACAGCAGTGCTTTGGCTGCTGCTGAGCAGGGCTGCACAGCCTCAGCACTGTCTCTCCAACCAGCAGGCTTCCACCCTCACCAGCAAGCTGGGGGTGGGCAGGATCTTGGGAGGGGATGCAGGGCAGCTGACCCAAACTGAATAAAGGATATTCCATACAATATTACACCTGTTCAGATAGGAAGCATTCATTATTTATGATGTTTGCCTTCTCAAGCGACCGCTAAGTGTGCCAAAGCCCTACTTCCCAGGAAGTGGCTGGACATCACCTATTGATGAGAAGTGGGGAATAAAATATTAATTGTTGGGGATTTCTTTCATCCTTTGCTTTCATGTGCACAACATTCATTTTTGCTTTAGTAACCTGCCTGTATCTCAACCCATAATGATTTTTTGTTTGCTTGTTTTGTTCTGGTGTTTTCCACCTTATTTCCTTCCTCTGTACAGCTGTGGAGGGAAGTGATAACAAAATGGTGTCTTGGCATGTGCCCTGGCATCCAGCCAAGGTCAACCCACCATAAGTGTTCCTAGAAGGGGTGTTGGGGTGTTGCCCTCATATTTGTAGCCCTTCACATTCACTGCTGCTCAAAGAGCTTCATCTGTTGACTGCCTCAGCACCTTCACTCCTGAAGTGAGACCATGTCTTGGAGTCTCTTCCATGATCCTCCCCTTTATGCCCCAAAAATGGCTGCTGTATTTTTAAGGTCCAGGAAAAGATGAGTGTGGGGCTGGGCGGTGGGGGAGCTTTAGTGGATATTTTTCAAAGCCTGCCTGCCCAGGCATTCTGTGGTGCTGTACAGTTTGTCTTTGCTTGGCTTAGCTTAGTTTTTTAGTTTTTCTGCCTGGCTTAGGCAGAAAAGATTTTTCCTTCTCTGGCTTGAAGGAGCAGGAATCTCTGAGCTACCTTGAGGTGAACTGAACAGCTGCTGATCCAGGACCAGGGAAGCAGGACCAGCAGGAGGAGCATCGCCCCACCGCAACCCCAAGGCTTGATGGGCTGAGCCAGGCAGAGAAAGCATACAAGAGGCCACAGCCCAGCTGCCTCATCTGCCATGGAGAAGAGGTTGACACCAGAGAGCCACCAGGTTTTGCCTCCTGCTGGTACTCCTTCGTGGAAGATCCACTTCCCTCAGCATGAAAGCCAGCATCATCTCGCACCAAGTTTCGGAAGGGCTATTTCTTCAACATTTGCCCTATTTTTGGGTCTTTGTTCCTGTGTGTGTATCTGCCTGGGGCAGGGGGTGAGCCTTGTGGGCATTCCATTGTTAATAAACTATTGGTTTGGGGTTTTTTCCCTTTCCTCTATTAGCATTAATTTTTCTATTTTTGGAGGGGGATTACTGAAACCCTTCAGAGGAGACTACTCATTGCAGAGTGTGTTTTCTTGGATTTGATTCAAAACTGAGACACACCAACAAGCTGCATAGTACTTTGGCTAAAAAGTTTAAATCTAAAGTTTACATATCTTCGAAGGAGGGCTTGGAAAGGAACTTATATTTTGAATCATTTTAATACTACAAAATGTTGCTAATTTCCTACAATGAGCAACATGTCTTCCTCAGCCTCTTCTTCAAAGGGATGGTAATATCACATGAGATGTGATCTAACTACAGGTAAAAGTGAATGAGTCTTCAGATGGTAAATAAAACAAAAAAAACCTCTATATATTTTTCTATTTTTTAAAAATTGTTTCCATTATCTGAAGATTAAGTTACACTAAGCTGTGTCATGCATGCCCAGGAGGAAATGGAAACACTCTCTTTTCAATGATTATGCATTTTCCAGAGCTCATCCTAGCAAAATCTTCCTTTTCTTCATGAAACTATGACTATTTTATAGTCTATAACTCATGTTTCTGAGCTACATTTAAGGATAGGCAGGCAGCAGACAAAGATTGTGGTGGATTTTTTCTGTCAATCTATTCACGTTCTGTGAATCATATAGATTTATCTGAAAACAGTGTAATTTAATGCAAAGAAAAGAGAAGAAAACACCGGCATTGGACTTTGTGTGAATGTGCTGCAACTTAAAATTAGATCAAAGAATTATGTTTACAAAGGCAGTAGATATACTAAAACCATCCCTGATGTTCTCCCATCTGCTGCTTTAAAGCAGGCTTTCATCCATCCCAAAGCTGATTATTAAAGGAAGTAGAAATATTCCAAATAATAATGAAGCAATGAAAAGATGTCTGTGACTAATTCAATGACTTTTAACATCTTCCTTATGAACATCCAATATCCAATACAAAGTTAATATGTTGCTGCAGATGATATTTTTTTGAGATCTTTGCCTCCATATACTCCCCAAAGCATCTGACTGAAAAGGCTGAAGTAGCACTGTTTTTAATGCTGTGGGAAGTACAGAAGTACACTTAAAGGATTGAGGAATCTTTCACCAGACATGACCTTAAAAAAAAAAAAAAAAAAAAAAAAATCCCTTCTATATTCTACACAGAGACCTGTAAGGACATTTTGTGAGTTTGTTGTTACAGAATCTAGTTGCTATGTTAGAATTTGCTTTTAAATTTGCCTAAAGTTGCCTCTTGTCACAGAGCTCTGTTCCAAGATGCTCACATTAAAATGATAGTTTGAGATACATGGAGATTAATCTGAAATCCTAGTGCAAACAAGACACGGTAGACAGAATATGTGCCTACCTGCCAGACCATGTTGTTCCTCTGAAAAAAAAGTTAATCAATGAAACATGGGCAATGCAATGTAGGCAAGTGTATTACTGGATGTGAAAACTCATTCTGAGAACTATGGGAAGCTATGGGAAGTTCACGCCATTTAATGAACTTGGTATTCATCAAATTAATTTAACAAGGGTACAGTGATGACTTTTTCTCATGCAATTTGATAAGATATTTTTAATTCCAAAATGTATCTGAATATGCTGCACAGTTCCAGGAGTTTTGGAAGTAGACACTGCAACTTAAAAATATATCACCTCGTCAGGTAAGTCTAGCACAGTGCAGCTTCAAAAATCAATACCAAAAGTAATAAGGGTGAGAAGAAGTTGCCTCAAACGGCATCACGGGAAATTAAGATTGCATATTAGGGAAAATTTTCTACACCAAAATGTTTGTCAAGTATTGGAACACGGTGTCCAGGAATGTGCTTGAGTCGCCAGCTCTGGAGATATGTAAAAGATGTGTAGATGTGGCACTTTGGGAAGGTCTTTTCCAAATGATATTTTTCTATTTTCCTATGAGCAGTCTGATTTTCCCTCCAAAAGGCAGGGTATGAAATATTGGCCAGCTGCACCATCAACTCCCAGTCACTACTGGATGTGCTCAGCCTGTTAGGCATCCTGTGATGCTGTCAGAAAACTGGCCCAGCATAAGCCAGGAGAGCTGGCAAATCCTGGTTGTTTCGATGTGGGGCGTGTGTGTGTGGATAAGACATTTGTGGACACCAGCTGGTGCAGCCACACGGCCCTTTGCTTTTCTACATGGATTTTTCAGCTCAGTGAAGATTAGCTCAAGGATCTCTGTGCCCCACAGGCATGTCAGTGTCAATGACTTTTTTCCATCCCTTATTCTCGCTGTATTTCATTAGAGAAAAAGACTCCACATCAGCTCTGTGCCTTATGCAAGTTCTCATGCTTTCTATTGCTCTGTGTATTTGACATAGGATTCACATGTTCACATTGTACTTCTCAGCAACCTGCTGCTTCAGTCATTGCACGCATTGTAACCTACACATATTTCAATCCTTTAAACAATTTCTTAAGGACATGTACTGGATTTATGTGGCAAGATTTTGATGGGAGGCAGTGGAGACTGAAGGGATGATTTCTGTGCAAAGAGGCCAAGGAATGCCCCAACACTGGACAGCAACTCTACCATCTGGCTCCAAGATGGGCCCACTCCTGTCCAAAGCTGAGTCAGTCAGTGACAACTCTTCAGACACCAAGGTTAGTGAAGAAGGAGGGGGAGAATGTGCTCCAGGCATTAGGATAGATTCCCCTGGAGCCCATGGGGGAGGACAACAAATATCCTACAGCTTATGGAGAGCCCCACGGCCGAGCAGGTGGACATGCCCTGAAAGAAGCTGCATGGTATGCAGAGCACTGAAGCAGGATCCTGACAACACCTGTGGACCTGTGGGAAGCAGATCCCATGCTGGAGTAGGTTTTCTGGTAGAGTCTGTGACCCTATGGGGAGCCCACACCAGAGCAGTCTGGTCCTGAAGAACTGCATTCCATGGAAGGAAACCGTGCTGGAACAATCCATGTAAAAATGCAGCCTGTGGGAGAGGGAGCAGAAGAAGAGTATAAGTAGCAATGAGCTGCAGAGTGGAAGTGTTAAGAACTGACTGCAACTCTCATTCCCCATCACCCTGCATTGCCTGGCTGAGGGAGAAAGCAGAGGAGTCATGAAGAGAAAATTAAATCTATGCTTGGGAAAAAACAGGGCAGATTTCATTTTAGCTCTGTCTTTGTTTCTATCCTATTCTATTTTTTTAGTTGGCAATAAATTAATCTTCCCCAAGACAAGGCTGTTTTGCCTCTGAAAGTAGCCAGTGAGTGATCTCTCTGTTCTTATCTTGATTCACCAATTTTTTTGTCTTATACTTTCCTCTGTCATGCTGAGGAGGTGGTATGAGAGTGGCATATGGATATTTGACAGCCAGACAGCATTAGTCTACCACAGGATAACATGAGTGTGCCTCACAAAATGGCTAATTTAAAATTAAATACTCATAATACCAAAAGATCACTAATTAAGCTATAGTCCTCAACATTGTTATTAGAGAACTCTGCATAATGGAGGAATTAGTTGTGAAAATTAACATAATTTACTTATTTAATTTAACATAACTCTAATTAACGTAAGTAAATCAATAAATCTTCCAACAAAATAAATTGTGTGTAGCAAGTTGCCATGTGTGCAACATTACTTAAACATTTTCCTAATTCTTAAGAAATCAAGGTTGGGAGAAAAATACCAAGAGCGATTTCTGCAGAGCTCAGCTCACAGTACTATTAACAGGTTAACAAAGTTTTGAACAGCTGAGTAATTAAAGTTCCCATTGCCTGGATTTGTTTAAACTTACTACTTTAATTTATGTTAATACCATTAGACCCTAGTACATATAATTGTACTCATAAACCAGAATTACCAGAGATGATATAAGATTTGTTGTTTCTGCTGTGGAACAAGCAGGCTCAGGCTGATATAAGCAATCACCACAGACTGATTAGTATGTGGTGTTCCAGCCCCACTATGGCTTGCTGTGAGATTATATTTTATCATAAGGATGAATTATATTCACAAAGTGCAGGGATAATATGCTGAGGACCACGTCTACTGATACTCATTTAGCAACATGCCTTTGATGATGCTTATATCCTTGCCACTTTATCCATTACAGGAAGGAATATAAAAGCAGGTCATTATAAAAATCTTGGAGGCTTTTCCAAGGCTGTCAGAAAACGCTGTTCATAAACAATAAATACGAGTTGAAAAAAAAGCCTCATTTGCAGAACAACCACAGTGTTTCATTCAGCATGGCTCAGTGCAGCACTCTACTGGCAATTTAGCAGTGGTTTTGTGCCGAGTTCCAATCGGCCACTGTGGCTCACCACTTTCATTATGGCTGTGCTCTAGGTTAAGCATCAGTATCAGGCTCTCAGGGAATAAGCACCAACTTGCTGTGTTTCCTGTATTAGAGGGGAGAGATGGGACAATTTGAATGGCACCAAGTTCAAGCAAGTATTGCAGACACAAGATCCTGCTTCTGCAGGCATGTTGTGCCTTCCTTTTACCTTGAGAATTTCAGGTCGTTAAAGGGAATTTTTCCAATCTGTTCAATGAAAGTGTGTAACTCACCTTGGGTTTTTATCCCTGTGAATAAACACTGATTTCGCAATGCCGTGTATTTATTCCAACTAGATTGGTTCTTGGGGAGCTCTATGACAAGAAAACATCTTGTACTGATAGCTTTTGGTTCTTTCCACAACAATTACTTCAGTGCAGAAATTCATAATGTATATAAAGTATATCATGTATATAATGTATATATATAATGTATATCTCGTGATTAAACAGAATGTTGATCAAAAGGAATATTTAAAGTTGGCTGCTTTTTCTTGGATAAATTTTTTTTAAGGTAAATACTATAAGCTTGATCTGACCTGGTGGAATTTATTACTTGTTTCAGAAGTCAGTAGTCTAACAATGTAGAATAAAGTCTTCTAGACATACATGGGAAAAATAGCACTGAATTTCTTCAGAGGATTGTAAACTTAAAGGCATCAGCTTCATAGGAGACCTTTTTCCTTTATCAGATCACTTGTTTCATTGTAAAGGCAGCTGAGTGAAATTTCTGCAGATATTCCTTAGTTTTAAATACCATTGGAAAGGCAATCTGATGTACTTAATGGCACCTCTAATTCATTGAAGGGATAACATTTTTATAAGCATTTCCTTCTGTTTACATAAAGTTACACAGTTATTCAACTTTGTAACAGAGCCAGTGGATTTTGGTGAGATAACTCAATGACTCCCGAGTTTTTTGACAGAACTCCCAAGTTAACTTGCCAAGATTTACTTCCCCACTAAGCCAACAGACGATACACAGCGATAACCTAGCTGCACTGGCAAAGTAGAAGGAAACACATTTCAACAGAGATAGAAAAGGGAATGAAAAACTCTCAAAGAGAACTGAAAAAAAAAATCACAAAAACAGGCTGAGGGTTCAACAGACTTATTGTTGACTTTATTTGTGCTGGATCAATGCCAAAAAGAAACTCAGATTTATAGAAACAAAAACAAGAAGTGGCTTCAGCCAGGAATATCAGCAATTGATCGTGTCAGGCTGTTTTCTGCAGTACAATTCCGAACCTTTTTTCTCCTCCTTTTGTCATTGACCTTTAGCTCTCCTACTTGGCCTTTTTTGTAATTTTCACTTGAACCACTTTACAGATGTTATCAGGCTTATCTCTTTACTTTTCCTTAATTCCTTTATCAAAAGCATCACCATCACTCAATACTTCCCTATCCAGAAGTATTTGTGTTGGCTCTTTGATTTTCTTATAGGCAATAGAAACAAAGCAACCACATCCACACACATTCAGTGGGGATCGAGAAGGAAAATTAGGGTGCTACCACAACTCTAACAAACTACCAATATACTTGCTCTGTTGTATAATATAATCTCTTTCACCGACATACTTTTTATTTTTTCTATTTAATTTGGCTTTAGAGTATCATCTTTATTTCTACATACCTTACATCCAAAAATGGAAGGAGGTGAAGAATAATAGTAATAATTCATGACTATAGGTTTAATTGAAATATAAAGACAATGATGATGATGAAGAAGACAGAGCAAGTATTCTAAGATGACTGAAGTGTAAATGGATGTGACAAAAGTCCTAGTCTTGTGTAATGCAAAGACTCCAAAATGATTGACTTCAGGCAGAAAAGCAATATTGGTATTGTAATCCATATTAAAAAAAAACAAAAAGGCAAGAATTAAAAAAATAGAATCAATTTTTTTAATTATTACCTTCCATGAAACGTGTGTTGAAAATGTAAACATGGCTGATGAAAAAAAAGAAGTGGAAGAATACTCCAAAGTAAGAGTATTCTTTCCTCCTGCATAGGAATGCTATGCTCAGAAATGCTGGAAAAGAGTAACAAAAGTCATTAGATAAAGCAGGGTTTTAAGAAAATATGGGTCAAGAAAACTGTATGCATAATGATGTTGATTTTTTAAACGGTTCCTAGGATTTTCATGACAGAAATTTCATAAAAGAAATGCTTACCTCAAAAACTGAGTGTCTTAACAACTGAAGTAATTTTGAACTTTGACGTTGATGTTTATGTCTAAAATACTAAGAATGACATCAACACCATAAAATCGTTGGTGACTCTAGTATGATTCTGCCTATAACCATTTATTCGTTTGAACTTAATCCAGAGCTCAGATAAAGGAAATAAATAAGTAAATAAATACAAACTCAACTGCAACCAACAGATAAGAGTATTTAAATTCTGCCTGGTGGTTTCTTTAATAGATTTATGGAAAGACAGGACAAATCTCCTTAACAGTCAATGTTCTAAGTGGAGTGGGATGTGTCACCACATTTCACTTACCTATGCTCTTCAAAATTATCATAACAAAGCTTCTTAAGTCAAAAGGCTGGAATGCTTCCAAGAATTCAAAAAAGTTCACCATCTTGAACAAATACAGATTTTTAGCTGATAGTAATGACTATCATAAAGCCTTTGAAACTGGGAGGCACCTCTGGGCATTGGTTATTCCAAGGCACCTGCTCAAAGCAAAGTTGGCTACAACAGGTTGATCAAGGTTGTGTACAGTTGGACTTTGAATTGCACAAATGACAGGAGCTTTGCAACATCTCTGAGTAAGCTGTTCCACTATCTAACCACGCTCACAATAAAAACATGTTTTCTAATTTTAAAGTAGAATTCCTGCGTTTCAACTTGCACCTCTTCCTTCTTGATCTGTCACTGAACACTACAGAGAAGACATGAGGTAGCAGCATTGCTTATGAGCTGCTGAATTTTATAGAATCACACAGGGATTCTATGGCATTCACTGAATTCTAAACTCCTTAGGAGACAGCAGTACTTGGTACTCAGTTTCCCTAGCAAGGAAGGGGGTTTTCTGGCTCACAGTTACAGCTGACTTACACAGGGAAGCTCCCTTGCAGGGATACTAAGCTGGCATCTTGCTTCTTCAAGACAGAAACCATCAGACTATGCAGAGTTCAGAACTCTGACCTCCAGTTTCATAAATGCACAAAATCTTTCTTTCTCTTCTTGTAGCCTCAAAATAGGGCTACCTTACCTGTTTGGTAAAAACAAAGATAATTCATTTGTCAGCCTGAATTAGCTTGACAAGAGCAAGTTTAAAATTCAGTGCAGACAAACAAAAAGATAGTGGAATGCATGTCAGCATAGTTTTCACAGCTAATGACAACCTACAATCCAAGGCACAGCTTTACCACCTGCTCAGAGGTTGGTGTTGCCCCACCTTCATGCTGCTGCTACCTTAAACTGGCAGAGGAGCAACACAAGCCATTTGACAAAGCCAGGGAAGCATTTCTTTGCAAAGTCGTTTGGTACTTCACTGAGATGGGCTTTAAAAAAGGCTTTTGGGAAAACTGAAAATATATGAAGAGTGGAGGCTTGAGGGGAAATTAAGAGACACAGAGAAATTCGTATTGATAGAGGCACTGTCATTACTGCTGTGGAACCTTGAGACTCATTGCAAGTGTCTGAACAATGCATGGGAATGAAGCTGGAGAAATTAGAGACTGCCTATGAACAGTTGCAGAGCTGTGGTCTCATTAGGATCACATATATATAACGGGGTATGACTCATGATTGGAGTGGTACAGCAGATGGATACAGGCCCTTCAGCATGGATGGGACAGAAAGACAAGCAGGAGGGGTGAATTTAGTGCAATGGAGCAGTAAACATGCATGGAACTTTACCTTGGAGCAAAGAGCAAGCTGGTCAAGGACAGACAAACATGGGTGATGTCAAAGTGAATATCTGTTACAGACCACCTGATCCACAAACCTTCTAAAGCCTCACAAAGCCTTCTAAAAACTAAAAATCAGTTGAATAGCAGAGCTACAAATCTGGACTTCAAACATACCAGGTTTTCGCTTCTTCTGGAGTCTGGTTGGTGGGGCCATGAAAAAAAATGTCCCTGTATAGCCTGTATAGCCTAGGAAAGCAAGCTCATCTTCAAAGACAATAGTCCTTTTCAATGTGCAGACAGGCAAGTAATCATGGGAGATGGCCAGCACAGATGAACAGGGAACATATGACTGAGCTTAAATGCAAAAATAAAATGCACAGAAGGTAGAAGTAGGAAGCAGTGACCTGAGAGAACTACAGAGAATATTGCTCAAGCATACAGGTGTGAAATGAAAGCCAGAAGTTGAAACTGGAGTTGGAAATAGAAAAGAATGCAAAAGGCAACAAGTGAGATTTCTGTAGGTACACATGCAGCAAAAAGAAGACAGACAAAAATGTAATCTCACTTTTCAATAGGGAAGGGATCTAGTGCTAAATGATGCAGAAAAGACTAAAGCCACTTCTGTCTCAGTTTTACTGACAGAGTCTGCTCTGAGGCTCACCAGGTCCCTAAACCTAGCAGCAGTCTGTACGAATTAAACCATTTCCCCCAGCAGAGAGAAACTGACTTAGAAATGACACACACCAAATTTTTACACACCAAAGTCAGTGTGAAGACATCAAAGTATCTAAATATACTGAGGGAGCTAAATAGGATCATTGCAGGATTATTCTTTATATTAAAAGGCCCATGATTACTCAGAAATGTTCCTGATGATTAAAAAAGAGCAAAAAATATAAAGCTATACACATCCTAAAAAAATAAGGCAAGAAAGTATAGACAAAATTAACTCAACTACAGAAGGATCACAGTAACGTATATCGTATGAAATGAGCTTGAGGGCAGTATTCAGCATCTTATATAAAACTTATTAATCTCAGTAAATCTAAGAGTATGGAAAAATAATGCCAAGATCTGAATATAAGATATGGAGTCACATCCATTCTGTCTCACAAAACCCAGCTCCTCTCCTTGGTTCAGATCTGAGTTTCCCCAACTGGGAACCACCAGATGCTTTGTTCAGCATCAGACCACAGAAAAAAATCAACACATGAACAACAAAGAGTTTTGAACTCAAGTTTGGATTCAAATCCAAGCTGACATCACATACAGAGATAATCATAGCTTTAGACATTTCCTTGCTCTTCACTGAAAGAGTCTCCATCTCTTCTGATATATGCCACTACTGGGATATGTGCCACAGATGTGCTTAATCTTCATTGGTTGAATCACACAGAGACAGAGTTAATGCTTGCCCAGATAAATTCCACATCAAATTTCCTTCCTCTGTCAGTTCATTGCACTCCATGAAGAGACATAATGAAATGTTAATCCTCTGCATATTCTCAGTGCTGGCAGATTTTGAACTGTAGCATTAAAATCACATGACAGACGTGGATTTCACCACGTACAAGACATTCCTCCTTTACATAGCTTTCAGTCTACTTGGCAGCTTATTCCCTTCATGCCTAGAAGGTTTTGCATTGCTCCTTGGTTACCTGAACTCCTGGGCTGATTTTAGCCCAGTAGGTTGTCTTACCTATATGGGTTAATTAATTTTAAAAACTAGGTAAAATGCAAATCCAAATGTTTTTCTTCTACCAGTAACACAAAAAGAAAAGTTACACACAGTAACTAAATATTACAAGTCTGTTATTTAGTAAAAGCTACAAAAGTGTTACTTATGTATGTAAGTAAAACTTCAAATATTTGCTAGCACTTCATGATAAAAAAATACTAGATTGATTTAGCCATCCAGTTCTCATTTTACAATTATTTTTATGAACCTGTTCGTGTGTTTATGTTGCTGAACTTAAGGTTGCCATCTGCTCTACTTCCTTGACTGGAACGAGGTATATCTTGCCTTCCCAGGGGGAAAAATAATTTGCTGCATTGTATGCAGTTTCCTTAACCATCAACATAATTTGATTCTTTGTGTTCACATGTAAAAGTTTCCTGGGAAAATGTTTAGACTTTTCTTCAGTTCTGGGCACAGTACTACAGATCCCTCAGATTCCCTTTGAGATCTAAACATATTTATACAGTTTGTTAAGTTTGTTCATACTTAATTTCTGAAATACAATGGGGACAGGTCTTTTAAAAGCCATGAATCAGCTGTAAAAATCCCTAGAAGTTCATGTCTATATCCTGAAGGGAGTAATAGTACACCTCGTCTCAACTTCTGAGCAAATAAGAACACGATTGCAATGACTCCCTTTCTTTTTTTCATCTATTATGTTACAAGTTACGAAAATGAGGGCATGCAGGTAATTTGGTGGTGTAATACACAAAACAGGAGAATGAAATTTCAATGATTTCTGAGTGCAGTGATGGCTTTGTCAAGAAATAATGGACCCAGGAACCTATTTTAGTTAGATAATTCCTTTTGCCAGTCTATCACAGAAATACTAAACCAGCTTTCTTGCATTATTTGTGGTATAAAGGGTTGTATTTTTTCTTCAGCAGTTCAATCAGGCTTCAGGCTTGCCAACTCAAAGCTGCATTTCATAGTCAAGCTCAGACTACCTTGTATGAGGAGAAAACATTAAAAAAAAAGACAAATAAATTAGTGTGACAGTTTTAAAATATTGTTCTTTTTTCTTTTCTTCCCTCAAGAAAGAGAAAAGTATTATCTCCAAGACTTAGGAAACAAAAATATATTGTCTGTGCAATACAATCATAGCTAATAAGAGTTTTTCAATCAACAACTCTTTACAAATATGGTTTGCCAAAAATTAGTCTATGACATTGGCTTCGCACAAAAAATTTCTACATGCTTTGGTCAGAAGAGAGTTTGCCTTCCTCCAAGAGTTAGATCCTGACCCAAGGACCACTGTATGTGACAGCTACTGCTACTTACCTCCCATCTCCATCTTCTCTTGTAGGCTATCTAGCCTTTATGTAAAGGTAAAAGGATTGAACTTTGTTTTCTCATGTTCCATATCAAGCATTTGAAGAAAAATTTAAAAACCTATCATGTATTGAATGTACTGTTAATTCAACATGCAATCCTCGCCCATTGTCTTGCAAACTCCTGTGGAGACAGAGCTGCGCAGCACAAAAATCATTGCAAGATCAGTGAGTTGAAGCAACTGTTTCTTTTTAAACCTCAATCCTGTCATATATTTTGGATAGAGGGGGCAAAATATTTCTGTTAAACATAGCTGTTTCTTGGAGTTGCCATGTGATCTATCATGGCAATCAGTTTCTATGTCAAACTACATACTGCATCTTCACCTGTGTCAAAGTTTGAAAACAGGAGATACTAGGTCTCTGTTGTTTTCTGGAAGACTTGCTGCCCACAGGGAATTTTCATTTAACCTACTGCAAGGCTTCACTCCAGGCTTTACTAAGGAGCAGGGTGGGGAGAATGAGGGTATGGAAATGAGAATTTATAACATATAATCACAAGATAAATGGTTTTACCTCAGACATATAATAGCAAGCATTTTGATTGTAACAAACTTGCTTGTAGTCAATTTAGAAGCCTCGAACTGTGATGCTTAATCATGAGGGTTTTTTGTTTATTTGTTTTTGGTTTTTGTTTTTTGTTTTTTTGGGGCTTTTTTCTTGTTTTGGAGTTTGTTTGGTTTTTTTTTGGTTTGGTTTGGTTTGGTTTGGTTTGGTTTGGTTTGTTTGGGGTTTTGTTACATTTTATTCTGGTTGCCTGGTGAAAACAGTTTCTTAGCTAGACCTGAAATCTATTCAGATGGGAAACATTATGCATTCTGCCAGGAAGTTCTGCAATTAACATTACTTCACATTTGCAGCTTAGCACTGAAAATAAACTAGAGCTTCTACCTCTTGGTTTTCTTTTAATGGTGAAGAACTGGAATGTGAACAAGGAGGAAATACCCATTTTCTTTCATTAATTAATATATTTTGTCACCATTGTTGCATATTATTTCACACTTATCAGCTAAAAAAATTTGAAAGCTAAAAAAAAAAAAGCTGCATTTTTAGATTTTTAGCTGATGATTCTTTTTAAACCAAAAGTATTTTAAAAATATTTTTTTTCTTATTATAGAATTTATGGATAGAAGAATCAGAAAAGACTTCCTATTAAATCATAGTTATAGTGAACAGAAGATATGAAAATTCCATATACTAAATGTTATTTGAACTGTAACAAAAACCCAAATTAAAAATTAAAATGTAAAACATCAATGCAGCATGTGAGTAGCAGAAGTTTACTATTTCAATGTGAGAGTTTACAAGATACACATGGATCTTCTGTGCATGCCAGAGCCAGTCTATCCAAAAGAACTCAGGATCTATTTCCAGAAATTAAAAGTGTTACCTACCTTCCCCAATGGACCTGATGCAGGGGATCCAGCCATACACACCCTTTGCAAGCACTGGAGATAATGGCATTTGGATGAATTAGATGAAAAGGAAGTGTTCATTCAAGAAGAAAGAAACTAGCTTCAGATATAACATTTCAACATTATCTCACCAGATACACTTACTGTAAGACTACCAGCTAATTTAACTATGGAGTATAGAGTATTTCCACTGCTTCCATTGAAGTTGGTCCTATGTGCAGACAGGAATAAAATGATCAAAGATTCAGGAGAAAATCATAAAAGCATGTGTCTGAATTACATGGTCAAGTTTGTGCTTGGGTTTTTTTGTAGAAGTGGATTGAAACACTGTATTTTAAAAGAAAACTAGAATTTAATGTAACTTCCCAAAATTAGAAATTAAATGAACAAGTATTAGATAACTTATCTTGAATAGAAATTATAGCTATTTGGCATAGTATTTGGTTTGCAACAATACAGTAGTATGCAGAGATGTACTGTAAAATTTATTGTTTAAATTCTTATTACAACAGCAAATAAAGCAAAATAATATATTTTCTGTCTCTGAGGTACAGCTGACGCTCAGTTATTTAATTTATTATATTAAAATACCTGCCAACATAGAAAACTTAGTCTTGATGTCTTGAATGAAAAAACACCTTCGAATAAAATCTATTGGATTTATAAACTGGGATGTTAAACATTATTGCCATAAGTTAACAAAATCTAAGGAAAAGACACAATTCATATATTTGTATGAGGCTTAGAAACTGCAATATACTGAATAGATTATATGAAGTTTTTTGTCATATTTCACTACATTTACCACACACAACTAGCTTGACCTAATTTCTGACAAACTCGTATTTGAAATTTTCGTATTTGAAATGTAATTCCTCTACAAGGCAAATCATCAGGCAGTTACCTTTGAATCATGATTCAGGCATAAAAACAAAACCTTTGTACTTCTAATTTGTGCAAGAAAAAGAGTACAGAGTTTCAAGCACTCCGAAAAGTGCTTTAAATGTAGTGAAAAAGTAAAAAAAAAAAAAAAGATAGGATGGTAGGGAAAAACAAAGCTTGATTGAAAAACTCATTTAATATTGCTTACCTTTAAACCATATATACCTAGCACACTAGCTACCTGAGATGTTTATCGCCAGCTAATTTGATCGTGTTTGAATGATTTTCAATAAAGAAATTGTTTAACAGCAGGAAAGGCTGTACAAGTCATAGTCACTGCCCCTTTGTGAAAAGAATTAACATCAATAAAAATGCCACTGTTAAAATTATTCTCTGTGTCATGTTAATCATCACATTTGCAATGGCTTTATACTTTTTTCATGTAGCCTATATCCTGAAGACTGAAACATTTTGTAAGAATTCAGCTGCTCTCAAGAATAAATCATAAAAGTACCTAAGACAGGTACTGTGCTTTCCATCCATCCTTCCTAGACATTCTGCCTTCTAAACCAACCTGTTTTACGAATCAGTGTACCTTTCCCTGACCTCCTCTGACATCACGCCTTGATGCCCTTGAGCATCTGAAACATCATAATTATTTGCAGAGTTGTTATTTTCCTCTTTCCTTCTCAAGTCAGAGTGCCTGGAGTAATGCCAAGACTGTAAAGAAGTCCAGAATGATGGGGCTTTAATAGCATAAAACTTATGGCACTTATTTTACACTCTAGGACTTGGTATCAAAGAGTGTGCAGATCCTCTTTTCTAATGAGTGCTGACCTATCACAGCAGGGATAGAGGATAGAGAGTGCCAGAGCAGGGTAGTTTAGCCATTCTGCCTACTAAGAAACATAGGATTATTTAAAGGCCTGCAGGAGACAATTAGCCTTTCTGTGTGATCTCTTTCTGTTTTAAAGGAATCAACCCACTTTATGCAGTCTTTTACATGTGACATGATACAGAGATGTACAGACATTTATTTTTCAGGTGGATACATATGCATTCATAGGAACACTGTATATAATTTAAATATTTATATTTTGTCACAAATACTACTAAGATTTGTCTATGTTTAAGCCATTTTGCCTACTATATCCTTTAGGAACAACTGCAATTATCAAATGTACCAACTTGTAAACAAATAGTTGAGCCTTTAAAATATTTACAGTATAGAAGAAATATGTTTTCATGGACTAATACTCCATTCCTTTCCCCAGAAATCCTCAATGTGATTCTACTGTATTTTCCAGATACAAAACTGGTGGAAAAGAATCAAGCTGCATTGCCTGAGACCTAGAAACACAACACTGCAAAATGCTTTCCTTTAAAAGCATTTACATTTTTACATCCATTGAAATATAACAAAATGAAAAGTTATTTAGTTAAGCTAACCTTTTTTCCTCCATGAAACATTTATTGCTTCATTCTATTTGTAGACTATGAATATACTTAGTGATTCTTTGTGCATACCTGCCCCTGGAAGAAAAATAATGATTTCTGCCTGTTTGGAAAGCAAATTTATATTGAACTAAAATATTCTAAATCTTCAGCACAATATCAAAAAGTGATGAAAGAAATTTCATAGCTACAACAACTTTTATGAGTCAGAATTACAGCATGAAACACACTGAATCCAATTCAGGAAAAATACACCTAAGAGGACAGTACACTGTCCTCTTGATTTGGATAGTTAGGATCAAAATGCCATATTTTTTCTCCATCATCACCTTCTTTCATGGTATATCATAAGTTTATTGAATTCTTTAGCCAAATCAGAGTCTAGAAGTTAAGCAGTGAGATACAGATCAATATGACTTACGTCTCATGAGTTCCATTCCAAGTGCCTAACTACACATTCTTATTGATAGAACTGATTACCTTGACTTCACCAGTCCCTATTTTCAAGTTGAATATTTCTATTCCATCTTGTGTTTTATATGTAATCTTTTCTTCCTATTCTTTAGTTTGTCTGTACATGTACCATTGCCTTACCTTTACTTCTTCAACTAGAGCAGATCTATTTCTTCTGGCACCCAAGAAAAAGAGATGACCCACTGCTATTTTCATTTTACAGATGGAAAAATAAAATAACTTGCCTGAAACCACAAAGTAAGCTAG
The DNA here is from genome assembly GCA_013397075.1 of Rhabdornis inornatus. Classification (NCBI taxonomy): domain Eukaryota; kingdom Metazoa; phylum Chordata; class Aves; order Passeriformes; family Rhabdornithidae; genus Rhabdornis; species Rhabdornis inornatus. The sequence continues at coordinate 268,273 of VWZS01011053.1, forward strand.
TAGCACTGTATGGATTGCCTCCTAGTTGTGTGATATAGCCTCCAGCCCCTCAGTCATAATTTTATTTGAATGGCCACTGCCAAGCAATACTCCTGAGAGCAGAAAATTATGACCTGTTAGCTGTGACCACCGTGAAAGAAATGCTCGTTGTGCATTGTAAGTTATACAGCCCTACAGGCTGGGACATGTAAAATTTGAAATATGTATGGACTTGGAAGTTTCCAGACAGCTTTCATTAAACTCATGAGTGCAGCTGACCCAGATTTTTGCAGCTGAACTCAATGATTTGTCATAGAATTATAATTTTGGTTTTAGTCTTAAGGGTTACAACGGAAAGATCCCGGTCAGGAACCTATAATGCAGCCAGTTCTAAAGACATTTTATAATGCTCATATACTAAATGGTCCAAAAGACTGGGGGTTTGATTGATACCTTAGAGTCTGAATTGCAAATTATCTTCATTTTCTAAGGTAGAGATGTCTTGCATACTTATGATAGTACTGAAAAAGAGAGAAGTGCAGGAACCTGACAAATAACAGTTTTAAGATCTTTTGCACATTTTTTCATCTTCATGCTTAATTTTCAAAGCCTGCGGATAATTGAGATGAAGTCAAAGTGTAAATTTTCTTGTTTGTATGTTTAATGTAAACTGTAATAGTTCAACAATTATTTCCAAGTAATGTACAAAATGCGCTCGACCAACAAAATATTCTCAATCATGAAGAATTACAATATTGGGCTTTGGGGGTTGCTTTTGCTTTTTCTTTGTATTTGGTTGGTTGTAGATTTTTCTGAGAGGAGCTAGACAAGTAATATTGTTAAATCACTGGTAAATATGGTTCTTAGCAAATATTTTCTCTGTAAGCAACTCAAGGACTGAAAATTGTGCGGCAGTGGAATTAGTGTGTATTTTCAATTGGTTTCAATGTGCCTTGATTTTATACCAGGAATTTAAATCTGTTTAAAAAACATTGAGATTAAATCTATTTAACTTCATCAAACACTCAAACACTCATACATCTTCCTGATGGAAGCATAGGGATTACAGACTTTTCTTTTTTCCTGATTAATTTTTAGAATGACCTTAGGCTGATTAGGTTCTTATATATTTCAGCTAAGGGCCTGAAGATACCTTTTCCATGAAAGTGACTCAATTTACCCTTAGGAACAGAAAAGATAAAGGAGACTTGTGGATTGTCAAAGGGAGGAGAGCATTTCAGTTGCTTGTTTGAAGCTTGTCTTAGAATCCTTGGAGTATTTTTGTTACTTCAAAAAACATCAACTTTAAAAAATAAAACTTTAAGGAGTCTATATCTTGTAGCTAACATTTTGTTCACATGCCAGCTGATGGCTGGGCACGTGAATATGGAACTGTAGAGAACTGTTGGAATGCCAGCTGATAAACGTGTGCTTTAAAGAAAAGAGACCATGTTAACTGTGATGTGATACTTGTGTAAACAGACTCAGTGGCCACTTGGAGAGGCATTCTGGATTGAAAACATGTTTGCTGGGATAAGTTTGGCTGAATATGTAACATTTGCTTCTTTGTGTAGCAGTAGGCAATTCATTTCATTTCACTTAAGTCCCATGTTAGATTACGGCGTGACTAACAGTGTGTGACTGTTTATCCAATCTTTCTTTGCAACAAAAAAAAATAATTCCTGTTTTAAGTCTTTTGTCCAAATCTGTGTGTGTATGTGTGTGAGCAAGGATATTTCTTTGTTTTTCATAAATAAACTTCTGAAATTTCAGTTCAGTAGATAAGACTCTCTCTGGCACCCTGTATACCACAAGCTATGATGGTATGCCACAGGTTAGCCCTACAGATGAAATTAAACAGATCTTAAAATACTTTATATTTTATTGCAGTGGTATAGGAAGGCTTAAACTCCAAAGACAAATAGTTCCACACAATTTTCTTTAAATTGTGCTGATTTCACTATGAAACCTCCACTGATGCCATAGTTATGATCTTACAGTGACTTGAATCCTGAAGTATCTGTAGTTCCTTTTCTGTAGAGGAAAAGCGAAAGAGGAAGAAGGAGCTAATCCAAGAGATTATTTTACTGCATCCTTCTCTGAGAAGACTTTATCTACAGACAGGCCATTGACTTATTTCTGTGTTCTTTCACTTTGCATGACAGAGAGAAAGCATAGACTTGCATGGGTAAGTGGGTATCATTTAAATTTAAATATCTGAAAAATTAGATACATACATTTTATTTTAATATTTGAAAGAGAAATAAGTACATCAAAATAGAAATTAATGTGTCCTTGGACACATATTTTATGATAAAATGTGTAAATACTTTTATTTATTCTTTATAAAAATGTACTTTTTATATCCTTTAAGAATTAACTTTTCACTGAGCAAAGATAAACCAGGACCCCAGATCTTAAATATTAAGGACAAATTTAAAATTACTATGGTAGAAAAAAAATTAATCTTCCCAATAACTTCTCTACTGACTGGGACTGATTTTCTGCCCCGTAACAAAAAGCTGATAGAGCCTTCAGCTCTCTAGTTGTACCATTTTCCTATAGACCTATTATCTTTAATGTTATCATTTTACTAGAATTGGAGAGGATGTGACAATCAGAGGAATCTGCAAGCTGCATGCAGAATGAATCACCAAGCAAATTATGAGTAGTGGCTGCAGGATTACTGGATAATCACTTCAGAAGAAAATCTGCTCAGGTGTGTTATTAATAGACTACATATATGGAAACGCAATGTAGCATTGAAAATATAAAGTTAGATAAGTTATACGTCCTTATTAAAAACAAATAATATCCCCAAACAAACAAGAAAAAAATAACCCAATCCCCAAACAGGCTATGAATATGTTTGAAGAAGGGAAAAATTCCTATGAACAATCTTGCTGTCTGTAGTAAGACCTGAGAGCTCACAATATACACAGCATGACTCGTTTCGTATTCAGGAAAGTGAACCTAGAAATAAACATTATTATAACATAATTATTATAATTATAATAATAAAATTATTTTATAATATAAAATTGATAATTATTATTTTAAAATTTATTATAAAAATATTATAATTATATATTGATATGCATACTTTCCAGCTCCAGACAAGTTTCATTGGTCTTTTATTTGTATTTTCAGAAAAGACCATGAATAATCAAATATAGAAGCAAATTTCAAGGAGAAACAAAACCTGAAGGTCCTAGGACATATGCTTAAAATTATAGTTTTGTGAAAATACAGCTCTGATTTCAGTATAACGAGAATAAGATTGAAAGATGTTCTCTCTGGATAACAGTACAGTCAGGACAAGATGCAGCTGAGTAACTTTTGAAGATGGCGAGGCATTATAAATGATGAGCAGTAAAATGATTATTTTCAAGTCTCAGTGCCATTTTCTGATTTTACTGGGTTAAGACTGTGTTTTCTGATTTCTTTTTGACCTTACTACAAAGGTTACAATCAAAAACTGAACTTTTTATTCTATTGTACAGCTGAATGTTTCTGGTTTTTTTTTCTTTTAGAACCCATATGTATTTTAAAGTGAACTCATGGGTAACTGATAAGCCAGATGTCTTCTTTGCATCCATCAAGTCTCTTCCAGCCAGGGATAGCATGGTGACAGGACAGGTTCCCTCAAGGTGAGCTTTTCTATGCATGTGAAAACTAGCTGAGATACATTTCTTGTTAAACCTTGTTTTGTTTCAAACTGTTGATAATATTTGTCCTAGATACAAAAGAGAAATTCCTCTCGTTATCTGGTAGTTGTGAGACAGCCTGTCATATCTAGAAATGTCAATAATTTTGCAGAATCATGAGATATATTAGGAACATTTTAAAAAAAGAGTTAAATGTAAAGCTAGATAAAAAGTAAGAAGGTTGATAGAGATAGAATTCTAGATTGTGTATTAAAAAAGAAGGAAGGGTATTAGAAAAAGAGGGTTGAAGCCAAGATAAAATATAATACTTAAAGAAAGAACAAACATAAATTTAATAAAGTTAAAATGTATAAAACAAACCCTAGGACAATAAATGTTAGCTAACCAGATAAAAAGGGGGAGAAACTGTAGAATATGATTGTTTAAAAATATTGTACGGAACAGATTTATTACAAGTAGACTTAGAAAAATAGCTTCCTGTTTCCTTAGACCATGAGAATGTATCAGTCCCTGGGGAATGTTTTGGTCTTCATTTTTGCCAACAATTCCTAAAAGAAAAATGGAAGCAAGAAACGGTGGTTTCATTCCACTCATGTTTAGGTTTAGAAAAAAGTTTCCATTCTTCATGAAATAAAATTATATCTGACAAAATATAGATTCTGGAACTAGACAGCGTTAAAATGTAAAATATTGTCAAGATCAAGTTTTCAAAAAAAAAAAACAAACTTCAGTAGTCAGAGAAGGTACTTTGATATAGATACTTCAGGCATAGTCCTAAATATGGGGCTGATAGTTCTACTGAAATTGTTGATAGGCAACACTAGTTTTGACCAGAAATTGCATCACTCTTAGAACTGAAAAATCATAGAATAATTCAGGTGACAAAAAAAATGGAGGTACTCAGCCCTCTCTCTGCTCAAAATACAGCTAATTAAATCAAGATATTCTGGTCTGTGTGGTAGCTGAATCTTTAATACCTTTAAGGATAGACATCCTACAATTTCTGTAATCTGTTCCAATATTTGAGCCTCCTTGTGGTGTTTTTTCTTCTTTAATATCCAATCAGTATTTCCTGTATTCCAACTAAGTCTGAAGTATTATATAAGGAAAAGGCCCAGAAGCTGGCTCCATCTTGGACTATGCTTAATCACTGCAAAATTGCATCATATAAGTGTGAAGGATCTATTTTGTTGCTTTCTCATCTTATTTTATTTGCTTGTTAAAGCAAAAGAATTTAACATTACTGATACAGAGTTTAATTTTGACAAATCGCTATTTCCTAGGGGAAAAATATTTGATTCAAAAGATTATTACCAAATCTAATCAGAATTCAGTGTATCCTGTTTTGATTAGTACTGGAATAAGAAATTATCTGAATGGCCATCAAACTGATGATTTGATGTTCTGAGAACTCCTAGAGTCTTTATATAGATGATTTCTTTCCTATCAAATTTTAAAACTCAAATAGATCTACAGGGGCAATGGAAGAGCACAGATTTCAATGGAAAAACTACTGTTCTTTGGACTTTTTTTCCCCAAGAAATAGGCAGAATTTCCTGTACATTGAAATTGCTCAAGAATGGAAAGAAAGACCTGTGAGGGATGATCACAGAAATAGGCAGTAGCATTTAAATAAACAAATTATTTTGGATTACCAGAGTTTACTGTAACAATAAACATTTTCTTATTGGTGGTGTCTCTTAGGCCCTGAATGTACTTGTGAGCTGATAAAATACTGATTCCTTTCCTGACTTCTCATATGGTTTAACAGGATTCCATGACAAGATAGGCTGGATTGATATCTGCGTAGAGGACAGGGTTGGACAAAGCAGGAAGAGCCTCCTGTTGAGTCACAACATCCAGAAAGGACTTTCTTGTCTTCTTAAGTCCATCTCAGAGAGGAGTTTAGGTGCAGCTGGATCCAGTCCTAGTCCTACATTTTGTCAACTATTTACTTCTAAATGATAACATGCACATAATCAGTCCTTACGTCACTCAGCTAATATTTCAAAGTTTAGCACACTGATAATCATTACCAAAGATCTGTTGTATCAAGCAACATCCCAGACTTGAGGGGTAACCTTCAAAGATGTCCTTACTCAAGGAGAGATCCTGGCATGCAGCCCACTGCCATGCATGAGAGCTCAAGGGCTCTGGGCTGCCTGCTATTTATGGAGTAGGATGATTGATTTATAGTCATATTAGCATACTAGCAAGACATCTGGGCCACCATTACTGACAGCCCTTGGCTACCCTGTTGCCGTCTGTCGCCCAAAATCCAGAATTGGATGGAGCCATCCTAACCCCCGCTGTTGGCTCTGGTTTAAGCAGGCAGGGGGAGGTGGGGGATGAGAGAACAATGTCAGCCAGCACCTGCCCAGCAGTGCACGGTGAGGCTCCAGCACAGCACAGGTCCCTCGTGATGGCAACAGAGTTCCGATTATGGGGCTGCATGGACAGGCAAGGGAATGGCAAGGGAATGTTTCTGAGCAGAGGTCCAACACTCTTCCAGTGTAGCTTGGGAGGGGCTGATGAGCCCATTGAGGACCTGACCTGGAGCCTTTGGATACATAGATGTGGCTGGAAGCCTCAGGTAAGGCTGATCAGGCCTGTTATATCTTATTACTGCCCTAACATCAGCTTTAAAATGCTAATGCATCATGATGACAAGTTTGCTATGTTTGAAACTACTTCAATTATGATAGACCTTGAAGGCAGAAGACCCCTGAACTAGCTGAGAAAGTTAAAATAATCATTACTCTTCACCAGCCAAGCAAAAAACTGATATGAATCCCCTCATTACACAGCAAAAAATGTTAAAATCTGATCTTTTCCATGCTTAATAAATTTGATAAAACCTATAGCAAGTGATTTTAGGTGGATAAACAATTGCAATTGTACTCTATGGTCTCTATTGAAGAAACATGCAGGAAATTCTAAATAAAATACAAGATAAATTTATAATTGAATATTTCTTCTCTCTGCCTGGTTGCAAAACTAATCTCCAAGATCCTAGATAAACACAATTTATTTTTTATGGAAAGAAGATAATGTGCTCTTAAAAGATTTGTTAAAATCCAGAGGATTGAGGTATGTGATCAATTTTAACTGATCAAGAGAGTCTTAAAAACCATTAACTGGGAGTTAAAAGTGCAGGGACTTTTTAGCCAGGTGTGCACTTTTCCTTACCTATGATTTTCATAATTGTGACCATAATCTTAACTTTTTGTCCTCAAGCCTTCAGAAATCTTTTGAATAAAATAAAATTTTCTTCAGTAGAAAAATGTAGATAGAGGCAAGCTAATATGTTTGACACTATTTAAACAAAATAAAGCCAGGTGACTCCTTGGGGGGGAAAAGTAAGTTTGCAGACTTATACTATGAACTGTTGAAGAATTCAATTTCTTCTTTCTACAAAAAGTGTATAGCAAAATGTCTTTTGACCTATTATTTTTGGGAAAAAGTTTGTTAGACTAGGGAGATTATGAGTGAGGGGAGGGTTTTTTTTCAGAGAAAAGATATCTTTGTGGTCTGGGCTACATTTACTGACAGTATCATATGTAGGACAGAGATAAGGAAGTAACTGACTTTAGAAAAAGTTAATTTACTGGTACTGACATAGACTGTTAAAGCTACTTAAAGCAGCTGAGCATGAAGTCAAAATTGGAATATGTTCAAAAGAAGAAAGAGACAGGAAAGAATGAGACGAAATCTGAAGTATTTCCATTTGGGAAAATAGAGCGGTATCTGACAGGTCGTAAATGAATAGTGACAACTTGTCAAACTGACCAAAAAGGATGTGGATGCTGTTTGATTCCAAAGTAGATGGCATTAATAAGATACATAATCTTGCTGAATCGAACACACAGAGGAACACAGTAGCAGATCTCAGCTGTTATCCTCTAGGTTTCTCTCTCTCCTGGTACTATTATATGCAACAGCTTCTTAAACTTTTCCATGTTACTGTATCAAATATTTAGGAAAGGTGTATAATTCAAGAGCTAGAATTAATCATCAGTGATAATGGGAACTAGTAGATGACAACTGTCATGGTAAAGCTAGAATTCTAAAGAGCTTTAACATTTCCAGCAGGAACTCCTGAAGAAAAGAGCACAGTCTGGACATAAAGAAAGGGCATTGAGACATGGAGAAATTAAAATCGGGATTTGTTTCAACCAAAACCTAACTTTGTCAATTATCATTATCCAAATGGTGATTTTTGTCCACATGCATTAATTATCTGAAGAAGACAATTAGCTTTGGAGATACATGTACCTTATCGTTGACTAAGCAGATACCAAGAATAAGGTGCATAAACATTAAATGAAATAAATATGATACTCATTGATTTTCCATATTTACACAGGAAATCAGTGGCGTGACTGAAAAGGGGAAGTTACCTTTCTTATGTGTTTTGGCACAGAATACATCATGGATTATGCTTTATATTTGCAACAATACCTGTGCATCGAAATCTTGACTGCTTCATAGAGTGATATCATTCTTGAACTGTCACAAACATGTAATTATATGTATGAAATGACATTACTTTCTGACAATTCAGTCTGTGTGACTGCAAGTCAATGACAAAGTTTTCACAAACATCAGATTAATAAGTAACTGGATAATGCCATATGTTTTAAATAACTATAGGTAGAGCTGGAAGGGAGGTACACACTTGTGGCTGGATATGTCAAGCATCTAAAGATAACAGAAGTTTTAGACTCGTACGAAGTCTTTTTACAGGCTCCATAAATTGCATTTTGTTGTTTCTATTATTATTCATTTGGCTTTCCTCTACACTTTTTAATCTGTCCAAGAGAACTAATGCTAAAGTAAGATAAGAAAAGCTATTTTCACTGCTTCTTAAACCAGCTGGCACCAGAAGAAAAGTCTGGTCTCTCAAGTTTTCGAGACTCAATTTTTGTGAACCTCAGGGATTTAGACAGCTCAGATAGCTCAGCTTAGTCACAGAATCACAGTATATTGTGAGCTGGAAGGGACCCACAAGGATCATTGAGTCCAAATCTTAGGTGAATGGCCTATGCAGAGATCAAAACCACAACCTTGGCATTACGAACACTATGTATGTATGTGAATTTAAATCAAAGCCTTTAACCTTTTAAAATTTTGACTATTACAAACTCATATTTATATTTGTAAATTCATTTTCAACAAGCAAGTGTTGCTTTCCTTTCTTTTAAAGTTTTGTTAAAAATTAAAAATATTACAAGTTTTTCTAAAAAATGTCAATATATGCCAACTAGAAGCTCATATAACTTTAGTAATAAAGAGAAAACTGAGTAAAGAGATTATCCTGTCCAGCTTAAAAACAGAGAAAAAAAATAATTGCTTGTATACAAATGCAAGCAAAAGCTGAGTAGTGAAATATGATAAAAGAACATAGAGTGATCTTTCTCAAACCAAATGTAGTTTGCAAACAAAACCTCAACACAGCTGTTATCATCTTGTATTTTTCTGTTAGAATACATAGAAAACACAGTTCGTAAACCTTGGGTTGATTTTTTAAAAAGCAGTTTAGAAATTGTTTGAAAGCATGTACAAGTTAATGTCAGGAAATTCATGATCGCACCATTCTCTAAAACTATAACATTGCTAAAAAAAATGGGTCATTCCAGCAGTTTTCTTTGAAGGTAGTTATACAATGATTAAACTTGTAAAAAGACAGTTAGAAAGCCAGCAATTATGATCTGACTAAATTTTCAATCCAAGTACCTTCTTGTAGATAATGAGACATAATGGTGCGTGATGCCAAGATTAGACTTTCTGTTCATATCTGACAGCCCCCTGTAGAAAGAAAGCAATTAAAGACACTAGCATTTGGGTAGATTAATCTAGATTTTAAAATACAAATTATTCTTGAAAATTAGTATAGAAGCAGACTTCTTTCTTTTTAGACTCTATTTCAACACCGGGAAATCTTGAGATCCAAAGCTGTTGATCATCTTTTACCTTGGAATACAAATATGAGCTCATGGCATAAGAGTGGTTCAGAAGGTGAGTGATATATAAAAATGTTGGAGTTTTTTGTTTTTTAAATCCTAGATTTGTATATTTTGTTACACAAGTGCTATTATATATAAATAGTAATTTTAGTAGCTCACAATTTCATTCTTACTTCTATCCCTCTTTGAAATACTCAGTGATAAACATTCATTAAAAAAATACTTGAACTGATAATTGAGTGCAGTTGTATTTGGTTGCCTTTTTTATGAGAAGTCCACGTTAATTAAAGAAATGCTGAAGAAACCTTTGGTTTCTCATAAGTGACAAGCCTGAAATCCTTCAGAGGTAATGTCTCTCATCTGTAAATCTGTAATAAACACAATCACCTCTTAGTCCACAGATAAGATTATAGTTCTTGAGGGCTGCTTCTGTTCAATAATTTTATTTTAGGCTCAGTTTAAAAACTACCACAGAACACTAGTTTATTTTAATATTTGTGGAGCTTATAGTATTTAAATTGCTCTTAAGGCTTCTGAAAGTGTATCAAACTTCTGTAGTTTTTTTTATAGCAGTTTTCATCATGAGTTGTATGTAGGTACCATAAACTTCAAATCAGCTTGTTAGGAAAGCAATTGACCTTTAAGAATATATTCCGCGACAGTATGTATAAATCATTATTCTTGAGTCTTATAGAGAAATATTGTGTAGGGTTAGTGAGTCTAAAAAGCTTATGGATTGATTCAAATCATTAACTTTAAATTCTTTATTGAGATACTCACGTTGCTCCAGGCTTCTTAGTTAGTAAAAATGGATAGGTACTCTGGGAGATGATCAAGCAGAGATAAAATCTAAACCTCTTTCCAAATGAAGTTATCTATCCCCATTGCTATCTTATAGCTGAATACTCTTCTTTCTAATGACACAGGTATTTGTGGGGTCCTCTTACAAACTGGATAGTTTTAGGTACCAATATGGAATACAAATGTATTTATTGGTTAGCAAAATAAACAGCTATTTGAATGTTTTTTTTTGAATAACTGAGAAATTAATTCTCAGAACACTAGATAAAGCCAGAAGATAAAGAATACTTTTCCAAGGTTAATTACAATGAAAAAATTACTATTCAACGAGCAAGAAAATTTAACACTAATTTTAATTTTTAAAAGACAACTATGAATTATCTGAAATGGTAAAGTTTTCTAGATTTACGTGATAAAATAAGTCATCTTTACAATGATTTCTTAAAGCCAAAAATTTACCTTGATAATGTACTAAGGCATAACACAATGTGATTATTCAGACTAAAATTCAAAGTCTAGATGTCTGAGTTCTTATTTATTATTTTTCTTTACTCTGTTTTTTCAATATTTTGTAAGAATCTGGCTGCCCTCCTGACACAAAATAGATGAAACTCACAGCTGCTGGGTGGCTATACCCAGGGCTCTGGACACGGAAATACAGCCTGGTATCTCTCACGTATACAGTCACAACAATCAATGCCTTTTCCTGTGACACAATTCCTCTGCTTCTTCCTAGACCTTCAGAATGTCCATTATGTGGTCATCGACATATGAAGAAAACACTTTACCAGCCCTACACCCATCTGCCTAAGCATTAAAAGGGATGTTTGCTGTGATTTTTCTGCTTGCTTGATCAACCCAGAACATGGCCTGACAGTAGCTAGCACCAGGCTCTGTCCAAGATCTTGGAAAAGTTCTTGGCAACTCTGGAAGTGAGCACAGTGCACCTTTTTCATTTCACCATATATTTTCAAGGTAATTTCATAGGAAGCAGTAGGGGTAGATATGATGAAGTAGTAAGATTGTATAGAAAAGCCTGGAGTTATGGAGGGCAAGTATGATCGAGCTGATTTTTGTCTTTCCTAAATGAACTGTTGCCTTGTAGTTAAGTGTAGATGTCTCAGTGATCTGACTGATAGCTAAGCTGAATGTAATGCTTCTATGTGTGTAAATGGAGGAATAAGGAAATCAGTCCAGTTGTCCAGACACAGCATAATAGTGTAACTTGAGGTGCAATAGCATGCCTTTGCTGTATTTCAACTGATACTACAGAAGGGCACACATCTCTCTGTCTGTCAGCCTTGTGAAGGTGATATGTTGAACAACTAAGGACATTTCAAATGGCATGATATATCTACGTGTGGATGATCGACCCAAATTAAAATTATCTGTTCTGGGGCAAGAACCTAACATGGAAGAAATCACCATCTTCTTAATAGATACGTTTTTGGCCAGTCTGCAATGACTTCATCAAAAATTGATGAAAATCTCCATGCAAAGCCTTTGAGGTATCTAAATTACAGTATCAAAATTAAGCCTACATTATCCAACTGCTACTTGTTCCCCAGTTCAGTCACTTGAGTTGTTCTTGGAATCAATGGGTGATGTTGGAAGGGACCACTGGGGATCATCTGATCCAATTTCCCTCCTCAAGCAGGGTCATCCTAGAGTACATGGCATGAGATTATGTCCAGATGGTTTCTGAACATCTCCAGTGAGGGACACTCCACAACCTCTCTGGACAATCTGTTCCAGAGTGCTTTCACCCACACAGAAAAGAAGGTCTTCCTCAGATTCAGGTCGGACATGCTGTGCATCTGTTTCTATCTGTTGCTCCTTGTCCTATTGTCTGGCATGACCAAGAAGAGCCTGGCTCCCTCCTCTTGACACCTTCTCTTTAGATACCTACAGACATTGGTAGACATGAGGGGTCCTATCAGTTGTTTCATCTTGAGGCTGAACAGGCCAAACTCCCTCAGCCTTTCCTCGTAAGAGAGACGTTCCAGTCCCCTGATCATCTTTGTGGTCCTCTGCTGGACCGACTCCAGGATCTTCATGTCTCTCTTGACTGAGGAGCCCAGAATTGGACACAGGACTCTGAGACCTCACCAGGGCTCAGTAGAGGCAGGATCACCTCTCTCGACCTGCTGGCCTGGTAGACCTCTCAACCTTTTCCTATTCACCACAGGACACCATTGCCTTCTTGGACACCAGGGCACACTGCTGGCTCATGGACAGCTTGTTGTCCACCAGGACCCTCAGGACCTTCTGCACAGAGCTGCTTTCCAGCAGATCAGCCCCCAGACTGTGCTGGAGCATGGGATTATTCTTCCCCAGTGCGAGACCCTGCATTTGCCTTTGTTGAACTTCAGATAGATCTTCTCTGCCCATCTCTCCAGCCTGTTGAGTCCTTCTGAAGGGCTGCACAGCCCTTTGGGATATTAGCCACTCTTCCCAGCTTTCTGTCATCAGCAAAATTGCTGAGGAGGCATCTGCTCCTTCATCCAAGCCACTGATGGATAAGTTCAACAATTCTGGTACCCATATTGAATGCTCGGGGACACCAATACTGGCAGGCATCCAACTAAACTGTGTGCTACTGATTACAACCCTCTGGGATCTGCTGTTCAGCCAATTCTCACATCCACTCACTCTTCACTCATCCCGTCCTTCCTGAGCTTGCCTACAAAGATTTTGTGAGAGACAGTGATGAAAGCTTTTCTGAGATGGGGGTAGACAATACTCACTTTTCTCCCCTCATCCATCTAGGTAGTTTTCCAATTGTAGAAGCCGATCAGGTTGGTCAAACATGATTTACCTTTAGTGAATCCATGCAGGGTAAGAAAATAGTATACCAAATCCATAGAAAAGATGCCCATCATGTATGGAATCTGCCATCAGACTACCCTTTCCAATTTCCTTGCAACTTTGATTGTCTCATTTCTTGCCCTTCTACTACTGTGGATTCTCAATACATCTGAAATATGAGACACATTTCTCTCCAAACTGGCTATTCCAGTCTGCACAACTTGCATGGCATATCAGCTCTACATTGCCTCTCCATGCTGCCTATAACTTGTGGTATCAATTCTGTTATGTCAGAAACAAGTGGTGCATCTCAAGATATAGGCCAATGCGCTCTATGGAGTTTTTTCTGTCCAGGGAATTGGAAAAAATAGGATTAGCTGAACTGTCTCAGTGGATGCACTGACATGGTTCCATTTGTTCCACTGATTTCCTGCCAAAAGACTGCACCCTGAAAGATGAGAAGGGAACAGTGACAGAACCCTTGTTAAAGAGGCAGAGAGATGGAGCATGTGAATGGTGAGAAGATCATTATATTGAGGGTAACTCAAAAAAAGGTAAGAACAACTGCTCTAAAAAAATCTGCAAATAACTTTCTGTGGGACACCAGCTCATACAGCACTGAAATGCTATTGAGACACCATTCTTGAATTTAGCCTTTCATTTTTCATCTCTCCAGACTATGAATTTTTAGTACTAGTGGGAATAAAATTTTTGATGCTTGACATTTAATATATCTGATTCTTTTCCACAGCAACAATTGTTCAAAGAACCTAAAAAATATTCCCTTTTCTCAAATGAACTTTGTGAGGACAAATTTATTAATATATATGAAAAGCTCAGAATGTACAGAGTTGGGAGCCATAGAAATGGTTTAGGAGAATCTGTTTTATTCTCTGCTTTGATAGTGCAGTTGCAAAGTCTATGGCTCTAATTCTAAGCTTGCTCACATGTTCATAAATCAGCCTACTTTCACAGCGATGTAGTTACTGGTGCAAATGAAGATTGGAATTAGGTGTTACCAGCTAAATAATCAGCTGTTATAAACTGCTGTGGATCAATTCCATGCTTCAGACACCAGTGAAACACTACAGTTCATAGCAAACAAAAAATGTGTCCTTAATAATATTTTCTTTTAAATCACAGATAGTAAAAGCTCTTATTGATATGCTCCCCTTTCCCATACTTAACCTTGATATTATGGTATGGTGCACAGTTTATGTCATGACTAGAAGTTGTGCCAAAATGCACTTTTTCTTTCCAAATTAAAATCATGGCTACATAGGTAAAGAACTGATTCCTTTTGCGTGACAAATATAAGATAACTTGAGATGCATCACTACAGTGACAAGTCTTGATTTAAAGCTATTTTAAGTCAGTGGGAGTATTGCATTGATTTCACATTAATTTTGCACCATGGTATAACATGACAAATCTAGGAGTTCAATCTGATTGCAAACACTTTGAATAGCCAATAAAGTGTAGAGTAATAGTAATATTTATTATGTATGTGGTGGCAGCAAGGACTGGCAGTAGCTTTGATGGAATCTTGGAATTGGTATCAACTTAATATGAAACAAAGATTATTGCTGTCTGCAATCTCACCATAGAATAGTACCACTCTATTGATAGTTTTATTACTGCTTAATGGAAAACTCAACATTTAGACATGAAAGATATACTCAACTGACTTAAGATAAATAACTTATAATTTAAACTTGAATGTCCTTATTTTACAACAACATGGGCAGTCACTTGTAAAACATACACTTTCCAGTAAATGTGATCTTTATACACATTGCATTCTGCGAGACTATTTTTTTTTCTGATTAGACCATGTCTATAAAGAGCACTTTGGTGATACTTTAGAAAACAAAAAACAAATAAATCGGTGAACTAGCAACAACTTGTCAATCAGAAATAATAGTAGAATCAAAATGGTAGCAGTATTTCTGCCCAATTACAATAGGTATCTCATGCTCCAGTCTCTATCTCTGGGAAATATATAAAGACTTTTAGTTTGTGTTTTTTTCCTTTAATTCTTTGACAATATACCATGAGTAAGATATTTCAGTAGTAGTGCAAATAATAATAATGTTAAATTCATTAAGGTGGAAGGTGTTAAATGAAAAAGCTTTGAGTGTTCAGAGTACTAAGGAAGCTAAAGTTCACTATATTCACAATATTTTTTTCAATTACTGTTTTCCTTTTGATGTCTGTCTGGGCAAACTGAAATATCAAGTTAGTGAGCTTCAAGATTGTCCTTTCAGTAAAATTATTTTTAACACTTCTTAGCATTTCAATACATGAAAAAATGTATCTCTATCTCATGCCTTTACTTCTTTACATGACACCAGAAATGGCATGGCATATTTGAGTTCTTTCACACAAAAGAGGACATTGTATTCACGCCTCTGTGAAAACTGAAAATGAGAAGAGTAGGTAGTGATCATCAGACAATTTTACTAAAATAAAGCTAATATTTTATACATATTTTGAAAAAGTAGAATTTTTCAAGTCTCTGAAAGAAATTATGAAAGCAATAATGGTTCACGTTTGTGCACATTCAAATTTAAATGTTTTCTCTAAGCCCTTTTGCATCTCCAATATGAGATTTTTTTTCCCTATCTGTATCTAGCCTTTCTGTATGGGCCAGTATCTTATGACTTCTTTCATGTTGTAGTTTCAATATGCTGATTCATTTTGTATCTTGCTGTGTTACTTAATTCCTTCTGTTTCTGCAGATCCTAGACACCCAAGACATCTTCTGGATTTCACATTGCATGTCAATTATAGCAATCTTGCCACATTTTGTTGCTCAAGGTTATTTTATGTGGTTTTCTCTCTTTAGCCAATTTTTAAAAATACTTACCTTTCAAACCATGTTCAGTCCTCCAATACAGTAAGAGCAATGTTAATAAATAATCTGCTTAATTTTTTGAATGTTAAGTGTCCTAGACCTTCTGCATTTCTGAGCATCAATAATTTAAGCCACAAGAGATACTATAAAAAAATTCTACTCTCCATAGATGAAACTTGAAATTTTTTGTGCATTGTCATTTTAGTCACTCTGTAACTGCCAACCCAGAAATACAGTCAGTTCCACTGACTGGAGGGAGGGTATGGATGTCTATGTTGTGTGTAGACATCTAGGTATGTATATGTATGAAGTTGAAACTGAATCCCACATCAAACACAAAGTATAAATTTTTTACTCACGCAGTTTTGTTTCTCAAAACCAGTAGTTTTAGGAATTATTCTAAAATAAGACAGTCAATAAAACCAGAGAACAAAAGTAAGCTAACTGCAAAAATGAAACTAAAGAAATGCTGAAATCAGCTACGCAGGCTAGATTAGGCTTCATTCTTTCCACACTGGCGTCTTCTTTGGAATTAGCAATTTTGGAAGACAGTATGTCCAATAACAGAAAATTCATAGCACAACAGGCTATTTTTGCAGGAATAATCCATCATTCCCAACAGAGGTTATGTCCAAGGTGGCATACATCTTCACCAGTTAACAGAAACAACTGGCAGATTAAAAAAAAGCTGGTCTTGGCCCCTGTTGAAAGAATCATCTTTCACTGAGACATTTTCAGTGAATAACAAGCCAGAATAAACAGGTAAAAAAAAAAAGATAAAAAAAGAGGTAAAATATACAACAAATCATTAAAGAGATTACCTGATGCAATTAAGAGATAAAGAAAGATTAAAAAAATCAAAACTTTAGGAAGTGAGAAAGTAAAAAAACTAAGGGCTGAAAATAATAAGTACCTGAAACAGGGAATATCTTTGTCATGAAGGTTTGTATATAAGTTGGCAGTTTCTACAAAGATTGTTCAATTATTCTTTTGTAAGATAAATCATTAAAACAAATGTATGCGGATATATTAACAGAAATATGCAAAGTCAACACTCTGGCACTTGATAATCTTTACTTGACTCATCTGCCCACAGAAAAACAAAAAGATGAAAACCACACTACAAAGTCTTCCCAGTTAGTAGAGAAGATGGCTCATGTAGAAGATGGCTCATTTAAAAATGTCTCATCTCAGAAATTTTAGACTTTATTACTAAATCTAGAACAGAGAGAAGCGTGTTCTCCATACAAGAAAAGCAGTGATTGTTTAATGATGTTTTGAATTCATAAAGGGCAAAAAAGCCTTTTCAAGTGCATTTGAAGAACAGGATAGAATGAATGCATTTGGGAAAGACAGACACTTGTAAGAAATGCATGGCTGTTCCATGTCTGTTTCTCGCTGTTGGTTCCATTCACAAAGAAGTGAGCCTTCAGGCATTCAAATGCTTTGCAGTAATTATTCCTGAATGTTTGGTATTTATGAAAAATGTAATTTACTCTAGGGGATGCTTCACTAGCTTCACTACAAAGGCAAGTCACAACAGTACATTCAAACATTGCTATAATTATCAGCCTATCACTGATTCTTGTTTGTCACAGGCTAATCTTTTTTTTAAAAAAAAACTTGCTCAAGGCTGAAATTTTGCATCAGGACCAAACTGGGAAATTTTCCCTACATCAAAGAAAGCTGATATTATTTGAAAATTCAAGGATAAGCTTAGAACTGCCTCTTTGAAGATGAACACTAGATCCAGCCCACACTAACGTTTAAGGTTACTGCTTCAATATACCAACTCTGATATAATGCCTAGTAGTTAAGAGGCAGTGTGTAGCTGCTTCAGAAAACACCACAGAAAATGGGTTTTATCATTAATAATACAAGCCCAGACAGTAGGCAGCCTTCTCATTGAAAGCCTAAAGCCTTCTCAAGAATAACATAAGCTGCCATTGGTACAAAGTGATGGAGGGAAGGAGACAGACCCATGTGGAATCAGCAAATGTGTTAGCTCTGGCAAGGGTCTGCATGCCTTTTGGTGGGTATTATCCTTTGATTTGCATGGAGGAGCTCCATGAAGATAACTCAATATCACACAGATCAAAAGGGAGTCAGCAGTGTAACACTGGAGTTACATCACAGAATCACAAATAATTTTTCTGACAGTTTTTACTTACATAAACAAATTTTTATCTGAAGATTAACATAAGAAATTTACTAAGCTATTCCTGCTCCAAAACTATAGGTCTTCTTTTACCCAACAGAGAATAAAACAAGTTGACGAAATTTGCTTCTTGTATGATGTAATTAACATTGAGCACTACTGATTTCGCACAATTTTTTTCCTTCTTTTGTAACACTGGGGAAATAAAATATTGATTTGAGGGGAGGGGTGGCTATTAAGCATTGCAATTACTTCTCACAATAATTCAGTTTAACAGATGGAAGACATTTAGTCCTACATGCTAGAATCTAAAACCTCAAGAGTAAAGGGAAAAAGTCCTTTAGTAGGAATATTTTGGTGATTCAGATGAAGATAGTTGTGAACTCCTTGTTTGTCTCATGTGGTTTACACCTTTGAATTCAATGTCCCAGAACTTTAAAGATCAAATATAACTGGTAGGCCTTAGATAAAAGAATCTTTTGAAGATGATTCTCTCAGATCATCCAGATTGTAATTGAGATGCCTGAGAAGGGATCTTACCACTGTAGGGGAGGGAGTGAAGAGCATGGAGCCATCCCCTACTCGGTGGTGCCAGGCCATAGGACAAGAGGCTACACCCAGAAGCTGTGACCATCAAGGTCACCCCTCCCTCAATAAGCTTCCTGACTGGAACTTTGCCTAAAGGAACTTGACATAAGAGAAGGTGACACTGTTGTCCAATTATCTCAAGACTGGGAGAAGCAAATGAGGCTGAGAGAGAAGAATGTATCCTCAAGAAAAGCAAACACAGCAGCTGTCCTGAAAATCAGCTCTGGCAGGGTCAAAGGATGGGGAGGCCACAGCCCACAGACCACAGACTCATCTGCTGAGGCCAGGTTTGCACAGACTCCCCCACAACAAAAGGGGAGCAGGAGAGGTTTAGGGGTGTGGGGTTACCCCTGGTCAGAGGGAGTGACAATCCACCCTCCCTCAAACAAACTGGCTCAATTGCAAAGCCCCCACTCAGGAAAGCCACACCAAGGGACATTCACATGAGGGCAGCTGAGGGGGTGTCATCATCCATCAAAGACCCCAAAATGCTCCCCAGACTCATTGCTGAGGCCTTGCAGCAGAGCACTGCACGTGATGCAAAGCGATGCAACTCATCCAGAGTCTGCTGCAAGAGACTGTGTCCAACTTATCCCTCCCCAAGGGAGGTACCTGAGCATTCCCAAATGGCCCAAACATAAAACCATTCATTGAACTCTGTGTTTTGCAGCACCATCATCAGCAAGAAGACTGGAGAAGAGGGTCAATGGGATGCCATTGGGATCCACAGAGTGCTGATATTTTCTACTTAATCTGTCTTGCTGTCATTCTCTTTCTCTCCCACACTTCCATGCTCTATTTTGTTCTATCTCTCTACCTCAGATTTACTGTTACATAAAATCCATAATATTGACTTTGGAATATGGTCTCATTTGCACCTTAATTCAGGCAGACCTATCTTTCTTACAATTTTCATAACCAGATCATAACAACATCTCAGCAAACACATTTGAACAGAGGCAATAAAAGTGCAAAAAATGAAGGTTCGAAAGGTGTTAAGCTCCAAATCAGTTTAAATTGAACATGCTGCATAGGGAATAAAACTGGCTAACAGTAACTGGCACCTAATTTTAGAGAGAGGGTTTTTGGGTTTTTCAGTCCATTTCTAAGTAATTAATACATACTTAATTTATAGATATATATCTAGTCCTAACACTTAAGCAACTAAAAATCTCTTTTTTCCTTGAATAAAAACTCCTACTAAAATGTGATTTTTTTAGAGATTCTACAGTCTGCATCAACTTTGCTTTTAACCTGCTTTTTAGAGTGGGACTTCTTCCTGCTGACTGCTGTTAAAGATGCAAAAGACTGTTCTGCAGTGTCAATAAGGTGAGTTAAGGACAGACTGTGGGCCTATTCTTTTGGCTGTAAATCTGGTTGTTTGCTTCCTTTAGACTTCAAACTTTAGAATTCAAACTCCTTGGGGGCTATTTTCTAGGCAGCCATTCACAGAATCATAAACAGCCAGTACATATTAGTCTTAATGGTCTACTTTTACACACAGCCTTTCAACCTCCTGTTTGCAATCACATGTTAGAAGCTCAAAAGCAAAACAGTTCTATGACTTTTCTCCTGCTAAACCAACTAAAAAAGTCCCAAGTATATGCAACTTATACAACTGTACTGACCTAAGTTCTATTATTTATATAGAGTACCACAAGTAAAATCTGCCAAAGTATAGCCCTAAAACATTTTTTTTCTAATTTGCTGTTATTTGACTAAAGACTCCTCAGTTACTGTACTGGAACTGGAAAAGATAGAGTAAATTTTCTTCATAGTAGCAGCTTGTTGTGTCTTTAATTTGTGATTAAATCAGTGTTGACAACATACCAGCCTTTTGGCTATGACTAACAGTTCAACACAATATCGAGATTTTCTTTTTTACCACTCTGACCCTGCAATGAGTAGTTTGGGGTGCACATGAGGCTGGAAGGAGACAGGCAGGACAGGTGACCCTAACTGTCCAAAGGGATATTATACACAACATTGTGTCACTCTCAGCAATAAAAACTGGGGGAAAAGAAGAGGAATGGGAGATATTCAGAGTGATGCTGTTTGTCTTCCCAAGAAGCTATTGTGTGCTGAGGCTCTGCTTTACAGGAGGTGATTGAAAAGTGCCCATGGGTGGGAAGTATTGAATGAGTTCCTAATTTTACTTTGCTTGTGCATGCGGTTTTGCTTCACATTTTATCATTTATCTTTATCCTGATGTTTTTTCATTTTTGCTCTTCTGATTCCTCTGCTCTTCTTTTTGCTCTTAATTTTTGTTCTTCTGATGCATCCTGCTAGGGAGGAGTGACAGAGTGACCAGGTTAGTTGCTAGCCGGGGTCGCAGTTACTTTGTGCAATCTGCATAATTTTATTGCCACAGAAGATGAGTTTTGAAGCACTCTGTTTCAGTAATATACTTCTGTCTGAAAACATGTACAGTGGTCAGAACACAGAGTTCTTTCATTGTATTAAGCCCTTATCCAGTTTCCTAGCTCTGACTTGGCATTTATTTTAAAAATACAACATTGTATTACAGCAACTCATTAAGTTTCATAAATCAGAAAACATGTAACCAAAATACATATTAAGTCATATAATCAATATTGCTTATATAAATTTGTAGCAAAGAAATTTAACACTGTCTTCTTTAAAAATTCGTTTAATATTTTGCAAAAAAAACATTCTGTTGCTGTGGTATTAATAAGTGAAAGCCAGTTGAACACATGTTTTGTAGGTGTCTGAAAACTTCCAAATGCTTCAGTCATAAATTGTGTGTTTAAATGAGCATTGCCCTCAGACTGTCTCCAACTAAAATATTAAGCATGATACCTACAACTGTACTAGATTTAGATGTGGGCAAGAAGTGCTTTTCTATTCTTAAAAGGATTTGCTCTTACTCATCTGGAAGTCTGAAGGTGTCAAAATAGCACATTTCAACAGTCTGATATTTTGTCTTTCAAAATAGATGAAATTGGTCTTCTCCCTTCCACCTTTTTTTTCTTTGCCTTCAAATTCATTAATTTTTATTCCCAACAAAACAAAAAATATTTCAAAAAAGTGTGAAGTGTTCTATACAGCATTCCTCTTGGCCCATCCTTCAAGTTCAGGGTTGACTACTTAGCAACTCTCAAGATGAATACAGTATGTGCACTTACTTACAAACCCACCATATGGTCTCTTTAGCTGAGGCTCATTCATCCAAAGCTGTTCTTTGGATGTAGTCACTAACTTTTTTATCCACTCGATTAACTGAGAGTTTTTGTATTTCTCTCTGCATCTATAATTATCTGAATAGCAGTATGATCTGGCATTTTAGACCAGTGTCACAAGATCCTAAGAAACTCACAAAATGAGTGGCTTTGCTTTGATATTATGAACTTAATTATAGGCAGGATAATTGTCCTGAAGCCACTGTTGTATTTTATATCAGTGCCATACAAAAGTGTTCTGCTTATTCCCAAACTGACAAAGCAAATGGATGTCTCACAGGGTGAAATATTATCAGTTCTCTACAGCTTCTGTGAACTCTGAACATGCAAAACATGTCCCTCCTATGTCTATTTGTTAAGAAAAATCAGCTTTTTTTTGCTCCTTCTACTAGAGATTTTTGATAAGGCATTTTAAAATAGTAAGGCACAGGACTCATGGTAGATGCTAAGGATGATGCCAGCTAGCTCTAGACATCATGTCATATGTCCACATTTGAGACACACACTTGAGGCTTATTTTATTCAGTGTACAGAATTAGGCAAACTGAAGAGCAATTCTCATCAGGATTTTGAAGAAATAGATCATAACCTGAAAGCTGTTATTTTTCTCAGTTGACCACACAGGGAATTGGGCTGAGTAGCTCAGATGCATACATTATTAACATCTACATCTGGTCAGAGGTAACTCAAATTCAGTAACTTTTGCATCATCTGAGAAATAGTTATCCATGCTGTAGCTAAATCATGCCAGAGGTCCAAAAATTTCCCAGATGATCTAATGAGGCCAGTATAAATGCTGCACAGATTGCTGCCCAAGTATAGAGCCACATGAGTGTAATGACATCTATGCTTGGCTCAGAAGATTTTAACTGCTTCCATGCTGTGTTGAGCCATTGCCAGTGACCAAGAGCTGTTCCAGCTGCCTTCACGCTATGCTCTCTGTCGTATCTGGAGGGCTTATTGGTTTAGATGATGGACACAGCTTCAGACCCAAAGTGGCTCCATGCATTTGGACAGCATAGCATTTTTCCTAAATCGAAAGGGGCTGTTCATGAGGCTGATTCTGACCAAGTTAGCTCAGTGTGGAAACCATAGCACTAATTCTGTTTTCAAAACTCTGTGACACTCCAACTAGCATTGGTAACAGGGAGCTGACTGTATTGTGGTGGCATGAGTGGAAGGAATAAGCTCATGCTGAACTCTGTGCTGTTGGGACTCCGCTGCATCTGGCACAGGTGCTGGTTCAGGTGCCTCTTCATTCCACTGCAGGCCATGCTGTAAACACACTCAGTGGGTATATAGATGCTAGTAATTCACAAAGTATTGTGTCAAATTGCTTTCCAAAATCCAGGCGTAAAGCACATAAAACACAGTATTTAATTCTCCCATGAATTCCATGTGCTATGAGTTATATTTCTTGTTGCAGATTGCATAAAATTATTTTTATAGGTTAGTTAATCAAAACAGTATATATGTATCTTTGTATCATCAGGTATTTACCAGCCTCTATGCATGATATAATTTAAACTGATGTCTCCCTTTAATATATCTTTTGGCTTTTTTCTCAATTTACAGCTGACATGCTTGGAATGCTAAAAAATGTGGATATTTACATTCATCTATCTTTCATCTTATTTTAGTTTCTCTTAGTCAGAAAAAAAGAGATTTTGTTTTTTATTTATCAAAAAAAATAGCACGTACTCCTCGGAGTGATAAAGTATTAATTAACATTAATAATTATAGTAACTTATAATACTTAATAATTTTGGTAAGTTATCCATTCAAGAAACTGAGATGAAATACTATTCAAAATTCAGAAAGAAAACCCTAATATTTCTGTGGATGGGTCGAGATTTTCCTGGTTTTTTTTTAATTTCCTTTCTTGTTGTTTATAAACCGAAGTATACTTGACAGATTACATGAAAATATAAACAAGATTCTGATTTATTCTTTACGATCCTACCCAAGAGATTACCTTTAAAATACCAGCAAATTAAAAATAAAAATAAATAAAACCAATGGGTCCTTCTAAAGAAGAAGAACAAACAAAAGAATTATTTTCAGATTGCCTTAATATGGTCTTAGAATAGAAAAGCAAGCCAGGAAAGTTATTAAATGTTATGCCAGCCTAAACACAACACTTATTTATTTAACTCTAACATAACATTGGAAACATCTAAAGAGTAAATTAAATTATACAGGGAAAAAAATGATTACCCTAAAAATGCAAAATTTTGCAGAAGACAAGCAAATAGGAATGACTTTGGAAAAAAAAAACCACAAATGGAAATAAGTACACAAAAGTTTCTAAAAATTAGAGTATTTTAGAAACAATGGCACATTATGATTGAATTCTATGCATTAAAACCAGATATTCTAGTGAAATTATAATGATTAGTTTGATTTTTCAATTTCTGTAGTAGTACATAGTTACATCTTATTAATACTATCTACAGATCAGGGTGAGCACAGATTAAGGCACCATACCTCAGGGGTCTCCATCCCAGGCTGATGGATGCAGTTGCTGTTTTCCAGTTTGCCCATTCAGGTCACTGCCTTCAACCCCACCCAGTACAACACATAAAACAGGACTCTCATAAGATAGAGGTACAGATTGCCAAACCTGCTCCTTCTTTCTGACTGTGGTGGAAAGTTCACTACTGATGTCATGCATGCTCTCACTCTCCACATTCACAAGCACATCCATATCCTTAGATCTCTTGAACATTTGTCCAACATCCCTGTCTGGCTGCCAGGCCCCTTTCCCCCCCAAATGAGCCTCCTCCTGACCACTGGCTTGTCCAGCTTGATGTTTACGATCAAACAGTAAAAATCACCCACCTGTTTCACAGTCTCCCTCACTCCGACAGATCCCTTAAATATTAACACAGGTTCCTCAGCCTGACTAATATCCATGATCAGATGTTGGGCTCCATACTCACCACTGACTTTATATATAGAGATTTCTCCTATTCACCAGATAGTCTGACTTGGTTTGCTACTGAATTTAGCATAAACAAACATGCACACAGGATTAAATTACCCAGGGAAACAATAAATACTGCTCTATCACCTTCTCAGATCGGTATATCTGTGAGTTTAATTTATCACTTTCCTTGTTCCTTTTTATATAGTCTTTAATCAGGTAGCTAAATGAATCAGATTGGACAATATTCCATATGATCTTAGCGAAATAACATTTCCAAAATGCTCTGTCTGCAATGCTAAGTGTGTCAGTCCTCTATACACGGCCACAGCTTAGCAGAAATACCATTTCCTTGCTCATACTCCTCTGATTTAGAATGTTCCCAAAGTCTGAAGTGCAATGACAGTATTCAACAGACATATACTAAAGTTTACAGTCACTTTTTAAGCCCTGAACACACATTCCCCTTCTGAGGAAGTAAATCCTTAGGACTCTTCCCTCCATTTAGTAACAGATGTGTAAGAATATACCTCAGAAGAAAGCACAAAGATATGGTTGAAGAGTCCATATGTTGGTGAAATAATCTATGACTTCAAAAATAGTCTGAGCAGACAACATGTTGCAGCCTCAACTTCACATGACAAACTTTTCAGGGTTCTTGGACATTTTTTTCCATAATCCCACTGAGTAAAACCTGTCCTCAATGATAGTCTGTAGCGTGCATTAATATATATTTGTAGATAAGTCCTCTACTGATGGTGTTGTAATGTCACCTGCAGCTGTAATATAATGCATGATCTCCAAAATTCTTTCTCCAAAATATCTTGGTAATGAGAATTAGAAAATCAGTCCATTTCTTTGTGCTTCTTCCCACCTTTTGTTTGGAATAAAAATATAATTTCTTTCAAGTAGATTCCACTTTTTACAAATAGTTTTTTTTTCAAATTAGTACCTCAGCCTCAGCTAGGACTGTTGTACATGCTACAAATAATAGTACTTAGAGCATTTATTAACTATTGTCTCTTTTCTCAGAAAACTCTCGCCTAAAAATTCTGATACTTTGTAATACAGTGATACTTTAGAAAGGTTTAGAAAGCTTGCAATAAAGCCAACATCATTCTGCAGAATACAGCAGTATACTAGTCAGCCCAACAGACTAGAGTTGAATACCGTGTGCATGTTCATGGACATCTTGTACCTACAGATCACTT
Organism: Rhabdornis inornatus; assembly: GCA_013397075.1. NCBI lineage: Eukaryota > Metazoa > Chordata > Aves > Passeriformes > Rhabdornithidae > Rhabdornis > Rhabdornis inornatus. Next base: position 294,435 of record VWZS01011053.1, read on the forward strand.
CCTGATAAATCTTTTAAACTCAGCCTTGAAGTCAGAGACCCCCTTGGCTACCTGATGAAAAAATCCTCCTCTTTTGTGATGGGACTTTATTCTCTTTTACAACACCTTGTTATCTGGGATAGACAGGATGATCTGGAAAAGGCACCACTGACATACATATCTAACACTGAACTAAAGAATATTGTCAAACCTGTTTTAATCCTGAAATACTGTTTTGAAGTCTATGCAGAGATACATGAAAGTATCAATGTGTATCTCAGACACAGGAATCACTCCACCTATGGTGCTGTGAAGAACATTGATAAAGTTAACCTCTATGTTGCTGAATATGTGTTACTGCTACTACTGCACTATTTTAGATAAAATGGAAAAAAAAAAGCCACTTAAAAAAGAAAAAAATCACTCCATACTAAAAGTCAAACCTGTGTAAAGGGATTTATATAACATTGGAAAATTATTTAAGTAGTTGATTTTCTAACATAATTTTCCATCTTTTCTTACATCTCTAGAGATTTAGGCTCTGTTAAGACAAGGAACAGAAAATTTGAAATATCAAAACAAATCTGTTCGCACAAGATTTCCAGCGGAGGTCGACAGTTAACAAATGAACCTCAGTATAGAAACTTCTAAAGTTTTTCCATCCTTATTGATGGTGTTATAGTGACTCTGTTGTTTCTGGTGTTGTGTCTCCTCTTTCTAAATTCCATTTCCTTTTATTTTTTCCTCTGGGACATTTAATGGAAGTTACTGCTTGCTCTTCTGACTCATCCTCAGTCTTCTAGTTCTGAGTACTGAAAAGTGTCATTATATTCAGATTCAGAAACTGAAAAAAGTATTCTGTCAAACACTGTAATTATATAGTCTGTCAGTGTCCTTTTTCAGACTCATCTTCAGCATTAGAATTATACACAGTTCTGCCTGTTGTATATTAGCTGAAATTTTACTGCTTAACTTTCCACTTTTACAATTCTTTGTTATTTAAAAGATGAATAGAAATGCTAATAGACATACGACTAGACAGGTCAACATTCATAATATTCATAACACCTCTGCATCTCTTTTTTAACTGCAGTGAAATAGTCTAGGGGAAATTTAACACATTGCATAGAATTTGAATGAGAAGAATTGTCTCATTTCATGTAAAAGTTTAAAAAATGCTTAAATTTATTTCTTCCTAGACTGAGAAAAAATCAGCAATTTAGAGTAATTTACAATGAGAAAGCCCTGAAGCAGTATATCCTATATCTCAAGTAGAGAATATGTGCCTATTCTGTCTATGCCCTGATCCAAATCTGCTTCGCTTAAGTAAGAGAACTTATGCTGAGGTTTTCTTCTCCCGCATAAGCGTCACAACCTCTGTCACATACAGTTATTTTTGCACTCTCTGTTCCTATAAATATTTAATTAGTTACACGAAGTGAAACTATTCCAGCAAGGATGATAAATTCACACATGCAGTAGCACTCATTTGAAAGCTTTTGTATATGCCATGAAAGAAAGATTCTGAGCCTATTTTTTCGTTAATTCAAGTGAAAACTGTGACACTTTACCTACATAATTATTAAGGGAAGATCTATGTTTTGTCTGGCAGCTAAGATGACTGCACTGGCGATGGCTTCCTTGAAGTTTGCACGTTACTACTTAGAAGTCATAACCTAACATTTGGTATTTTATCACAAAGTCCCAATGATTTTCAATGTTTAGTTACCATTACCTGCTTATTCTTTGCCCTTGATGTAGTCTCACCTGGCTGCCTGGAATATAATTTAGCAGGCCATGTGAGTGTGCAGGATCTCCCTAAGTAGTGTAAGAAAATATGATGGAACTGTTTAATTTTATCTAGTTTAGATTTACAGAACATGGTATAAATGTAGAGATTGGTGAAAAAAACCCCTAGGATACACATCTGAAGCTTAGTCATCTTGAAGAACATTCAGTCATCTGTTACAGTCTGGCTGCTACTCTTAATAGCCAGGCCACTCTTGGAAAATAGACTTTATGTGGTGTGTTTAAAATCTTCATTCACAAAGAACAGCCAAACACTTCTAACCTGCATGATTTTCTTCTTGTAGAGCAGAAAGAAGTAGAGGAGGTTCTGCAGAGTCTTATGGCTTTTTATTTCATTCTGCAGATACATATAGCAATTTTAAAAGATGGTATTAAATGAATAGATAAATAAATAGTAACTATAAAAAGTTTCCTAAGCTACTTCTCTGTACCTTACAATGTGGATGTAAGAACTCTCTAAAGCTTGCCCTTTTAATGTGGAATATTTGCTTGTCTGGTTTACTTCTATGGCATGAAATCCCCCTTTTTAGACCATATACATAATTGCAGTTGACTTTGCTGAATTAATATGCCATAGGTTTGTGTATATCCAAAGTGAAGGGTTCTAAGCTAGTCAACACCATACGCTTAGAAACTTTTTATAGCACCATCTCCCTTGCAGTGATCATGATAAATTTCTTAATACTTTAATACATATAAGGAGATTAATGGACTGTTTTTATGTAGTAGATGAACATCTACCAAACAGAATATACATAGTGATTCTTTCCCTGGTATAATTTCAGAATTTTTTAAAGTAAGACTAATTATGTGTAAACCTGGCATGCATTCTCTGTATTTTTCTAAGTTTATATCCAGTTCTATGGCTAAATTTTTTTTCTGATAACAGCAGTATGTGCAACATATGCCTACATTCAGAAACAGTTGCTATTAACAGCTATTAATAATATCGCCCAATTTGCATCTTAGTTCACACACACTGCACTGAAAATTTACTCCATATATATATCCATCCAAATTCTTACAGCTGTGAAAAGACTTTCTAACTGTTACTGATGGGTTTTCAATAATATTTAAATCCTTTTCTGCATAACAAAGCATAGGCTCTCTCCAAAGCTATAACAATCCAAATGGATTGGAAAATTGAATAGGTTAAAACTCACTGTATCTATCCCTCTCAGCTTTCTCTGTCCAGTTATATTTTCTAAGTTTTGAAAGGAGGGTAATCTGAAATATCGAAGCCAAGTATTGGAGTCTGCCATCCACAGGGGAAAAAAAAAATAAAATAAAAAGGCATTTCCTGTCAAGGTTTTTTGCTTCATGACTGAAGGTTTTAGTGTCACATTTTCCAGAACTGACATTTCTTCTATTTAAAGGAGAATTTCTGTGGTGTTGAAATAGACAAAACAATAAATGGCCTTTGTGAAATTGAGACATTTAATCAACTGCAAAGGTTGTTTGCTGCAAGTTTTCTCCTGCACCACATGAATTTTTACTATCAAGAGGATGGTTTCACACATCATTGATTTTGTGAAGATTTGGAGGGAATGTGGTATATTTCTGTCACTCTCTTCCTGACACTTTGAAAAGACAGTGACATCAGGAATGTGTCTCACTTTGGATAAATGGGAAACCACACTTACTGGAAACTACTCTTACTGGTCCATAAACCAGTAAGAGTAAATTTCTGATTTTAGGAGACGAATAGTCATCCTCTGGAAGTGTTATTCTCAGTGTAATGGACACTGACTAGAAAAGGAAAGATATACATTGGTTATTCAATGTTCCTTTTACTCTGTAGCAAATAAGACACAAGTACTCATTCCAAAAATGCTTGTTTTAATATGTAAATACCTTGTAGTGAGAGTCCCAATCAGTATGTTTGCAGCACATTTACTGTAGACATTCCTAAACCAGACATGATGGAAGTCGAAAAAAAACCCAAACCCCTACATTGTAGTCTATCTTCAATTCTGAGAATTCTGTCTCTTTTATTCTAGTCTTTCCTTAAACTAGCCAAATTTTCAGGTCATCTAGCCTTTGGTAATTATCTGGAAAGGAAGTCCTAAGACAAAGAACCTACAGTGTGAGCAATTTCCTTACAGATAGATTGAGCTAAAGCATTTCTCTGCAGCATCATTTTGAACTGAAAATTGTTTTATGGCTCATTCTGCTAAAGGCAAATATCAAAAATTTCAGAGTCTCACCCTAGACTTTTTACCAGTAAGTCAAAAGCCCATTTGAGACATTCACAAGTTGATGCATGAACAGGTTATAGAAGAAGTACAAAGAGTAGAACTGTCAGACTGATAGAACCAGGAATAGAAATGACAATGAATAATTGCCCACAACCAAGGTGTGCATGTCAAGATGACTCCTGACCCTCATTGAGATGTAGCCCTGAGAGCTACCTGAGGGTAAAAGGGTAGACCAGTAAGGGTGATACAGTTGTGAATGTTTGCTACAGACTGCCTGATCAGGAGGAGGAAGTGGTGAGACATTCTATAAACAGCTCAGAGCAGCCTCAAAGCCACAAGCAATGGCCCTTGTGGGTGAATGTAACTATCCTGACATCTGCTAGAGAAGAAACACATCAAAAGAAGTAGAGCACAAAGAATTAAGGAGGTACTGGAAAGCATTGACAACAGCTTCATGCCAGAGGAAGAAGGATCCCACAAGGAATGGTGAGATGACTGATGTTATTCTAACAAAATAGGAAGGACTTCTTGGAAACAAGGTGAAGGTTGGGGGCAGCTGCAGCAGGGTCACAGCAGCCTTGGCTGTAGAGGCCATGAGACTGTGGAGTTCAGTATCTGGTAAGAAGGAAGCAGGCAACAAGTACGGTTGCAACCATGTATGGTGGTTTGATCCAGCCTGGTTCCCACGAAAGCCAGTCAATCACTTCCTTTGCCACTGGACAGGGGGAGAAAATACAATGAAAATCTCATGAGCTAAGGGAAGGGAGAAATCATTCTTTGCTTTCATGGGCAAAACAGACATGACTTGGGGAAATTAACTGAATTTATTACTATTCAAAATCAGAGGAGGATAATGAGAAGTAAAAAAAATCTTATAAACACCTTCTGCCCACTCCTCCATCCTTCCTGGGCTCTACCTTCTCTCCTACCAGGGGTGTGGGGAGACACGGAATGGGGGCTACGGTCAGTTCATCACAGCAGATGATGTTGTTTCTGTCACTGCTTTCTCTTCAAGGAGAGGAGTCCTTCCCTTGCCCCAGTGTGGGGTCCCTCCCATGGGAGAAAGTTCTTTACGAACTTCTTCAACACGCGTCCTTCCCACAGGCTACAGTCCTTCACTAACTTCTCCAGTGTGAGTGCCTCCCACAGCATGCAGTCCTTCAGAAACAGGGTGCACCTCTGTGGGTCCAGTATTGCCAGCAAGTCAAGGGAGGTTGTCTTGCCCCTCTACTTAGCCCTAGTGAGGCCACATGTGGAGTCTTGTGTTCAGTTCTGGGCTCCTCAGTACAAGAGAGACATGGAGCTCCTGCAGCAGGTCCAGCGGAGGGCCACAAAGATTATTAAGGGACAAGGATTTCTTTTACGAGGACTTGTTCAGTCTTGACAAGAGATGACTGAGAGGGGACCTCACCAATGTACATAGGTAGGATCAATGGGTGTCCAGAGGATGGAGCAGGCTCTTCATAGTGGTGCCAGCCAATAGAACAAGAGGCAATGGGTAGAAACAGATGCTCAGAAAGTTCCACCTGAGCATGAGGAAGAACTTCTCTACTGTGCAGTGACTGAGCACTGGAACAGATTGTCCAGAGAGGTTGTGGAGTCTCCCTCACTGGAGATATTCAAGAACTGTCTGGACACAATCCTGTGCCATGTGCTCTAGCATGACTCTGCTTAAGCAGGGGGATGGGACCAAATGTCCCTCTGTGGTCCCTTCCAATCTGACCCATTCTGTGATTCTGTGAAAGCTGTATCCATGACAGTGCCCTCAGGCTGAATCTAGTAAGCTTTGCTCATTACAGTATGAGAGCAATACATTTGCTTAATTGACATTTTGGATATTTTTTCTTATTTTTTCAGTATTTTTAAAGCAAGCATTTCATTATTATAAGACACGTTTGTGCTTTTTAGGTTAATATTGTTAAGAATGGGCCAGGAGCCAGAAACTCCTTTGAAAGGCCTTTATTGAAAACAGCTATGGGTGGGGAAACTCAAAGGGTCGCGCACACCGCCATCACGACGAGGAAGGAGGAGGAGATCAGCTTTGTCCGATGACAGAGCTGGGGCTTCCGTCCTCACGAGGAGCTGCAGGAAGGCGATTTCTTGCTCACAGTCCATGGGTGTCATGTTGGCCAGGTGCTGTTTAGGTCATGGTGACCGGGCAAAGCAGTTCTGGATGGCGATTTCCTTTCTCTGCCAGTCTTTTAATCAAGGTGTAGTTTCAGATGTTATTTTGGCTCGTTGTTTTAGGGGTATTTAGCTCTATATAATGTCCCGTGAGCACTTGCAGTTACATATTATTTAAAATGGGAACAGAGGAGGTGGGCGTGGATACAAAGTACAGGTATGGAAACCGGGAAGGAACAAAAAACTAGGAACAAGTACAGTTTACAGCATAAAGCATTAACAAACAGATGATTAACAACAATAACAACCTGGTAACAAACAATTAGGAACACTTAGAAACAGATAATTAATAACATCCTGGCAAAGGTAAATTTGCCTTCTTGAGAATTTTATTCTCCACAATATTTCAGTTTAAAATATAACATTTAACTATTCATAGTGAATGCTTCTACTTCAGAGGACATTTCTTCTAAAAGGGAAATGCTTTTCCCTTTTTTTTAGCATTGTTATTATCAATACATGGATAAGGCAGTACTTTTCATCATTATAAAAGTTAGCCAACACATCTATTTTCAGTTATTTTTAATTTTGCTAATCTTTCTTCTTTGTTCTGAAATTTTCCATGCCGTGTATTTGCCTTAGGCTGGAATATTATTTTCAAACTTTTCTATCAAGAGGATTCAGAGAAAGAGGAGAAACATACTGTTTCAAAAATCTCTTCTAACTGTTTCATGGAGAAACTCTCAGCTGAGAAACTAATGTAAAGAAGTCCAGGGGAGTAAACAATCAGTTCAGAAGGAGTAGTTGGCACAGCAACATTAATATTGGGTCAATATTTCTGGGAGACTTGGGACTTTCTGTTTTTTTGAAATATGCTTTTGCATGTATGTAATGTCTTTAGGGTTTGTTTGCTTGCTTGCTTACTTTGTTCTTTTTGTTTGATTGTTTCCTTTTTAATGAGTTTTCTGAAAATGTATTAAGACTTGTAATTACAGAAGTATGAAATTGCTTGAGAAAATAGATTGGTTATTTTAAGTAATTAAAATATTTTGCTTTGTCAGCAGGACACATGAGTGAGAAAAAATTAATATTTTGTATGCCTAAATTGATAAATATCCTTAACCCAGAACAGCCAAACATGGGGGGTCAATGACTGTCATAGACGGTGACTTGAACTTGGTTTATATGGCACAGATTGGTGTAACTAAACACATTATATATGACTGTGTTAACATTATCACAGTAAGTGTTAGCATGCTGGAATTTACTGTTTCTTAAAACATCTCTGAAGCAGCCCTGACAATATTTAAATCCAGTAAAGATGAAAGCAATAATGAATTATACTTATAATTTACCAAGATATTATTCCAGGATAATTTTCCATTGATCATGTACATATGCTATATTTCAGAAGCAGTGAAATGCATTTATAGTAATTATTAGAGCACAGCAAGCTTAAAGAACACAGAAGAATTCTTATCTAATAAAATAAAGTGGTTAATGTGATTTCATTAAAGTCATAATACCAAGCACACTATCAAAGTTGGATAGTAAAGACTGGATTTTAGCAAACGGAGATATATTGTCTCCTCAGCTTAGTTTTAAGATTCAGAGAGTTTTTCACTGCTTGTACAATGCCTTAATAGAGGAAACTGACTACATTATAGCATTTAAGTTTCTCATATGAGAAACTTAAACTTGAGGGAACTAACACAAGAAAACAAAATCTCATTCTCATTCTTATCAGATTTAGTACTAAAGTTGTAATCTTTCATATTTTTATTACAGTTAATTTGTACAGCTGAAGACATTCTCTATTCATTTGGTGTCAGAACCACATGTGCCTTGAAATTAATGAACCGGAGTAAAACTCGGACTATACAAGGTTAATTTAAGCTTGTCCAACTCCATGTTTTCCTGTAGTTTCACATTATGCAAATTGCAGGTGATGATGTGAAGCTGACAGAAATCCCTAAAGGCATGAACCTGGGTCACAGCTATGAAACAGAAATTAGAATAGCTGATGATCAGAGGAAATGACCCTACCTTGTCTTCTTCAGCAACTGAAGAAACTTTCCTTCCTTCTAATGCAGACTTTTGGAGAGCTTCTGCTTTTATCTCCTCAATGAGATTATTTGACACATAAGCTCCTTTAGAGCTAAAAAAGAAAAAAAATCAGGGTTAAGATTTTCCCAGAAAGATGGGGAAAAATAGGGGAAAAAAAGAAGAAAGAAAGAAAAAGAGTAAACTTTATGGTGCTTTAAACTCTCAATTGGATTCTGACTGACTGAAGTGAGGCACTTTAATACAGTTTATTCTCCGTACAGATAATTCATTACATAATCACATTGCATTTGGAAAAAGATACTTTAACGGTAATTATTCTGTCATTCTACATTAACACTAACTTCACAGACAAAAGACCCATAAGGAGAAAAAAAATGCACCAGAGGTCTCAAGGCTTAACAGTTCAGGCAGAAGACCTTTCATTTTACTAGAAATGTTCCTACTTTTACCAGAAAAGAACAGATCAGCTCACTTCTCCTAAATTTCACAACTCATTGAAGATATATTTACCTCATCATGTGCAGATTGGATACCTGACAATAGTATTTTTAATGTGATTTTCAAAGGCTGTCACATTTTAACCATTCTTTGTAATGCACTGGCTTTATGTGTATATGTAAAATGCATAGGAATAGCTGTAAATCAGTGTAGTTGATGACATGTTAAATAAATTATTGTTATAAATTATTGTTATATGCTGTTCAGTTATTCTAATATCAAAGTATTATTAGAAATGGTTGCTGAATTTTTTGTCATACCTGGAAATTTGGTGTCTAAGCAGACTAAAAAAATGTGAAGAGCTGACATCCTTTAAGCTAATAAACCATTCAGACCACAATGATACTGTTTTGACTACATCTTTGATAATTAAATATTACATTTGAATACTACCAATTTGTGTGAAAAGTGCTATAGAGACTAAGGTGTGCTGATGAACCTTTTTCATACTTTGTGCCAGTATTTCTCCCCTGACTTGTTCTTTAATCTTTTTTATCTCCTGCTCCCTACAACCTCTAAATAATATAGTTATCTTTTAGCTAATGCTTTGAATACTTCCCATAACCAGCCACTACTTGCCAGACAGTGTGAGTGGCAAAAGTTCCATAGCAGCCAGAAAACAGCAAATATCTCGAGCGCCACTTGCACACCATTAGCAATCATGATCCCTGCCTACGATTCACCATCCCTGTCGTATAATCAATTCTAGAAAATTTCTGCCATTGCAGGCCTAAAATCTTTAAGGCCTTTCCCTCTGTTTTACATTATCCTACATAATCCCTTTCCTTCATCAGCACAGAACAAATGATTACCCCTGGTGGGTTACTTCTCATCTCCAGGCCAGATCAGGAAATGAGAGATGGTTTCAGTCTTCATGGTATCCTGCTGCTGGATGTAGAGATTAGTAGGTCAAGGGTGCTGTGATTCTGTGTAGGAAAGACTAATCTTCTGGAATTCTGGAATTGTGCCTTCTGAAAAGCATATTTAAGCAACAGTTTATTGAGCAAGGCTCTGCACTTGAACCATGCATAGGCAGGAATGAGTTAGGTGAAAATTTAGTGTGCAAGCCATATATTCTGCTTTGGTTATAGCTCTTATACACATATCCTGGTAGTGTCTTTTGCACTTGGGACTGCCTATTTCAAACTCAGTCTCCACCTCCATGATCTGTTTCCACAGGTATTTGGGGGGTTTTGGTACTGTATTATTCAGTTCACTGCATGCCAGAGCTCTCTAACATCCCACGCCTGGTCTCCATAGCAGGAAAGACCAACTTTCTGTTTCACATAGATAAAATAATTTCCCAGTACAAGCCAGGATGCACTCATCAGACTTGCTCTAAAAGCTAAATCCCTTTCTTCCTCTCTGGCTTCTCTGCTTGCACTAGAAAGTGTCATCATCAGAATACAGCAAGGGACTGGGATTCTATTATTTGCTATTAATTATTGAAGCATAGGCTAGAAGAAATATTGTCTCACTATCTCTTCTTTTCCCATTGGAGTTTCCTGTCTGAGCTGTGTTAGCTGCCGTAGGCTTGACACAGTTTCTCTGGCTGCTCTGCCGCAAGAGAGAGAGGAGAGAGACCCAGAGATCTGCAGAAACAGGGAAGCAGATCTGCAACACAGCCTACCTGTGCAGTCACTGTGGATTTGCCATGAGTGGATCTGTGTGCCAAACTGTGCAGGAGATCATCTGGAAGAACCAGTCAGTGCATATTTCATAGACACGTGACAGAAGTCTCTGGGTTGTAGTCAGTCCTTAGGCACTTTGGAGCTAATTTTATTTTCTATTCTATGAACCCACAAAATGTTTTGTTTTTTCCCATCTGAGGCTGGAGGAGCATTTGGAAATGATCTCCCAAATGCCTGGCAGCTCTACAGATTTTGTCTGTGAGCAAATGCATTGTTGTGTGATCTTTCTATTTTAAAAATGTATTTGTTTTGTTGGTGTTAGTCCCAGAAGGACTGTACAGACATCTTGTTTCACAGGTCATCTTATTTCTTAATGAAAACACAGGATTTCTATGTCCCTAAAGATTTCCTACAGTCAAGGCATGGCTTTTTTTCAATGTATTAGTTTGTGTTTTGACATTGGGCCTTATATTCCCTGTGCACACAAAAGACTTTCTTACGCAGACCACTGTACAAAACATTTAAGCGATTTTGTTGTTGCTGTTCTGGATTTCATGCATAGAAATATTTTTAATTGAAAAAGACATCACACCGATACCTCATTGATACTCATATGTCAAGAGATGTTTTATTTCATGTGAGCAATTATGGAAGCAATAAAATTTAAGACAAAGAGCCATGAAAGTTTGAGAAAACTTACATGGCAGCAAAGTTTTTTAAAGCAGAAAAAGTGTTAAGTATTCCCATAGTATGTGATTATGGACCTTAATTAAAGTCAAATGGGAAAAAAAAAGTCTTTCTATAAGGTAATGCATTTGGAGTCTATGGAATTGCAAAGAATAGATTCTGGCATGAAATAAGAGTGATTGTATCACTAGCAGCACCACATCATAGAAAAAATAAGCCTTTAATTCAACATAGAAGTCTACATAACTATTAGGAAACTCTTATATGATAAAGAAATCATTTTCCATCTACAAGTGCTGACAAAAAATGGTTTGCTAGGAAACTGTGCTGCAGAGTGGCTTAGATCTGTGTTTGAAAGTCCTGCAGTACCCCCTCCTGTTGTAGAAATCAGTTGCTAAATCAATACTTGCCTAATTTTTGGCCTCACAGATGGCTTGTGTCTTTTAAGGAGAAGCAAAGGCCAATTTTACAGAAATTTTGCATAGTTTTAAATGAAAAACTAGTCAGTCTTATTAAGCTTTTTTACTTAATCTGATCTTAGATCTTTTTTTGTAACTCTTCCACACTTTATACAGGTATTTCTTCTTGTTACTAACATACCCCACTTCTCATGTATGTAGATGATATTCATTCAAGGACATATTTCACTATTTTCACTTTCCTAAAATCCCCTGGAAATGATGCATCCTCACATACTCATTTGGACTAAAAATAATCTCTGCGTACTTCCTCTTTCTAGGCCCTCAAGACTTCCATCACTTTTATCACTGTATTTAGCTACAGAGTGACTCTAAACCTGGGTTTGCTCACCCATCTTCACAGTATGCTAATCTATTTCTGGATGTACAGTGAGAAACTCTACTGTAGTATGCAGAATTCGTCAGCACGAGATATGGTGTCAAACTGATAAGAAACTTATTTGTATTCTTACTTTGTCTTCTTACTTAATAGCATTCATTTATTCCTTGAATTCTCTCTCTGAGACCAGCATGGAGAAAATGAAATAAAATTGGAGCTTATAACCAGAGCATATTTTAGTGTGCTTGTTTGGTTTGGTTTTTCATTTCACCAGCACAGAATCACATTTAATTGAAATCTAGTTAATGGCATTATGATTTTTATGATAGTGAAACAAAAAATCATCTCCTTTGTAATACCCACCACCAAATTTATCATAATAAATAACCATCACAGTTTGTTAACTTTTATTCTTCACTTTTTTACAGTACACTGATCAATAATGGACTGGATTCAATCAGCTTTATGAGGTTGTACTCTTCTCCACCTGCAGATTCCACTAATCATAAAAAACATAACTTTATTTCATATTGCTTATTTCATCTGAATTGTTATTATCACAAGATCATATATGGGAAAAATAAATACATGCATGCAAGCACGGGAAAGAGAAAGGAAGAAAGAGAGAGGAGAGGAGAGGAGAGGAGAGGAGAGGNAGAAAGAAAGAAAGAAAGAAAGAAAGAAAGAAAGAAAGAAAGAAAGAAAGAAAGAAAGAAAGAAAGAAAGAAAGAAAGAAAGAAAGAAAGAAAGAAAGAAAGAAAGAAAGAAAGAAAGAAAGAAAGAAAGAAAGAAAGAAAGAAAGAAAGAAAGAAAGAAAGAAAGAAAGAAAGAAAGAAAGAAAGAAAGAAAGAAAGAAAGAAAGAAAGAAAGAAAGAAAGAAAGAAAGAAATTAAATAAACATTATTTAGCTTCATAACTGTATAGTTGCCTGACAACTACATTTAAATAAGAAGAAAAACATTATTTATGTCTGCACCAGTAAATCTCAGTATTTATAATATATATAATACTGAGTAAAATCTCAGTATTTTCCCCAATTTATAAGTGTGCTGGCACCAGCCATATCAGGTTTTGGACAAAATCATTTGATATCCCTTATATGCAAACTGTCTGGAGTATATTGATCATTAGCTGACTGCAGCATTGTGTCTGCACTCGTGTATGAAAGAGGGAGTGGAAAAGTATCAAAGAAAACATTGTGCCATTTCCAACCCTTATTTAAGAACATGTCAGGTTCAAACACTAAGAGGCATACTGTCTCTGGAGAACAAAGGCAGAATAACCAGTTTTGCTATGAACTCATCCTTCTCCACATTGATTACGCAAGAGACTCAGACTTCTTGATTTAATTCTGTTTTTAAACATAATATTTCTGAGCTAATAACAATTTTCTCCTTACCAATGCAGGAGTAAATTATTATACTGAAGGTGTAAAATGCAGGACTTCATTAAGAATAGATATGCATAGCTGCAAGTGAATATATATTTCTTTCCTTTGTTTTTTTCCTGGTTTCATCAACTAAAGCAGAATTGGCTTTAAACTGATAAACCCTCATGTGAAACAATAGCTCCACTGTAAGTGATGGAAAAAAGCATCTACAAAAGCGAACAAATTCACATCCTAGGATAAAAACAGAAGTTAACTCTTCTCTGTGCTGGTAAAATCTGGCGAATAGGCTGCAAAAAGTCCTCAGAACTCATGAATTGATTGGATCTTGGCCCACAAAGTCACTTCACGTTACAATTTTTATTGTGTTCACTAGAGCTTAAAAACAAATAAAAACAAGTTTGGAAACAGTGCACTAGAAACTGGTGGAAAATTAAAACTTAGTGTCACCATGGGAGCCTTAAGAATTGCTGAAAAGAATGGAAATGTTAGTAGTAGAGGTCCATGTCCCCATCTTTTTTTGAACCTGTTTGTACAGGGTGTGAGTGTCTTACGAGGTATATCTTCAAGGACAGCTGGAAGGCCACATGAGGGGGTGAGATATATGAGGGTTTGGGAGGGAGAATTAATCGAAAACAGAACTGAATACTATATACAGTGGCCTGATAAAACTTCTTTTAAAGTAAGTTGGATAGCAAAAAAGCTATATTCTACCTTGTCTCCTCAAAATATGAGCAATCTTTTCTCCTTTTAGCATGCTCTCATTTGAGCAGCACTACCTAGAATCACAAAAGGAAGGAATCAAATCAAGAAAAATCCTGGGTTCTTATTGATTGGAAGGCTCTGATTGAATAAAAGGTTTGTGTCTCTGTAGAAAATGAGAAACAGAAGCAGTCCTTGCACTTTTCCAGAGAACTTGGTCAGATTGATCATACAGACATTCAGGCAAGCACAGCGAGATAATTATTGAAACAAAAAAGTCCCCAAACTTATGGCCTTCTGAAAGAAAACAGTCTTTCTAAATCCAAGGAAGAATTAAAACACCTTGACAGAACAGGTTGTAAAGGGAAAAATTGTGTTCTACTGGAGGAGGTTCTTCCTGTCTTCTATTGCCTGGCATAACAATATGTGGTATAACAGAAGAGGCGTATCTCATAAACCACAAACTGTGTGAAGTTTTATGTGCTTATGTAAATTTGGCAAAGAGGAGTGTCCTGGGGGGCATCAGGCACAGCATCACCAGCCAGGCAAGTGAGGGGATTGTCTCGCTCTGCTCTGCACTGGGGCAGCCTCACCTCGAGTGCTGGCAGCAGTTTTGGGAAAGACATTAAACAATTAAAGAAATGTAAGAAAGACATTGAACTGTTGCAGAGCATCCAGAGGAGGGCCACGAAGGTGATGAAGGGCCTTGAAGGGAAGCTGTATGAGGAAGAGCTGAGGTTGCTTGTTCTGTCCAGCCTGGAGAAGCGGAGACTGAGGGGAGACCTCACTGCAGCCTGGAACTTCCTTGTAAGGGGAAGAGGAGGGGCAGGCACTGATCTCTGCTCAGTGGTGACCAGTGATGGAATCCCAGAGAATGGCCTGCAGTTGTGTCAGGTAGATTAAGGTTGGATAACAGAAAAAAGTTCTTCACCCAGAGAGGGGCTGGGCAGCGGACCAGGGAAGTGATCTCTGCACCAAGCCTGACAATGTTCAGGAAATATTTGGACGATGCTCCCAGGCAGAATGTGTGTCTTTTGGGGATGGTGCTGTGCAGGGCCAGGAGCGGAACTTGATGATTTTTATGGGCTCCTTCCAGTTAGGCTTATTGTGTGATTCTGTGATATCATGAAGTCTTGTTCCAAACAGTCAGGTTTGAATTTTAAGACCTTACTATCAGAATTTATAGAACTTTCTAACTTTAATGGAATGGCTTGTTTTTCTTGGTTGGAGTTACTGTTGTTTGTTTGAAGTTTTTGGTTTACCACTGTGCTAAGTTTAAAATTTGGGAAGAAGTAGAAGTTCTTGTCATCCGACTAAAGGGCTCAATTTTCATCTGTGTAGAAGAAAGCTGTCATTAATAGACAGCTTTAATTGTTTATTCTTTTCCACAGTATTGATTTCTATTATCCTCTCTACTGTGAATTCAGCTCAGTGACTGAGTCATAACTACAGAATATGTAATGAAAAAGAACAAGTCATAAACCACTGGGCTGGGCAAAAAGCCACCAATTTCCCAAATGCCCTATCCCAATTCTTTTTCAATCCTCATTGGTTATTTTGGTTCATGAAGCTAACCTTAGTTAAAGGACCATAAAAACCATTTCTAATTAGCCTCTGCTGTAATTTCTGCACTTATCAGGGGCACTTCTTTGCCAAGAAAAAGAGTTACATAAAACTTAGGGAAAAAAAAGCACTACATAGGCTCAAGCTTCGTTCACGTGAAGAGATGAGCGTTTTGAGAGAGTGGTCAGCCCAAAACAAGTTCAGAAATAGAAGAGCAAGTAGGCTGAAGCACTGTTCTCTGAGCAATGGAGGCTTCATGAGGGAGAACATATACAAAGAAATATTACATTAGTAAATGAATAAATGGAGTAGATGTACATAAATAGGACTGGAAAGACTAATAAGTACCCCTTCATGTGCATGGATTTTTATAGGTAGTCTTTGGGGATGTGCAGGATATTTTCAGATAATATAAAGGGGTATATTGTATGAAAAGTGCCAACTAAAACAGACAGAAAAATTGTGTGAATGTGCAAGAGCAATGTAGGTTAAGTATTTCCTCATTCCTGCATTGCAAGTTTAGTAATAATCACAAGTGGCTATGGTAAAACACAGTTATAACTGTTGACAAAATCTCCTGGGTAAATGAATTTATTTCAATGAAGTTTCTTTAGGGTATATTTTGTCAATGATATGTTTAGGGTTGGATAGCTTTTACTCTTAGCAATAAAAAGCTAAAAGTAATTTTTAAAAAATCATTTTAAAAGAAAGGATTCCTAAAAATTTCAATGCTAATTATTCTACTTTTGGGGTGGTTTTTTTGTTTGTTTTGTTTTTTGTTGTTATTTTTGTCTACAATTTCAGTGGAGAATAATGAACTCTTCTATATCAACAAAACTAGGTAAATTGCTTTCTCATGTGTGTGCTACATACCGACTGATGGCATAAATTGGCAGTTCATGTTCTTTATTTGCTGCTTTTAAATGTATTTATGTATTTTAAATCTTATTTTTATTGCTCTTTTTGCTAGCTTTACACATTAATAAAGTTGCCATTTGACCTCCAAAGCTTCTCCAATCTTCATCTTGATTACAGCAATTTGGGGGTTTTATTGAAGTAATTTAGAAAAGTTGAGGCTATTATAACACAACTTAATATTTGCTTTAGACATTTTGCCTTTATTGCTTTAAGAAACCAGTTATCTTTTTATTCCCTAAGGGAGACATGGGAAGATGGATAAACTATCAAATATAATTAAGGAAAATGCTTTTGCCTCATGCAGTGCACAAAATATAGATTTTTCTATTAAAAAACCTGCCAAGAATTTAAAAAAAGGGTTTTATCAGAAAATTTAAATACCCAGAGATATTCCTCTCTCTGTCTTTCTCTCTGTCTCTTTCTCCTTCCATCTCATGGAAAACTTATGCAGAGCTGATAAGTATATCCAAATGTGATGTTGTTTTTAAGTCCAGTCTGCCTAATTACTTTGCCTGAAGCTTTAGAGGGCTTGAAAGGTCATAGACCTTTTGTTAAATCTATTCCCAGTAATGAGTTTCACCTTTTCACCTGGGAAATAAATGTGAGAATTAAAACCTGAAGCTAGTAAATACAATTTTGATAGATTTTAATGCATCCCTAAGACTCAGAATACAAGCAGCATAGATGGCGCTGAGATTGTTTATACCACCAGTCAGCTTGGGACATGGAGTGTTGATACATCTGGAACGTTTATTCTGGCAATTTAATTTGGTATTTGTGTTTGAAGAGACCCCTTAATCGTTTGCAAATGTTTAAGCAGTGTCATGTAAAACCTCCAGATGGTAGTAACAGTTGTGTGTCTGATAAAAAGTCATGACTGTCTTAACACTGGAAAAATCTGTAGCTGCAGTACTTCTGGTTCCAGTTTCCTTTGAAAACTCATTCTAGAGATAGAAACTTGCATTTGTTTCAGAAGAAAAAATACTCATAGTCTATAAAAATCACTATGCCTTTGACGATCTCTTTTGAAGTCAATATAGGAAAGGAAAAGAAGTTTTTTCTCATGTACTCTCATGAAGTATATTTTTTTTTTATTTCCTACCTGCTCCTTTCTAAACCTAAAAGATCTTACATCAGCCAGTCTGCTGCACCAGAGCTAAAAAAAAAACCAAAAACAACCCAAATAAAAAACCTTGAATATCTTGACTGAAACCATCTTCGCTGTTCTGTGCAAAATAAAGTTTTCCCTGTGAACTAATGAGATCTTATTCCTGTGTTTAATTTCTGTCACACACTAAAGGGATGTGCATAAAATGCTAAGAAGTTTGAATATAGAATTTCGGGATGCCTCTTTTTCTGAGACGTTGCTTTAACTGGAGACTTTCCTCCATACTCAACAGTAGCTTAATTCCCTTTTCATTAAAGTTAATCAGAGACTTCCATTTCAGTGAATGAGTTGTGGAGCAAACTGTCTGCTGGTCAAATTATATCTTCAATGAGGAGTTATCTTCTGCTACATAAATATTTTTGCTAATTCACCTCAAGCTTTCATAACCTGATTAATGTCAGTCACCCTGCAGAACAACACAGCTACAGCCTGCAAACAACAATCTATTGTTTCAGTAATGCACATCTATAGTCTGCAGCTCTAGACTACAATTACTGGTTTCAGGAGCAATACAAGTAATTATCACACCAACAACCACCTCACACACCCGGAAAAGGTCTGATAAGTTTTAACCACAATTCAACTACGCAAAAATTTGATATGACCTGTACTTGCAATGCAACTTGCCCAAGACTTCCAATGCAGAAACCCTACAAAGTATTGAAGTGTTTTCTACATTTGGTGTGTCTTACATGGGCAGTGTGGGAGGCAGCTGCATTTTTTTTCAACTTTATGGTTATAGTAGTCAAGAAAGGTTAAAAAAAATTCATTTGCCTTCTTTGCTTCATCTGGAGCAGACCCTGGAGTCTCCAGCATGCCTGGGGAAAGGACCTAAATAGACT
This sequence comes from Rhabdornis inornatus, assembly GCA_013397075.1. Lineage (NCBI taxonomy): Eukaryota > Metazoa > Chordata > Aves > Passeriformes > Rhabdornithidae > Rhabdornis > Rhabdornis inornatus. The sequence goes on from VWZS01011053.1 coordinate 312,806, forward strand.
GTAGTTCATCTCTACAGTGGCAGCATCTTTATAAAGTGTCTATAGAGTTTAACTCTGTATAGGCATCTCAGTCTGGGTTTATACAGGTAGTTCCCCACCCCTGAAGCTTACCATGAATTTATCGTAATGCGCACTAGGGCAGGGATAGTGTCCCGGAGTCTGAATTGGGTGAAAATGTGTATATAGTGAAGGGCTTACTTTCAGAAATGCCACAGACTTGTGTGAAGATCAGAATAATTTCTCATAATGTCTTGGTTTCATTTCAGAAACTTTTAAACCAGCGCTCATGGAAATATTTGCAATTCTCACCATTTTTATGAGAATTTTTAGTACAAGCATAAATTCAAAAATGTAAAATGAAAAGGAATTGGAAATCATTTTGACAAACAAGAGACTGTACAATGAAGAGGGACAGAAACTCTAAGACTTTTTTCTCAAAACTAATGCAGAGATAAAAAATAATTTAAAAGTTATTTATCTAGAATTTTCTATTATAGGATATGAGTTCAGAACTCCGGAACAGATGTCACATTCTGCATGTTTTTTAAAAAGGAGAAATCAGGATGAAATTGCTCCCAGATTTTTCTTATAGTTACGGGGCTTAGGGTTTTTTGTTTGTTGTTTTTGGTTTGGTTTGGTTTGGTTTGGTTTGGTTTGGTTTGGTTTGGTTTGGTTTGGTTTGGTTTGGTTTGGTTTGGTTTGGTTTGGTTTGGTTTGGTTTGGTTTGGTTTGGTTTGGTTTGGTTTGGTTTGGTTTGGTTTGGTTTGGTTTGGTTTGGTTTGGTTTGGTTTGGTTTGGTTTGGTTTGGTTTGGTTTGGTTTGGTTTGGTTTGGTTTGGTTTGGTTTGGTTTGGTTTGGTTTGGTTTGGTTTGGTTTGGTTTGGTTTGGTTTGGTTTGGTTTGGTTTGGTTTGGTTTGGTTTGGTTTGGTTTGGTTTGGTTTGGTTTGGTTTGGTTTGGTTTGGTTTGGTTTGGTTTGGTTTGGTTTGGTTTGGTTTGGTTTGGTTTGGTTTGGTTTGGTTTGGTTTGGTTTGGTTTGGTTTGGTTTGGTTTGGTTTGGTTTGGTTTGGTTTGGTTTGGTTTGGTTTGGTTTGGTTTGGTTTGGTTTGGTTTGGTTTGGTTTGGTTTGGTTTGGTTTGGTTTGGTTTGGTTTGGTTTGGTTTGGTTTGGTTTGGTTTGGTTTGGTTTGGTTTGGTTTGGTTTGGTAGGTTTTGGGGTTTTTTTGTTTGTTTGTTTTTTTTTAGAGTAGTGGCATATATTTTATTTTCTTTGGAATAACAGATCTCTGATATAGATCATACTTAACAGCTTACTGTGGGTTCTTATTCTTTGTTTCAAGTTAATGAAACACAACTAAGTGCTTCAGTGAATGTATTCTTTCTATTGCTGTCAAGCAAGGAATTTAACAGTCCCATTTCCTGGAAACATTTTTTTCCTCTATCATTTCATGCTGTCTTGGAAATAAAAAGAAAAAAAAAATTAAATTATCAGGTAAAATTGAAAAATGAAAAGTGCTAGCAGTTATGTAAACAGAATAAACCACTAAGGTGGTTTATTTGCTTCAGCCTTTAGGAAATCTATACCAACAATGAAATCTTATTCCTTAATGCTATTTCGCAAAAGAAGCTATGCATTCAGATTATGTCTTGCTATCCACTGTGCTTAATAGATTCTGGACTAGTAAAGGAAACAATTTAACAACCCAGTTTGAAAAAAGGACAAAAGAATAAAATGCAGTTTATCATGTATGCTAGGAGGGCTGGGAAAAAAACTTCATGATGATAACAATGCTGTTTCAGAGATTTGTTTATTTTATGCAATATCTGAATTAATGAGTAAATGTTCTCTTTGGAAAATAAGACTTTGAAATTGTATTTTACAGCTCTGGCCACATTTTTCTTCTGAACTATACTTGAAATAGAGAAGTCATTTTGATAATTACAGTTATACAGTATCAGAATACGGCAGGATATCAGGAATTGTTTCAGAATTACTATACACTGGCTCATTCTATTTCATGCATTGACAACATGGCAGAATAAGATAAACGAGTTTCCTAGACTAGGATACTCTGAAAATTTGCAATGGGGATGCAAATCTAGGCATGGTAAATATGTTTCATATTTGGTGCTTAAAATCTCCTACTGTTAATTTCTTTCCTCTTCCTTACATAGAGTATCACCTGACATCATAAATAGTTATTTCTAGAGTGAAGTATATGTGAATCTTAGCCTTTATCAGTGTTGCTCTCTTAGAAGCATGAGTAATTTCAGCACCAGTTAACGAAATAGAGATGCAGCTCAGAGAGCAAGCAAGATACATTGAAGCTCTGTGCAAGTTTATGCATCTCAGGAGAATTATTTGTGCCCCAGGAAACAGTGGTGGAGATTATATATGGCCAAAAATAAAAACCAAACCAAAGAAACAGAAATCTGTCAGTGCAATCAGATTCCTAACCCCTTCCAAAAATCAGACAGTTCCTAAGTAGGGCTGTATCTAATGGATTTATTTTGAGAATAAAACAAGGAGTGAAAAAAACCTGTGGTAATACTGTCAGATTCCTCATCCGGGAAGGTTAGAAGTAACATTAGAGAAATTTAAAGAAAAAATAAACACTATGCTTAATGGTTCAGCCAGGCAGTACAGTTCATTCTGTCTCTACCAGCAACCTGTTGAGTAGCTCTACAATTCTGGAAACAATAGTCCAACTTTAATGTTAAAAAATATTTTTGGGCAGAACATCCTAAGCTGACATATTGATATCTGTATAACTAACTGTTCTGTTTTTACCAAGAAATTCTTCATAACTTTCAAGTTAGTTATAATTTCTGGCATGAGAAGTTAATTATCTCCTAGCATAAGAATTGCTTAGAAAATATCTCTTTTCATTTTAAGTAAAAATTTTAAGATTTCTCTGTACACCTGTTTGCAGACACATCTATAAATGGAAACCAAATATATCTGAAAGTGTCATTCAACAGAAAGAAAATAGAATAAAACCCTGGTAGCCGAGTTATGATATATTACAATTTTAAACCAATGAATGACTTTTGTTTATTTATTTAGAATAGCTAGGAATGTAAAATATTTTAAACTTATTTTGACATATGAAGCATCAGAAAATAGGTTTACTTTCATGTCCACTAAATTTTCTTCAATCCCTTTCAATATTGCTGGGATTCATAAATTTCCTGGGCAATTGAGGCAATTTTTGTAACTCCCGCAAATTTGCCAAATATCTTTACAAACTTAAATTGAGTTTTTAAAGAACACATTATCAATCTAATCTCCTATTTTGTTATCTAGTTCTGACACTGGTTTTCTGACTAGATCAGCACTGAGATTGTGATGCTCTACATAATACAACAGTCCAAAGCAAATTTTTCAGTGATTATTTAATTTAATTTAATTTTATTTAATTATAATGAAACCCCANCAAGTTAAAAACCTTTGGACCTGGATTATATTCAAGATGAAGTGTTTTTACTTAACAAAGAACTACATGGTTCTTCTAACTGAACTATGAAATTTCAGAATCAAGACAGACTTGGTTTTGGGTGAGATCTTTCATTATCATTTTGAAGTTCTTCCATCTAAGATGTATGAAAACTGGAAGTCATCAAAACCTGCTTGAAATTATTTTTTAGTTTAATTACTTTGCATGCCAAATTCTGGATTTACATAAATGTGACTAAAAATAACAGATGAAATAAGTTTATAATTAAAGTAATCTTGATACTTCAGATGCAACTTATTTTTATAACCACAATTGTATAAAACATGTTTATGGATTAAAAACAATTATAGCAGAAAACAAAAGAGCAGACATTCCTCAAGAATAAAATTAATTGAAAAGTTGAAATATGAAAAATTGCTTATGATTTAGGCTTAATAATATTTTTTTACCTTTAAAGCTGTCCAGAAAAGTTGAGAGAAGCACTCAGAAAATCAACAGATTTCTTCTCAAATGACTTGAATAATAGAATACGATTCTAAAGGAACATAATGACATTCTATCCTGGAATAAATCTCACATTTTAATAAATTGTAATCATTATATAATTATAAAGAACTTGAAGAAATCTAGGTACGAATAATGCAATGCAAAGTATGATAAGCTATGAAATTATTCCTATGCTTAAAGGAAAAAAGGAAAAAAAAAACCAACAACCACCTCACACACCCCACATATCCATCTCAGGGTGGCAAAGGTTTCAGATTTAATATGACATATATGCAATTTTAAATGACATCAGCCTCAGCCAATAATTCACATAGCATAGATAGGAGATCAGATAGAAATTCAACAACTTAAAATGAATAAGGCCAAAGAAAGAGAAAGGTAGAAGGAAATTGTATCTTCCAGATAATTCTGCAGTCTGGAATTACCAGAATAGAAGAGCTGCCAAAGAAACAAAATGACTGTAATATGTCATTGGAAAAGAAGAGAAAAGAAGAACATAAAATGTTCAAATTGGTCTTTAAAATTGATTTGCCTCTTTTTTTCTCACTCATCTTTTGGCTCTGAAAGCCAGTGTGTGCACTTGGCATGTAAGAAATTAACTCCAGGTGGTTTAATGAAGAAACATCCATAATGATTTGAACCAAATTTTATACTTTTCCTTATCGACAGGAAGACTTTTTAGCAGCCTTTCAGTACCTGAAGGGGCAAAGAAGAGAACTGGAAAATAACTTTTTGCAAGGATATGCAGTGATAAGATGAAGGGGAATGGCTTTAACCTGAAAGAATTTAGATTTAGATTTAGATTTAGATTTAGATTTAGATTTAGATTTAGATTTAGATTTAGATTTAGATTAGAAACTGGGAGAAAATTCCTTCTTGTGAGTGTGTTGAGGCACTTGAAATGGTTGAAAAGTTGTGATGCCCCATCCCTGGAGGTGTTCAGTGCCAGGTTGGATGGGGTTTTAAGCAATCTGACTTAGTGGAAAGTGTCCTTGTGTATGGCAGCAGGATTGGAATTAGAAGAATTGTTTTGATGTCTTTGAAATGCAGGATAGTTTGTAATTAATAACTATGTTATGTTCTGCAGTGATGGGAACCAAAAAATGCAAGAGCTGCACAAGATGTAAGGATCTAATTGGCTGATTCTAATTGGCTAATTCTCTTCTTACCAAGAAGGAAGGTTCCTTCTCCAAATTAGAAAGGACTCAAGAAAATAAAAAATATCTACTTGAATGAGCTGTACTAAGAATGTATACAAAAATCAAGACGAGGGAGCAAGAGAAAAACAGTATGTCCTAAATAACAATTTGTATTTTACCACAGAACAAAAGATATTTCTATGTTTGCTTACAAAACAGCAGCAGAAAAAAACATTTTTGAACTGAAAAAACAATCTAAGTTTATTCTCAGCATCATTCTAGTGTGTCACTTCAAAGAATGACACACAGAATACAGTGGATCCAAAATGTTGTTTTGTGTTCTGTGGTGGTGAAGGAATTGACAACTAAGGCCCACTGCCTGTGGCTGTGACTGTCAGAGGAGACTGTGCTCATTCAATGAGCTTCATATGAACATCTGAGTTCAGTATTTGGGCTTAAAGGAAGAGATGTTGCCACAGCTGCACTACTAGAGAAACTTTTTAAACTTTAGATTAATAAATATGAAAGGCAAAGAAAGGAAAAGGGTATATCAAATTGAGAATAAAGGATTAAAAAGCAGCGTTAGTTATCAATTAGCTTTTATTTCTACTGTGAGGAAAAAATTATTTAAAAATTTTAGTTAAAATATGCAGGGTAGTTGTGGGTTTTTTCCTTTGCCAGATGTAAGGAGGTATTTCTGACTTTGAGTAGCTGCAGAATGCAACATGTCATAGTTTCCATTACTATGAGTAGAGACTAAGAAAGGGATCCAAAGTTGCTGGGAAAGAAAAAGACCTCAATAATTCTCTTTGCTTTCATGTCTCTGTCTCTCCTTCTGTTTTCCTTAAGTTGCAAAAGAGGTATTACATCCTGACTGCTCCAATTTTTCTCTGATGTTTGGATTAAAAAGGAGCCAAAAAATCAAAAGAAACAATTTTCAAGAGGGAAAGGCAGCCAAATACTTAGCTCCATGATATTTCTCAAAACTAAAGAGAATTTTAGGAATTATTTTTATTATCCATAATTTTTACTTACATATAATGTCCATTAATTTATTCTAAAAACCTTTGGAGCTCAAGAGATGAAGGCATAAGGCTCAGACTTGTGTCTCTTAATCTTTGTGACATTACCTTTAAAATTTGCAAACCCTTCCTGCAAAACTGCCACAGGTTAAAGCTGGAATTCTAATTTGGTAAAATACTAGAATCTGGCCAGATCCCATCCAGAATATATTTTACTCTCTAAAACAAAACCACAGCATAAACTGTGTTACAAGGTCGGGTTTGCTTATGGAGCTTGTCCTTTCTGCCCTGTTTAGCATTGTTCATGCGTGGTCAAACACACATCCTGCTCATTCATGAGGATGTCTTTACCCAAGCTCACTAAGACAACAAACACACCACATCTGCATCATCACTAGATGAAACTTTCCATGACACATTTGACTGTGTCATTTACTCTTACCTGCTCTTCAGCAATAATTAGAGGCCCACTAAATACCCTCTTCTTTATTATGACTGTTCCCTGAACTACTTGAGAAGTTCTCTAGCTATCACGGCTATTCCAAGGATAAAGTGTGCAATTTCACAGGCTTGATGGCTTTTCAAAAAGCACTGCCTACATATTAAAGTAAGGCTCCTAGAGCTTTTGAAACTATAAAGATTTTATTCTTCCCTTGGCATTATATGGAAGCTGCTCCAGGCTATTTGGTTGATGCTGTGTTTCTCAAGGATACAACCAGACATAAATCTAACTTTTTTAAAAGGTGGACAAGTTAGAGTTTTATGAAAAACAGCAGTTATAAGTACTACTTTGCTTTTTGTGTCAGAAGCAGGTTTGTTTCGGGTTTTGTTTGTTTTTTGTGGTTTAGGCTTGTGGGATTTTTTATGGGAACAATTACCTTCTGAGAAATATTCATATTTTGTGTTGGTTAGTGAAAAAAACAGAAATATTTCTTAATCCTAGAATTTTTTAAAAGTTTGTATATGGCCTGCCATCTGAAAAATTCCTTTAGCAAACAGACTTCTCTGTCAAACAGGGAGCCTGGCCACCAAGACATAAATAGACTCATTATTCACTCCTAATTCATTTCAGTAAACACCAGAGCAACAACTTCTAAGTATCTCATTTGTGACTATTTATAGCCCTGTGCAGCTTTTCCTTTCTTATTTATTTTTCTTCAAAGCAATCTTCTTTACTCTGTTCCAAATCTTTTTGAATTCGCAGGCATTTCTGGTTTGCTGGCACTGCAATTTTATTCCAATACCCTTTAAAAATGCATGTAAAATGATTTACTTTTCCAAGGCTATTGAATCATTAAATTTATATTGCTCACCATCATCCTGTTTGTTTGTGAGATAAAACACAAGAATTATGTTTTCATTCAAAAATTGGAAAATATTTATTATATAATTGAGTTGCTAATTATCATCAGTATATTTACTTACTGAATCCCTTAGGAAATGCAAACATTTTTAAATTAAATTATAAAAGTCCAAATTAATTTTAATGGACAAATGATAGATGTGCTATTCTTACTGAACAAAAAGGAAAGCATATTTCATCTTAATGATGATGACTCATTTAAATGTTTCAATTATATGAATATTGTTCAGTCAGTTCCTAGACACTTAAGTCCAATTGCATGTCATGTTTGTAGGGATATGGCTATAGAGAGCCATAGAGAAGAAAAAAGGATGAGACAGAAAACAATACGAAACAGCTGCAAAGATAAGCACCTATTTAAGGCAGTTTGTGTTGCTGGTAGCATTCAACAGTTCTATATGGTAGAACTTAATTTATCAAATAAAAAAATGAAGGTCACATCATTAATAATCACTTGTGAACAGTTTCTTTGGAGTGATTGTCAAGCATTACATAAGGACTATATGGCCAAGGGCAAGAAAGAGCCTAGTTCATCAAAATGACAATCACATGCAATAAGGATGAGACCACATTATTTTCCTGCTATTTTCTGTCGTGTTCATTAAACATACATGCATAAATTCTGTGTTGCTCCCTGTGCAATACATAAATGAGTTCCACAGAGCAGACACCCTGCAAAACTTCTTTAAACAGAGCACAAATTCATAATCAAAAGATAGTTATCTGATTATTTTTAGATGTCATGTAAGTGAGCTGATATATCTCAACAGTGACTGAATACTGGACTGGGAATATCCACATGGCTAGCACCGATAGCAATAGCAACAGCTCAGTCACAGAAAGATAAAATACTCTGCCGAAGAGGACCTGTGGGAGACCAAATTGAAAGTGAATCATCAAAGGGTATTCAAAATAGATATTTAGAACTATACTGTTAGCAGTAGGGAGTGTCAAAAGCAGGTTGCCTAAGGGGGCTGCAGTATCTCCAACCCTGAAGATATTCAGATCTTGACCAAACAGGGCCTCCAGCTGCCTGCATTGTACTGATTCCTTTGATCGTGGGGTTGTATTAGATGATCTCCAGAGCTCTCTTCTGATATAAATTACCCTAAGATTTTCTAACTTAAAGTATTTTTAACTGTGTGTAGGTGGCATCATGGGGTGTCTACAGTTAGTCAAGAAAGTGTTCTATAGATCAAGCTTTTTTCTTTCCCCTGGTACCATAGGAAGGCCTATGGCAGCAGATACTGCGCTGAAGAAGAATAGGGGTCGTCTCTTTCAACATTGAAGACAAACTTCAACATGCACAACTACACAAGATCACTAGTCCTCATGAAGAATGTTCTAAGTAATATCTTTTGGCTAAAGGAGATGTAAAGAAAGGAAAAGAGCAGTTCTGAGATATGGAAGAACTAAAGGCATTTTATGCCCAGAAACTTTTCATAGCATTCATTATCCTCAGAGTTATCTCTTAACTATGGGTCACTTAAGCATATAGATAATTTATCTCCAGAAGGAGAATATATTAAATTGATTTTCTTTTTTTTATCAAGAGATAATCATCCAAATTTTTTCCATGCCTTAAAAAAAATTATCATCAAACATCAATATATACAGAACCATGTGTGTAAGTATATTTAGTTTGGGAAGGATAATTCTTTTCCATCTTGTCCTCTTTTATGATTAAAAATAAAGAAATAATATCAATTATTAATGTTCATGGATTTTTAATTTACTATGAATACAAGAAAATATTTACATTTTGAACAGAATTTTTAACAGGCTTTTAGTTAGAAAAAAAGATATATTTGATTTAGAAAATCATAAGAAAATGGACCGCTCACAGTACAAAAAATTGGTAGAAGGATGAAGAAAACTTTCTGTCAGATACTGATTTTTGTTATAATTTTGACTAAAGATTTTTAGTCAGCTCTGCTGACAACTCACTGCTGATTACTGCTGTCCTTGTAGATTTTCAAAGAAAATAAATTAAGAAAAAAGAGGATATCCATGCTTGTGGAAAAAATATCGCATATGTACTACAGACGCTGCTTTTAACATTACTTAACTTTAGTCAGTTACTGTGGGACATAGGAAGTAATGAGGGTTGTATATGTATGAGTGTGTGTTGATACAACATATGAATTAAGTTTCCACAGTTTATGGTTAATCACATTTGTTAAGTTTCTAAATCATGACCTGCAATTGCATCACTAAATGTTTCAGCAAGTGTATTTGGTGAAAGGCTTTATGAATTAAGAAACTCAAAACAATTTGATCTGTTTGTATCGCAGTAAGATTCTAGAAAAGACATAATGACTTACTCTCACCCAGGGACAGAAAGATATAGACAGAAAGGACAAGGACAAAAATACTTAAACTGCTGACTGATAGGGTGATCATCTAGGTAACTATGCCCAAATTGCTTGCACATTTTGTTAAAAAAACCCTGCTCTGGCAAAAAGCTGTCATTTGTGTGCTGCACCAAAACCCCTGCTTAGCCCCTTGAGTTCACTATCTGGCTTTATCTCCATAAGTAAAACAAGAGTAACCTTGAGGTGTGATATCCCATGCTCATTGTTTGTGACTGCATGTCAAAAAGAAGAAGAAAATGCTTTGTTTACTAAGGCAGGGACAGAGAACAATGACAGTCACATGGAAATAATATCCCTGTTCTCCCAGAAGGATGTTAACAGTTATTATATTGCACCACAAGTATGTGCCATCTCTAACCCAGCAATTCATTTACTCTTCTCTCAAAATGAATGTACTGTAGCAGGAAATTTATAACGAGAATTTGAGGGGAAAGTAAATCAATCTTATCTTCAGCCAGCAAGCAATAATACACAGTAACATGGGCAGACAGGAGTTGTCCAACACTGCTGCTCGCTAAAGAGGAAGGTATTGATTTGTGTTTGCCTTTTTCTATTAACAGTAAAGTGTCTACAGCACTTTCACACATCATAGGATAAGGCTTAAGGGTGTCAAAAAGCAATATACAAACCTGAAAATGTTTTTAGCTTTGATTTGTGGAAGCTATGATCATTTTGAATGCTTATTTAAAGGTTTTTTTCTGCATCACCATCTTCCTTCAAACTAAGAGAACTTTTCTTTTGTCATTGACCTTCTAATAATCTGTTCTCAACAGACCAGTTTTCACTATATAACTGTTCCCTTTCACTCTTGCTGTTTTGTGATACCAGAATATACTGAAGATATTACACATACCTTTTACTTTATATGACCAATTTTGTGTTTGATGTCCTTGGGCTTTCAGGAATTGGCTTGATTTGTCAAACAAAATATAAAAATACCAATAAGTTTGATTGCAAAAGGGTTCTTATGGCAACACATTTTAGTATAAATTTTTAGGGTATCATAAAATAGCAGGATTATTTAATGAGTAATATTTGTCTAATTATACAATCTTACTAATCATAATAAGTCAGATAAATACAACGTCAATCTTCTGAAATGTGATTGGCCATGGATATCTATTGGCTTGCTAAATTAAAAATCCTTACATTATTCCTAATAAACTCTTACATGCCATCATTAAGACATTTTTTATATGTACCTCAAGTTTTATATTCAGATGAAAACTATTTAGTAGGTATTGCATACTGAATTACATGCTATGGTCATGGAGTAAGAAAACCATTAAGCAGATTTTCAAAATTCATCAATATACTTTACGTACTGCAAGATGAAAGAAGATGTCTCCAAAGAAACACTGCAGCTCAAAGACTAATAGGCAAAGGTGACATTTTGACTAATAAGTAAACAGAAAAATGCATCTTTTAGCACCCAATTTTTAAACAAAAAGAGAGAAAACTTTCGTTAATTAACAGATTTGATATGGGATAGTCATGTCTGTGTGTTATATTAACATCTCAGACTTTTTGAGAACTATATATTCTAGTAGAACTGATATTCAAACATGTCTAATAGTAGGAACAAACAGAAGAAAGAAATACAGAGGGTACTGGGTCATATCCTCAGCCACAGAATCAACTAGAAGGAGCTATGTATGTATCTGAGAAATATCTAAATGTAAACCATTTAAATTAACATTTTATTCTTTGGCTTAATAGATGCAAAAAAATTCAGTTTTATTTTCTTTATTTCCCTGGCATATAACAGACATTGATGGACATTTTAGATATTAGATTATTCTGTCTAGCTTTCTGGTGGCCAGGCTGCTTCATTTTCCTAGAAATTCAGAAGGTTGACAAGCATGTCAAGGGATTTAAGGGAAAACCACTTGTGCAGCAAATGAATGCTAGATGTCATAGTGTAAGGCACTGAAAATAACATTGAAAAATTATGTTTAAAAACGGAATCCTACCCTAGGTGATTAATTTAACATGAAATTTATTCTCCTTTATGCCTGGAGCAAAATTCAAATGCCCCATGGCCTTCTAGTGTGTTTTAGTAATGTGAAGTATTCTACTTGGTCTCTGGCAGCCGCTCCAGAGAGTTAATGTCTCTTGTCTTGTGCACCTTGGTAGACTGCAGATGCCTGTCTTATAATATCACCCTGGCCTGTTTCACCTGAGTCTAGCCACCTACATGAAGGTAACTGAATCCTAACCTTGCTATTCTGCGCTGGCAGCTAAGTCAGACATATTCTTCCAGGGGTGCCAAATCATAATAGACTCCAACCTCTGGTCAAGTGAATTAAACTTCTGTATATCTTCTGTTCATACTGTCTTTCTACCATCAGGAAACTGCAGTATTGTTTTCATGGGTTTCACAAGCTAATACCATACCTAACTACATCTCTGACATAATAAATGAAAGTCAAGGCTCAGTCTGTTTGTAAATGGAAAACTAATACCTTGAGAGTGTGGGTGGGTTTTGTACACCCATATGAACAGAAACAAAGCAGAAAATTGAAATTGTTGGTCATGTATCCCATTAGCACATTATTTACTCCAGCAAATGTTTATTCCACTGTCCCTAAGGGAATGTGTTTATTGATATCTGTAGAAGGCACAAGTGAGTTGAATACACAGTATTTCAGGAATATTTTTCAGACTCACATTGAAATCACACTCCAAATATTCAAAGTCAAGATGACTTTAGATCTATTGAATGAAATTTGAAATTTAGAGTAATGAGACTAGTACAATTCAATTCAACTGATCTGATCTTTGCATCTGAATGTCAAAACACTACTAATGTATAAATGGTGTAGATCTCAGTGGTATAAGGAAAAGGAGTCAGAACTTTAGACTCCTGTTTTGACTGACTCAAATTTTCTCCTAAGTGGGAAGAAACTGAAAATGTGTTATCCCTAATTATAATTGTAGCCGCTGACCCCAAGAACACCTAGGCAAATGTATGCTTAGTCCTTTATGTTGTCTCATAGAAGACATAAAAATTAGGCTAAAAATAAATCTTTACTTGTTGATATAATTTCCAGCTATATATTCATCCAATTAGAGTTTATTAACTTTTTGTGAGCTGTGAGGCATATAGTGCATTCTACTATATTCTCCAGGCTCAGAAGTTGTGTGTGCTTCACATCAGGTGCTTGTCTTTGATTTGTCTGAATTTCTGAAAAGGTGACTGGGAAGAGACATTTTGATCTTGAATTTGGATAGAGTGAGCTGGTCTTATGTTTGACTGATATCTCACTTAAAAGCACTCGGGTAAGTCACAGTTCTTTCAGCCTGATCTGGTATTGCTACAGCTGCTGCTGCTAGAACTTCTTTAGTGTTTCATTAATTCTATAAAAGACAGGCTTGCTCTAGAGTAACACCTACACACACACATGCCCACAAAACCAAACCAGAACAGAAAAACACCCCTCTGAGTGATTGTGATGACATAGTTGGACTTTAACAGGAGAAATCCATTTTTTATGATTAATGCTCATTTAAAATTTATGTGTTTGATGCCATTTTAGTATGTCTGTTGTAAACCATCCATCTTATAAGGTTGTGATGTTAGTCGTCTAAGCACTTCATAAAGAAGGGAACTATTATTCTCCCCATTTTACAGATTTGTAGACTGCAGCAAAGATTGGTGCAGTGACTTGCCTTGTTGGGGGTCAGTTCTCTCAATATTGCCACGGTAATCCATTTTGAAACATTGGTGAATTTCTGTGTTGGACTTGCCTGTGGCCATTAGATGTGAAAATGCTCCACTAATAGAGTTTTTATCAGCTTGAGACAGCCAAAGTGCTCCCTCTGCCAGTGTTCTGGAAGCAATTTAGTGGGCAACTCTTCATGGCTGTGACAGGCAAAGGTAAATCCCGTGTGGGAGCTATGTTTTCCTTACTTTCTGCAGCAGTACAAATACAAGTAATCAAAAGAAGATTAGGAAAACTGAATGATGGTTCAGAAAGTGTCTTGCAGTAGCCCTCATTATTTGATGTGCCCTAACAGGCCATATACCCGTTAAATTCCTGTTGTAAAACTCTAAACCTGTCAGGGAAAATCTGTCATATTAAATCTAAAAGCATGGGTTTTCATGGTTGTTTGGTACTTTCTTTGAATGCTAACTTGGTATTTTAATGCTATATCATGCCTTTATAGTGCCAGAATTGAAACATATCCCATGCAATATAGTGCCAGTGTTCAGTGCTGAAGCAGAACTGAACACTGCACCCCCTAGAAAAATTATACCTATTCATATATATATATATACATATAAAATACCTATTATATATTATACCTATTCATATATATATATTCAAATATACCTATTGAGGTCAGCAAAATTGTACAATGACTAATAGGTACCATGTTCTCTTGCCCTCTAAGTTTAGGAATAGTAGTAAGTTTAGGATTGTAGTGCTTTTGTAGCAATATTAAACTAAGAGATGGTAAACTGGTAATGTTTACCATCATGAGCAAAGATAAAACTTGGAATCCAAATACCTTCAAAGAAGTGGAAACACTTGTCATCCAATCCAAAACTTTAGGCATAAATCACATGGTACAACATTAGTTGATATCTGGCTCCTTTTAAAGCTGAATAAAAAATTGTGAGGCTAACTGTCCTCCTTGACTTTTGGCCAAAAATGGGGAAAAAGTTTCTGAAGACAACTGTGGTACAACCAGTAATCCATTTTGGCATTTCAGTTAAGCAGAACTCAATTCCTCATTCTTTTTCATAAAAAGACTGGACTATATAATTGGTCCCCAAAACACTCTGTTAGACTAATCTCTCTAAATAGGGTTTCCCTCAGGGTGCTTGAGCAACTGTGAAATACTCAATTCATTAAGCATAAACCATGCTGTCTTAGATAATGTATTAAATAATTCTAGAATATCACTGAGAAAATATATTATTTCTTATATTGCATTTTTCTCCTGAACTTAGAATATCGACTTCTTTGGAATTTCCACCACTTCTGTACTTTGTCATTAGGAAATATAATAGAGAGTGCTAATTTCACTAATCAGAACATCAATGTCTGTCTGATTTTATCTAAAATGTTAATGAAGATATCTGGTGGATCTGGTTATAATTGTAAATTAAGTTGGCCATGATGAAGATATTGGTCCTAGTTACAGTAGTTTAAGGAGAGAAATGGAAACCACATTTTGCTTGAAAACAGCTGTTCACTGTTGATGTCTTCTCCATGGGACCCAGTGACAGGATCAATGGGAATGCCTCAAAATTCTGTCAGGGAAGGTTCAGACCAGACATCATAAAACATTTCTTTACCATGAGGGTGATCAAATACTGGAACAGGCTTCCTGGAGAGGTGGGTGATGATCCTCATTGGTTTCTCCAAAAAATTTAAAATTATTCTATTCTAGTCTAGTCTAGTCTAGTCTAGTCTATTCCATCCCGTTCCATTCCATTCCATTCCATTCCATTCCATTCCATTCCATTCCATTCCATTCCATTCCACTCAACATTTTCCCCTTTGTTTATTGGTTGAATTCTATCAGTTTCTAATTCCACCATAAGTCCTTTCAAATAAACATATAACATAAATTTTCAAAGTAATAATAATTACAAATCAAATCACAGGTATCATATTTCAGTGTGGAAAAATAAATTGGAACAAGAAAACTGAAGATGATTTTTTACAAAATAGATAAATTTTTACACAAATATATATTTGCAGTAGAGATAACATTGTACAATGTAATGCTGCAGACTTTCAATAGGCAACTTTGATGTGCACAATTTATTCTCTTTTTCTATGTTATTGTCTCCTCTTGCATATTTATAAGTAATAAAAAGTAAGTAATGAAAACACTGAATTTTTTAAAAATCTGTACAAAATCTTCACCTACTTTAACTCAATGGCATTTGCAGCTGCAAGTGCTGAGTTAAATATAATGAGATTTTAACCTTTTTCCAGAAACCAGATTTAACCAATGTGCTGTATGGAGAGTTAGATGAAAAGCATGGTGTTCTTATTTGACTTGTTAAAATAATATGAAAAAATAAAATGCATTCTATTCTCCTTTATACTCATTTAAACATAGAATAACTTTGGAACATCAGAAATAAAGCTTGCCAGAGTACACCATACATTCCTCACCTCCAGGCCTTATTATTTCAACTCATTATGCTTGAGAATGAATCGAAGCAGGTGTTGAAAAAGAAGTTTTGAAATTCATCAACTCATCCTTTTGGTGACATATAGGTCTCTGAATGCATCACCCCACATTATAGTTTATCTTAATATTCAGAGTCTTCCATAGCAAAGGACCAAGCTTGTCTTTTCAGAAATCATGACCTCCCTTGACAGCTGTTATAATTGAAAGAAACCATAAAGTTTTCTGTCAAGAAGAAAAGACTTGCAAGAATAGGAGGTAGAATTTTTGCAAGAGTTGCACAGAGATTGAGGAGCTGTCTTTTACATGTGATACGAGCTTGTGAAATGAGCACAAATTTAACAGTTTTCATATTTAAATGCAAAATCCATTTCTTTCACTCATCTTTCTTTAAATAGTTTTTTCCCACAGTGTTTTTTTATGACCTAACTTAGGTTTCTTGACACCAAAGTGAGAGGTTAGAGGACAAACAAGTACCCAGACAGACTCTTGGAACAGTCATTCATCTTTCTCTCATCTCATCCACAGCCTTGGAGATTTTCTCAGCATAAGAACACAGAAAGTTTGTGACATTTTTGCCCTTCTCTCCTGTCTTTAGTGCAAAATTTCATAAAGATGTCCAATATGACTTTTTAAATTATCTATCCCTGTCTGTGCTAGTCACAGATCCATGAATCACATGGGTTCTAGTAGGATCAGGATGGCTTGACATAAATCTATCCTGATCTGGAGTCATTATGACTCTGTTCACATTAAATGAAGGTTGCTGAAAACTGTAGAGCAGGATCTATTAGTTTTGGTGCAGAACTACATAACTAACATTTCTGGATCTAATCTGGTTTTTTAATCTGCTGCTGTACTGAGCCAAGTAGGTTAAGTGCTTGATAATTCATTCATATTTCTCCCAAATTCAGTGTTGGAGAGCTATTGGTTGCCGTGTGCAACTTCTTTTTGATCTTTTGAACAGTCAGTTTATTTAGCCACTGAAGACACAATAATTTCATTCTAACCCCATATTCCTTTCAGTCTTACTGGCCAGTATCCTTGTATTTGTATTATTTTCCATATAGCTCAATTTTAGCTGCTTTTTTTTTCTGCTTTCTTCATAAAATTATTACGATATAGAGTGTTTTACATTCCATTTTTCAGCTCCAGGATATTCACATTTTGACTGTGAAGCTCTTCAAAACATGGATCATCAAGTAGTCTGTGTTCATACAATGCTTATCTCAGAGCAGTTTTTTCTTGTTTAGGCTTTGGGTAGTGCAACAACAAATACGATCAATAGTAATAATAAAAATAAATACAGATCATCACAGCTGACTCTCAACATACATCAACACAAGATGAAATTTAATAGTCACAAATATATCACAGGCTTGACAAAATGACCCTATTAATCTTAAAGCCTTAACCTCTATGAATCTTTGAAGATAATCGTCTATCTCTCCTAAATTTAGTTTCTTGAAATAGCTTCAAGACAATAGATAGGGAAATTAGATACAGAATACAATTGATAACTGTGTGTAAAGAACATGGGCTTAAGAACATGCTATAAAATATTGATAAAATTCTGAAGGAAAAAAATATTAAACAAACCCGAAAACTATGAAAACTAATATACTATGTCTACTTGTATTTTGAAATACTGTATGTGCCAGAAGACATGTATAACACTCACTTAAGTAAAGCATCATTTCAGAATTAAAATTTAAAAGAGACTTCTATAGCTCCTACTTACTGAAAAAGATAGAAACTCAAG
Organism: Rhabdornis inornatus; assembly: GCA_013397075.1. Taxonomy (NCBI): domain Eukaryota; kingdom Metazoa; phylum Chordata; class Aves; order Passeriformes; family Rhabdornithidae; genus Rhabdornis; species Rhabdornis inornatus. The sequence goes on from VWZS01011053.1 coordinate 330,585, forward strand.
TTAGTTGCGAGCATTATTTCAATAATAACCTTAAAACCATAGAACTGGATGTACACCAGCCAATGCATGTAGCAGAAGATTAAATTAAGGTTTACTTTGCTGCTTCCTAAACAGCAGTTGCCTGCCTATCTTGTCCATTTTGTTCACAGTAAATGATGATGTTAATGGAATAATCCTAGTGGAATCAAACAAATGGAGAAGAGGAAACGTTTATTTAACAAGGTGGGAGAGTGATCAGTGTAATCACACAATTTTTATTCTGCTGTCAGTGGTTTGAAAACGTTCAGCAAATGCTTTAAAAGTGAACTAAAGACACAAATAGAATTAATAAATAGGTGTGAAAGTTTAGATTGTGATAGACTAATTTGATAAGAGTTTTCGGAAGGAGGACTATTGATTTTTCTCAGCAACTGGAATGTAAATTGGCTTCATCTAGCTGTACTTAACAAAGTATTTCACATGGTTCCATGTGAAAATCTATTATCCAAACTGGCACAGGGGTGTACAATAACTGACTTTTAAAGCAAGGAAATGAACAGTACTGAAAGAGAAAATATAATTGTGCAAGGAAGTTACTAGTGTAATTTTTCAGGGACAGGTTTTAAGATTAGTCTTATTTTGTAATATTATTCATTTTTGTATGTGAAAAACAGATTTGTAGAGTGAAATTTCATCTTGATTCAAAGACAAGAGATTTATGTTCATCTGAGGGAGGAATAACTGCAAAGGAAACAAGAACATCTTTATTGTAAAATCCATTCCCTTAGATAAATTGAGAAAAAATTGTTCAGTCACAGAGTCTCAGATTTCTTTTTCTTTATATAGGTCACACGAGTTGAATAGAGTTCCAGGACAGAGCCAGTGTAGAAAGCTATTACTTTTAAGGGGGCATATGCACCAAGGAATGGTAGATATAAGCTCGGGCTTGCTGGAGAGCTGGCATCTCAAGGATTCCAGCTGAAAGTCAGATGAGGTGGAGTATTTCAAATAAGAACTGATAACTAATGTGGAGTAACAGAGTCTCATATTGCATTTCTTACTATTACAAATCTTTAGCTCACCTAATTATCTGATAGACCCTTACATTTCAACAAAATTGAGTTTGTGTGTCTAGATATGAAAATGAATCCTTTTCTTCGGGCTTGTTTCAGCTGCCCACATACAGGCATCTGGAGTGATGAGAGAAGTCTGTCTCAATATGTCACATCACAATTTAGGTTGTATCTGCCAGTCCCATGTGCTGCTCAAGATAACCAATAGTATTTAACTCCATCTCTCCACAAGGTGATGTTCATATTCCAAGTAGCATTAAAGAGGGATCTTCATATACTTTAGTTTTAGATTAATAAAAAAGGTGGAAACAACAAAAAAGTTATGGTGATGGAAGATATTCTGTCTCCTATATACAAGCAATATAAAAAAATGAACTCACATAATGTTTCTTGTTTTTCTTGGCATTTTAGAATATTTTCCCCTGCAGCAAGATGGCTTGTGCAAAAAAAGGTATTTCTTGGATCTTGTTTCTTCAGATGAAACTCCTGTTCAACAGATAAATATGATTCCTATATAAAATAATTTTGTCTCCATACAAAAGTAAAGCCACGGCCAAATTTTTCCAACTCAGTCTTGTATAAAGTATTCATTTAAATACTGACCATGCTCTATATAGAGTATGTATTCAGTTTTGGGTACTTTTTCTCATAGTCACATTTCAAATTATTTTCAATTTATTTTTTTTTCTTTTAATAAGATATTAATTATTTAAATGCCATCTCAGTAGTGACATTTTTTACATTTTTACATAGAGATGCATTTATATTTTTATGTTTTAATTTTGACAAAAAAAATCTCCTGCACTTCCATCATATTAGTTATTATTCTTGCTGCTATTAGCTGTTGGTTTGAAGCCAGGGAAGTTTGATTTCTTTCCTATTTTTCACTGTTTTGGTTTTTCCTGCTGCATTATAAAGTATCAGCATACTTTATTTCTTACATGCATTATCTCTCTAGAATTAATATACAAAATCTATTTATCTCTAATAATATAAGATAAAAATTGATTATTTTCTATCATAAAATGTATTTACTGCAAGCAGAAAATTATAAATCAACCTTGCACAGTTTAAACTTGGTCTGACAGAGAGTAAATAAAGCTGTATTTTGTGTCCTGATTTGGCCAAGCTTAGTGTCAGGCTTATTTTTATTTGTATTTTAGAGATCAGGAAAAGAAAATTAGAGAACTCATGTTATAAAAATATTCCTGGCTTGGCTGACACCACTGCATTTGATTAATATTGGCTTTGTCTACCTAAGGGATCTTCAACAATCATTTCACAGATAGGTCATGATTCAGGTTAATTGCTATTCTTGGAAAATTCATAGCTTAGCTTGAATTAGTTGACAAAACGGATGCTACCTAAAATCTCTTCATCATCACAAGAAGCCTCTTCATAAGGCATGGTTTTTAGATAGAATGCAGAGATCTTTTCCCATGTTGTTGTCTGCCCATCCCCAGAAAAAAATCCACTGAAGCACATGTGAGGAAGTATTCATCAACAGGAGTGTAAACCTCCCTATTTATCTTAACTGATGAAAATGAAGTATTAAAGAAAGACTTTGAGCTCATATTATTAGGAAAGGAGGTAGAAGGGAATGAAACCAGAATAAAATAGGATTTTTACGGGTATTAAATTTACAAAGGTTTTGTGGATTTGGAATTGGCCCCACAGATAGTGGGCTAGGAAAAATTTCAGAGCTGCTGCAAATCCTCTTTTCTTCAGATCTGAAACCATTGCTCATTCAGTGGAAGGAAATTATCTTTTTATTTGTTTTTTTGCCTCTTAAAGAATTCTTGCAGAGCTCCAGGAAAGCAACAAGGCGATTTAGGAGTTTTGCCAAATCTCTGTCCTAAATCCTTTCTTATTTCAGGAAATACCAGTACAGCTTGGGAAGAGCAGAGTAACTGGAGGCTCCAGGCCCAGGGGATGGGTACAGGCCAAGGCTGGGCTGGGACACAGTCAGACTTGCAGGGGCTGTGGCCAGGCAGGGCAGAGCTGTGGGGAGCTGGACAGGCTGTAGTGTCATAGGTCCAGGGAGCTGAAAAGGGGCCCTGGGCCATGGGCAGGGTGGGGGGAGCCACCGAAAAAAAACCGAAATATGCATCTTCAAGGGAGGAATCATATAAAAAAATAAATATGCATGAGAGGCAGACAGAATGATCCTTTGTATGTGGTTATTTCTTCCCATCAAAACCAGTAGGAAACTAGTTGGATAGAGCTATATTGATTAAGTTCCATTATGCATGAGAGGCAGACAGAATGATCCTTTGTATGTGGTTATTTCTTCCCATCAAAACCAGTAGGAAACTAGTTGGATAGAGCTATATTGATTAAGTTCCATTTTATCAATTTATAGGAGATATGGATGTACTAATTTCAAAGGCAAATCACCACTATCAATTTTAAATATTTATTTTGGATGTTTTAATTTCAATAAATAAGGTGTTTCAAATCAATGATCGGATGTAACATGGAATTTATTCCTGCCATCACTATTGTTATGAGAAATGCTGCTGCCAATGGATTTTATGCCACTTTTAAAAAATATAAAAAAGAAAAAAGTGCAAGTAAAAAATATTTGCATTTCAGTCTGAAACAGCAGAGATCATTCTAGCTTCTCTGCTTTATGGAACCTCAATCATATCCTATTCATCCTAAAATAAAATGTTGGCGCATCTTTAAAGCGGTACATCATCTTCACAAGGACTGTGTGCCTAGATGTGAAAATAATGCATGGCACCAGGGAGGCAACAGGATATACAGTTTTGGGAAAGGTTGGCAGCAAAAGTGCTCTCTTTTAGTTGCTTTGACTTTTAAACTGTTTTAAACTATTTACCAAACTGTAATCTCAATGGTTTCAGTACCTATCTGAAGACATTCAAGGAACTTTGATAGAGTTAATTTGTTTAAAAAGTGTCTAAAGCAAATAAGGCATCTAAAAATTACAAGTTTACTGCCTGTTTCTATACAAATAATTAGTAAAAGCAGGGTTGCATCTCAGTCTCCTCCCAGTCAGATTAGCGGTTTTTGCAATTAAAGCCTCCAGGCAAAATCCTGAAGTCATGTTTAAAAACATCATAAAAATTTAGAAAATTGCTGACTTCATGAAATGGTGAAAATACCAGAAAGTTTCATGAATTTTTCGGTTCAAGTTAATACTTACTCCATTCGTATGACTGAGTATAAATTCCAAGGCCAAGCTGATGTCTTCCAAATGGCCATAGAAGGTCACAAACTGAAGTATTTTGTATCCTTCCTTTTATCAGTAGGAAGTTTGCTTCTGTACATGTGTGCATGTGAGTGTGGGTCATGCAGTGTTCATTCAGATAAAGGCAAGGTGGGCAAACAGAAGCAACCATGGCTCAAACTCTTCCTTGTTTCATTTTCTTAATTTTTGCATAATGGAAATCCAGTGGTTGAAAAGTGCCTGGCAACAGATACATGGGGGAAGATCAATTACAGAATCACATAATCATCTAGGTTGGAAAAAGACCTTTGAGATTATCGAGTCCAACCTATGACCAAACACCACGCTGTCAACTAGACCATGGCACCAGGTGCCACACCCGGTCTTCACCTAAACACCTCCAGGGTCGGTAACTTTGCCACCTTCCTGGGCAGCCCATTCCAATGTCCATTCACTCTTTCTGCAAAGACATTCTTCCTAATGTCCAACCTCAACCTTCCCTGGCTCAGCTTAAGCCTGTGTCCTCTTGACCTATCGCTGGTTGCCTGGGAGACGAGACCGATCCCCACCTGGCTACAGCCTCCTTTCAGGCAGGTGCAGAGGGTGGTAAGGTCTCTCCTGAGCGTCTGGAGGGGACAGATACCTGATGTTCTCAAACAGCGATTGCAATGGAGGGCTCTGAGGCAACACCCTATGGACATTGGCAATTATACCACATACATACTCTTGCCTTTACCTTAAAGTGAAGCAGAAGCTGTTCACATGAGGGCATCCTTTTGCTCAGCACTAGAATTGATGGACAGAATTGTTTTCTGTTAAGAAAATCTTGTAAGAGCTGCAAAAACCAATGTATCTGCAAACCTCTCCATGGGTGTTCTCTGCACAGCATGATCTGCAACACTAGAAGGTCCATCCCATGCTGCAGAACTTGAGGTTCCCTGAAGAGTCATAAATTATCTGAACTATCTATCTTCTTTTCATTTCTCCTCATACCTCCAATATGTGGTGTTTTAAGCAATACCTTACAAACTCTGAGTGCCCTTCTCACCAGGATTACTGTAAGCACCAATAGAAATTCATTAAATTGCCTTTTGAGATGATGGAAACTGGTGACAGTCACAAAATCTAGAGCAGAATTGAGATTTTACTGTATGGCAATGCAGATGGCAGGAAGACCTTCTGTCTTAGTGACAACATGCAGAGACAAGTTGAGAATCACCAAAAACTGCACCAAAAATAACTGGATAGAAAAACTGATTTGAGCCAATGTGACCCCCTACAATTTCAAAGCTAGGATGAGTAGATTTGTTATAGTTTAGACACTGCATGATCTCTCTGCCGAGCCAACAGAGAACATGAGGGCAAAATAAAGCCCTTTTAGCATTTGTTTGACAGATTTTGCCTCCCACCATAAAAATAGATATTAGATGTCCTTAAGTGAGTCCAGTACTAACCTTATCAATACTTCATTCAAATGGATTAAACTCCAAAGTGTTCAAATAAGTTTGAATATCTTTCATAATAATAGGAAATTATTGGTTGTTTCTTTAGCCTCATTTTTATGAAAACGCAAAGCTAGAATCTCAAATTTTGTTTAATTTCCTGGGGATTCTTGCTTACAAAAACTCTTCATCTTGTCACAGCAAGAATTCTCACAAACACCGCAAAACTTACTTATAATTTGGGTATTGAAATTAATGTCAGAAATTAACAAAAAGAAATACAGAATAACAGTCTGAATTGCTAGTGTAGTAAGTGGTAAGATGTATATTAGGTAAACATCATTTGACATTCTAAAATTTAAAGATAAGCTTGAGAAACTTAGGTACACTCTGACTGGGACAAAGTTAATTTATATCATAGCAGCCCATATAGTGCTGTGTTTTGGATGTGTGCCTAAAGCCATTGGCAGCATATTGCTGAACAATACTTTTACAGCATCAAGGCTTTCTTTTTTCCCACTCTGTCTCCTGAACAAATAGTCTGAGGGTAAGCAAGAAATTTGGACAGCTGACCCAAACTGGTAAAAAGAATATTCTATACCCTACAATGTCATGCTCAGCAATTAAAATTAAGGGAAGATGAAGAAAGTGTGGGTAAATGGTGGAGGGGTATTGTTTGTCTTCCAGGGTGGCTGCTGCTCGGAGATTGGCTGAGGATTGGTCAGCTTGGGGCAGAGAGTGTGTGGTGGCATGTTTAGCTGTTTGCCTGGGCAAACCACTATAGAGGGCTGAATTCTAGTATTCGGGAAATTGTATCCTGGGTTTAGTAAGACTGATGGTCTGATTTTAACAGATTTTGGACAACTGGGAATGTGCCAACTGATGACCCCATAGATTTATTTTGAAAAAGTAATTTGACCATTAAGTTGTATTTTCTGAGGTAATTTTGGCTATTAATAGACATCTAATTTATAAGACATTTTTTTTTCTAAAATCCATGAATGCAGCATAGTAATATGCTTGTGAAAATCATCATTTGTGGGGCTTTATTTTGTATTGATTTCAGAATCACAGAATCAGAGAGTATTCTGAATTGGAAGGCACCTACAAGGATCATCAAATCCAACTCTTAAAGCGAACAGCCTTTCCAGGGATCAACCCCATGACCTTGGCATTATTAGCACCAACAACTGACACCTTGTTGGACATCCCCCAAAAGAAACCCAAGAAAACAAAACAAAACCAAAACAAAACAAAACAAACCAACCAAACCAAACCAAACCAAACCAAACCAAACCAAACCAAACCAAACCAAAAAAACCCACAAAAAAAAAAACACCAAAAAAACTCTGTGGAAAATGGACAAATAATTCTAGTCTTGAGAAGGCTGGCAACAAAGAAGAGGAGTTAAGAACAAGTGCAACTCATGAAAACAGTCAAAAGCACAATATGCAAAGAGGTTAAAGAAATGCAATCCTAGCAAATGTTCACCACTTAATAAAAGCAAAGGTTATATATAGTAGAGAACAGTTGGTTCAAATTAATCAAATGAAGCAAGTGCATCCTGGAGAAAATTATTAGTATCTGTAATGTCTTCAAAAATGCAACAGAGGTGCTTGCATATATTGTGATAAGTTCTCAAAGCATCAAACCTTCTGCCCATGTAATGCTCTTGATGGGCTTTGATGATTTCTGTTCCAAAGAAAATCGTAAAATAAGCTGAAACTGTTTAATATTCCTTTCCAGACAATATGTATTTGCATTTCCATTTTGCACAATGTTTCATCTTCCTTGTTCTCTGTGTTTATCTGAACTGCAGTGCTCAGACATATGAGACTAGAAAACCATTATGAAGGAAAGGTAAATACTGAGTTATTTTAGGGATAGATGACTATCTGAAAAAGATAGGAAGGCAGAAGTATACCAAATGCATTAGGAAGACATAGGTAAAGAAACTGAGGAAAAGAAAAACTCACCCACTGAAGGTCAGATTTTACGAAGAAGGAAGCAAATTAAAAAAGGAATGAAAGGTTTGGAGTCGACATTGAAAGGTAATACAGGCAAAGGACGTACTGTGGGAATGTTTCCCCTTATGAAAGGTCTTAAGTTAATTAAAATTAGTATGTTTAGGCATAACTTTCAATTGATGTACCTAAAAGTCTATAAAATATTTCTTTCTATATTTCTGGGGTTTTAAAAAACATACTAGACCATTTTCAGCAGTTACCAGTTCTTTCTGAAGTGAATTACACTGTACTACTGATTAGCAGACAAAGCAGACAGCAACAAATAAACTGTATCATGGAAATGTTTTTGAGAGTTCTTACTGTCACTGCATTATTGACATGTTAGTGTTTACCACAGTGATGGAAGGAAATTTGAGGTCAGTTTTTCTTCTGATGATGCAGTGTTCATGTAATGATTTTCCTACTGGTGATGACAGATTTTTCTTTGTGTGTTAGCATTGATTTTTGGTGGTTTTTTCCTCTTAATTGAAATAAGAAAAAGTTAAAAAATTATTCCAAAAAACCAGCAACAGCACAAACACCCTCCAAAAACAGGAATCAAATAGTAGAAAATCAAATAGTAGAGACCTGCATATTAATGGGCATGACAGATGGAGCAATTTCTCCTAGGTAATCAGCTCTAATAGGGATGGACAAACTAAGAAATAAAAGACTAGGCAGTATGACTACCTCATGGACACGGTAGCAGAAAAGTTGACTGCAGCTCAACAATAAAATAAAGGATGCAGAAGGTAGGAAGGGCGCCAGCCAGGTCAGGGTGCAAAGTAATCTGCAGCAGCGTTTCTGACAAGAGGATGCTGTATGTGAGAGAGAAAAATGCATGTTCTATAATAAGATCTTGAAATCACTTTCCATGATTTCTCCTATGATTTATTATTCTTGCCCACATATGCCTTTGAAGTCTAGGTTTAACTTTTTAATGAGTGGGGGGGTTAAAGAATTGCCTGAGTGTTTTGGCTGTGTAGGTATAGAGTACCTCACCTTAAAGCACCCGTGGGAAGGGCAGGAACACAGTGGAGCAATCACATTTGTGTGTGTTTTTTCTCATATTTAGAATACAATAAGTCCTAATAAAAAGGGGAAAGGAAATTAATGTCTTCATAGCAAGTGGAGTAGAGAAATATTGCTGGTTGAATGCCTGAAGGTCTGAATAGGTTAAACACAGAGCCTCTAAATATGGGATTTACTTATTTCAAATGTAGGGCCCTTATTCATATATGCTTAAAGAGTAGGATCCAGATATATGCAACAGTACCAATATTAACAGTATTAAATTCCCCTTTCTTATAAACTTATTTTTACTCTGTACTGTAACAGAAGATTTTGATTCATAGCCTTCTCTGTCTCCCCCATCTGAGTCTTCTCAGGCTCCACCTGCCCTTTTCTGTTCTCCCTGACACAGAAAATATGCCTTTATTTATCCAGCATGGGGGTAGGAATAGTTTGTGAATCTTTGCTTATTTACATCTAAGCTCAGAAAGAGACAACCAGGATGGATATCCCTTGGTTCTATCTGGAGCTCCATTTAAAAAAATTTAAGCCTTATGCACGTTGCTAAGTAAAGTGTGTGAAAATTCATTAGAGCTACTCCAAACAATGCAGATGATAGTTGTTCAGCTAATTAGTCAACAGTTTAGAGTTTTCAGTCCTTTCACCTCTGAAGAAAAGGTAAAATAAGAGTTCACTTGTGTTCCCAGTTAGAAAAAGAATTGCACAAGGATCAAGAAAATTCTGAGTAAAAAAAAAAAAAAAGTTCAGATGTTCAGATGTATCTACATTTTAATAGATTTAACTGCTCTCAGTAAATAAAGACTACAAAAATTATAAAGAGTGATAGTCAAAGCACTGAGCTTCAGGGCAATCTGAAGCAGCTGCATGCTTTTAATATAACAAATCTTGCTCAGTATGGCTTTACTAGCACAGGTGGTACTGTACATTATTCTTCCTAGAAAAGAATTATGATGTTTCATTACACCCATTGTTCAGAGTTACAGCATTCTTCTTTCCAAAGGAGGCAGCTGAGATGAAGTCTGTAACATGAACTGGGAGGATATTTGCTGGTACCTGGAAGATGATTAACAGTAATTCGATGCAACATGCAACATTTGCAAAAGTGAGAATAATAAAATCTGTGAGCCAAACAAATGAGCCATATGTTGAGTTATCTATCACCCAGGAGGTGCACTAGGAAAAGGGTACTGATCATCTCACTGGGCATTTCCTGAACAAACATATTATCAGTTTAAGGCTAGAATCTTTATATGTGATGATCACTAATGGTCAGTTTACACAATCGTTTTGAAAAAAATTTTTATTATTATTTGTTATTGCTTGTACGGAGGAACATGAGAATTTCTCACCAATCTATGCCCATTATTAGCAAAGTAAGGAAATTTGACTTGACGAAAATAAGGTTTTACTTTAATGTTCAAGAGTTCATTTTGTATGAAGAGAAATACAGTCTTGTTTTATCATAATTTCAAAAAGATACCCTGAATTGAAAAGCAATTAACAAAGCCATATGTAAATTAAATGGGTAAAATTACCTCCTATTTGATTTTTCATTGCTGAGCCTTGGAAGAAGCAGCAGCTAAAGAAATGCCTTTGACAATTTTTGCACGCATCATGTTATTCATAATAAAATTGCAGTATAAATAATACATATATTATATATATTATACATATATATTATGTATTTATATATATTCATATGAATGTTTCTGGTTTTTTGTCAAATCTGAACAGTTTGAGCTTGCTGTAACTGTTCTGCTTAGATAAAGTGACAACTTTTCTCTTTTCTTTTTCCCTGCGTCCATCTGTGATATTTTCTCTGAAAAAGAATTTGAGGCTCTTTTTCCTTCTTTTATTACTGTATAAATGCAAACTTTTTTTATAGATAAGAAAACTTCAAATAAACTCAAATATTTTATTGCACACAGTCAACAGCTTCCCTGCTCATAATGATTTCACATAATAATCTATCAGAAATTTGTTCACATTAGCTGAAAATATGCCTTTCCTTGTGACATATCAAAGATATTTGTCAGAATTTATGACTTTGAAGCTGGAAACAATAAAAATTGAAAACCCTCAAATTTTGTGCATCTTTGTTTCAATAGGTTCTCCTATATTCACAAATTTAAGCAGAAGAAAGATTTGCTTTCACTTTATAAAATGCATAATTAAACTGCTTATATCTCGATTGCCTTTTACTTGCCTGTTGATTTTTTTCACTTAGACAAAAATTGCATGTAAAGCTTATAAACCTCTTTCTTTGTAAATACGGCTGTAAACCCCTTTTTCATTGTACTCAGCAGCCAAGAGTTGAAGACCCAGCTATGATCTGGCCCAGCAGCATAACCTGGTATTTGACTTCTGAAAAAGTTCTTAATTTAGAGACATGTGAGAAAAGAGGACAGAAAAATAAGAGAAAAAATTACAGCCAGAGGTAGCTCTATTGAGACAAGATAATTAGTGGCTCAGGCATGCAAGGAGAAAAGCACTAGCATGAAAAACTATACTAAAAAAATAACTTGTACAGCTAGTTGAGTAGTCAGGAATCACTTGGGCTTCAAATTGAGATTATCAGAATCGCCAGTGATGACAGAGCAGGTGAGACTCGGAGACTCAGAGCCACCTCATCGAGAACCTTTTCAAGGAATGATAGAGGCTGCTCTGAGCCTTCTAACTGATGACTATGAGACCAGCAGAAACCTGGTGAGGAAACTAATGCTTAGCCTAATAGCTCATTAAATCATCAAATATTAGCTATGTTCTGTGCATAATTAACTGGGAAATAATTGCTTCTTACTTTTCCAGTTGAGAATATATCTCATGCAGAGTTTCTTTGCACTGTACAAGTGATGACTCGATAAACTGATCCTAAAGAAAGTAGCAGGATTCAGTGAAAAATAATCACACCCCACGTTTTCCTCATTGAGAAATGCATAAGGAAATCAGCAAATCAAAATAAATCTAAACATGGATAGTAGCCAAAGTATCAAAGGTTTGGCCTACTGTGGAAGAATTTTTTACCTTCTAAAACCTACTTTCTACATACAGTTTTGAGTCTTTGTTTCTTAGTTACTTTACAGAGGGAAGATAAAAATAGGAGAGGTTGATGTATGGTAAGCAAAAGACAATTTAAAACTCTTGTGTGTTTTCTTCCCATCTATAACATTCCCTGGGGTTTCTAAAAGCTACTGTTTTAGCAGAAATGCTGGCAGCTAAAAGTTACATGAATCTTAGCTTTCTTACTGCAACTAGCTGAATAGTAAAGAGAACAGAAATGGAACTGCTTCTTGAGATTCTAGACCAAATTTCAACTCAGACACATTGTTCACCTTTTCATATTTATTTTCCATGAATGTTTGAGTAGCTGAGATTAACTTTATCAAACAGACAGAAAAGCAAAATTTCGTAGGAAATATTATCAATGAATTTTGATAGGATTGCGATATTTGTAATTCATGTCCAGTTCATTGGTTACTGTGCTGAAAACACACGAAGTGACCCACAAAGTGAGGTTTTGTGCTGTACTCTGAGACTGTAATATGATACCCCTCTGTGTAAGGAGGAGGCAGATGTAACCCAGATTTAAGCTGAGTAGGCTACACAGCCAAAAAGCAAACAGTACTGCAGGAGCAGAAAGCACCAGCCCCCAGAAGTGAACATTTCTGCTTGAAATTGAACATTTCTGCTACACACTTACATTGGTTAAAATTTGAGTGGAATGTAGGGGTACATTCTGGAGACTTGCAGCTACCTCTCCACTCATAATTCTTACCTTTGGTCTATTATTTAATTTAGAAGTCACATAAATTATAAAAGCCACAAGACGTATAGACAGAGTTATCTGCAGGCCATCAAATACCTAGGAAGGGAGAGACTGTACATGGAGCACTTGTAGTTGCTGCCTATGTTTATGGAGCATTTCTTGTAAGACAAATACAAGGATCATTCCTGTGTCTTCCATGTTGATCATGGAATAAACACACAGAACAGAAAAGGAAGGGCAGTGGTAAGAGTCTTATCCCTACTTAATATTTTTGTGCCTATTCAAGTATGTGATAATTTCATTTATGGAGCTAATTCCATTAATTTTGTTTGGCAATAAAATTCAAGGCTATAATCACAGTATGACCTTTGCAATCCAATGTCAAATCTTTAATATATAAGTGCGGTATTACCTAAAATGTAGTTTCTGGCACCTAAATTGATTTTCAGAAGGTTCTGCTATGCCCCAAATTTCCACACTGATCATGGAGAAAATATTTCCCATGGAGATACTCCTGTCTATCAGAGAGTGTGGCCGCACCACAACACCCCAAAGACTCAGTCTGTTCTTCTTAGAAAGCACTTGCTGACATTAATCTCTCACTGGAGAAATTAAATGGCACAGCATCACAGATAAGCACTGAAAGATGGTTTGCTTTTTATGTTGTTTTATTTGTGGTTTGGTTGTTTGTGTACTGGTTGTGTACACCAACACAGAAGTAATACTTGCAAAAGGCATTGTGGGGATTCACGCCATGGAAGAAAAATTCAATAATGTGATAGACTGAGCACCAACTGAGCATCCACTGAGCACCAACAATTTTTTTCTGTCTTCTAGGTTCTAAATAAAATTTGAAATTATTCTTTCAAATTTTCTCCCTTCAAACATATTTGTATCATTTTCTCAGAAGATGCAGTTTAGGATTGGGCAGAATTTACCTTGAATCTCATTTCCCAAATGCAGTATTCTCAATAGCCAGCTATTCTGGCACAGATGACAGCAGCATTAAAGCCTCTATTTTCATTCTTACATTAAAAAAGGAGTGATAACAACTAAGTTTGATGGCCTCAGGCTCTTAGATATGGATATACCTATCCATAAACCCTTGCCAAGGATTGAGACCTTTATTCCCTGTCCTCACACTGATAAAAGTGCATGAAGAATCTTACTTTTGTCATTGTGCTTGGCTGAACTTATCTAAGTTTTTGTGTATGTGTATTGTATATCTGTCTTTTAATTTCATCTCACAAGTTTCTCAGCTTTAGATCTAATGGCTCCTTCCCAGCTGATATACAGTGCATAGAGAATATTTTTGAGAAGCCTGAAATGAATAAATTAGTACATTCTTCTGCTTAGAATAGTCTCTTGGCTATTAGTTCCCTCATTGACATGTGGAAACCGTGAAAATATCTGACACCATAAAACTTGTGAGCTAAGAAAGGAAAAGAATAAACACACTTTTAGGTAACTGAATTATTTTCCTAACAAAGTTTGACTTTTTTCTTTTTTCCTTACCTAGGCCATTGTCATCCTCATATATTAGTAACCTAAGAAAACAATGTTCATTGCATGCCAGTCCCTGCCATGTTAGTCAAGCAATATTCTTCATTTCAAATTTCTACTGAGACTAAAAAGGGCATCTTACAGCTTTCCAAGTAATTTAAAATCATCCTGTGTTCATTTACATCAGTTCAGTAGAGGAAATAAACTTGTCAAAAAATAGTGCCAAGTGACATTTTTTTGTCACAAAATCTCTGGAACAGTTAACATTTTCTAAGCCTTACTACAGAAATAGCAAGATGTATTGAGTACTGTCATCTTATGACAAGGTCTTTTCTGATTTCACAAGTCACAGTCTTTTTGTCCGCCACATTAGACCTTCAGTAAGCAGCAGCCAACATGGATTATTCAAGAGCAAATAATTTTAAACCAGTTTAATTCTTCCCAGGATAATGAAACAGGCCTTAAAGACAAAAAGAAAGCAATATATTAGAGTCCTTTATTTGGCTTCAGTGATGTTTTTTACAATTTTTTAGTGTCAACTAAAAATCACATACATGTAAAAGGAAATTGTTTAAATGCCTTTACGATAAGTGGATTCCAAAACTAATTGGAAAGATGCAGTCAGAGAATATTAATGCTTCACTATCCAAATGGAAGAATCCATCCAATTAAATTCTTATGGTGCTGTCCCCAGACAGCTGTTTTTCACTATCTGATGTAATGACCCTAAGTCATGAATATGACTATTAGTTTTTCATGTTGATATCCAAGTAGGATAAACTTCAAGTATATTAGAGGACAGAAATAGCATTCAGAGGGATTTTAGATACTGAAAGAATGAATGTGAAGGTGAAAGTTTACACGACTCTATGGGTTTCATGAAATACACTAAGTTTAGGCAGAAATAACTGCTATCAACAGCAAACAACCCACTAGCTAAAAGTTCTGCCAAAGTAGAGGTGAGGATACAATAAATCATAAATAGTCTTGAGTCTTCATTCTCAATGTTAAAAAATTATGGCAAGATAATAAAACTCTAGTTTTTAGTGTGTCTTGTAAGATTCGGATGTACTATTGTTGAAGTATTTAGGAATTGACCAACAAAGATGTACGTATTATTTCTTTGAAGTAGAAAGATGGGATGAGCACCTATTTTAAGTCTTTTCTAGCTTTAAATCGCTACAAAAGCTAATTTTAATGCACTTTAGTTTGTCTGTGTAAGAGGGGGACAGACACCCTGCTGTCGTGAATCTCTGTTCTGCTCTATGTCTGTGGTATGGTTGACTTCAAGGGTACAACTAAATTACATCATTTCAGGATCTTATGACAAAGATGGAAAATAGTTGATAGAAAAAAAACATCTATTTCTAAAGTGAATCCAATTTCGTACAGAAGTAAATGCCACAGAGTCAAAGGAAAGAGAAAAACCCCAAATATAAATTAAATTGCCATCTTAAGAAACACCACATAAACAACCCATCTTCTTCTTAATAATAGTATAAAAATAACTTCATATGATCTGAATATGCATATATATATTGAAACACATTTCATTTAAGGAGAATAAATTTGTGAATTTATCAGCTCGTTTTAACTTTATAGTTTTTTTATTAATATGTGGCTTTGCCAAATAGATTATAAACTATGATTGATACTCAGTCCTTGACCAGCTGAAGATCTGATTCTTTTCTTCAGAAGAAATTCCAAAGCTTTTAAAGCAAACTTTTCCTCCATCTTTCCAATTGCTTCTTTTTAATTTCAGATGATTTACAAATATTTTCCATAAAAGTGGAAAACAAGTATTTCTAGTGAGGATAATTTTTTAGTCCCATTAAGTCATATTTGAATATACTTTCTTCTAAGAAGTCACAGACCAAATCAGTTTTTATTATCCTAATACCATTGCATTGCAACACAATTTCCCAGTCTATTGATCCAGTTCTAGAAATGTGATGAACACAGCCTTCAATTCACAAGTAGCACCAAGCAAAACAAAAATGTGTCAAGTGAAGTGAGGGATATATTATAAACAGAAAAACTATTCTGTAGATTAATACTCTATGCAATTAGTGGGGGATTTGCATGTTTGCGTATCTGCTCAAATAATTTATTGTAGTATTTTACAGCGTGGGCTTTATGGTTTTTTATTTTCAACATTTCATCAACTTTCAGATTAAATTTCTCAAAATACAGAAAATCTGCTTAAACATGCATAAAAAATAGAATTTACTATGAGATTGAGGTACTGCAATTTAGGCATCTACAAGTGCAGTGTCTGCCTATGAACTAGCCCAACAATGTCCCTTGTAATGCTAAAACAAAGTCACTCCCTTGGTTAACTAAATGTTTTCTATAAAATTATGAGATCAAGGAAGATATTGGGACCTGATTCAATTGTCTAGGATAGATATCTAATGATCTAATGCTCACTGAGATGCATCCAACATCCAGGGCTGGCAGCTATTATGTAAAAATGAAGGGAAAATTCTTTTCTTAGAATGGAACCTAGACATCCAATGGATGCCCATGTGTCCTACCCTCAGGTAAATACACACTTCCACTCAAGTTAGTATCATCTGCCAGCTGACAGAGTGACATTTGATCTCCAGGATAGGACAAGAGGTAATGGTCTAGCATAACCCCCCTGCAATGAGCATGAACATATTCCACCAGATCGAGTTGTTCAGAGGCCCGTCCAACCTGACCTTGAATATTTCCAAGAATGAAGTGTCCATCACCTCTCCAGGCAACCTCTTCTAGTGTTTCACCAGAGTCAGTGTAAAAACCTTCTTCTTTATTTCCAGTCTAAATTTACGCTCTTTCAGAGTAAAGCCACTACCTCTTGTATTTTCATAACAGGACCTGCTAAAAAAGTTTTCCCTATCTTTCTTATGGCCTTCTTCAAGTACTAAAAGGCCACAACAGGGTTGAGTACCCCAGCCTTCTCGTCCACTGTTATCAGCTTGCCAGTCCTGCTTATGGGAGGGAAGCTTTGTCTGACCTTCATAGGGGTAATGATTATAACATAAAGCCTAACTTCCCTTATGTAATTTCATTGTGAACTCATGGTCTTTTAAAAAAATTGCTGAAATGAGGTCTCTGTCAAGAGGAGGAAGAAAATGTTGGGAAAAGATACTTGCAGGTAAATAAAAGTCTCTTTCTTTGGATACTGAGTATTCAGGATTCACTAAGCAATTGCACTCTCTCTTGATTACGCAGGAGAGCGAAGTGGGAGTCTCTGGGCACATTGCAAGATGCACTTGTTCCGCTGGCTTCTCTTGGCAGCAGGAGGTTGATTTGAAAGCATAAAAAATGCTGACCATGAATATTCATTTACTTTATAAATCAACTTGCTTGACTATACTTACGTCTGAGTTCATGTCTCAGAGCATTTTAATAAATAAGTTTACTTAAAAGAAGTTTGTTGAAACTTGAATTGTTCTTGACTGTTTCAGGAATGATCTCGGAAGCTGAGCTGCAGATCTGTAATCTTAATCTTTGAGCAGAACGCTAATCAAGAAATCTACCATGCATCTGAAGGAAAACTTACTGAATGCTAAAAACTAATAAAAAAAAACGGGGTCAAGAAAGTGATTCATCAAAAGAAAAGTTCTATGATAAATAGATCAAGATATTTTAAAATTTGCTGCTATGTAGAGGTATAGTGGAGAAACAACTATGAGTTGCTAGAAAGCAAAGAAACAAAAAATTACAAGACAAATATTAAGGTTTTATGTCATTTTATACCTACTCTTTAAAGTCATTTTACTGCCAATAGGATTAATTCAGTGTAGAGCTATAGTCAATAGTGAATTTTATATGAATTTTTCAAATGGATACTGGAAATCTACAAAACAAGATGAGGGGCGTATTTAGATTTTGGGCAGTACATTGAATGTAGGAAAATAATTTTGCTCTTACTAAGTAAAAAATCTTCTATTAAATCTGTACATCTTTTAAAATAATAATATGAACCAAAATTACTTGGAAAACCTAGTATGTAAAGAGATTCCTTTCCTGTTTTATAACTCCATAAAGTCTAAGGCAATTGAATAAACAGCTTCATGCAAATCTTCAGCTTGTGTATCAAGACTCAGCTTATTTACTTTTACAAAATATTGACAGCATAGAACAAACAGGAAGACACAGTGTTGACTATACATCTGTGGTCCACAGTATTTTAGTAGCATTTCTGTACCTGTATTTCCATCGTAACTAAAATTATTGAAGCAGAAGG
>VWZS01011053.1:348859-438047 GCA_013397075.1 Rhabdornis inornatus
CAAAAGAAAAAAACCTTCTCAAATAAAAGAAAATAGATGAAGCTGGGTTTTATTATATTGATAAATTAAGCTTGAAGATCTATTGTTTTAATTATTGTACAGAAAAACAGAAATTAGCCCAGAAGACGAGTGGATCGAGACTTGCAGAGATAATGTGTGTTACATCTCCTTTAGGCTCAAATATTCAGGAAGGTGAATGAGACAAGGGTTTCTACCTCTTAATAAAGAGAGCAAAAAATGTATTAAATTAATAATTTACATTGTTTGCAGGGTGGGATCATGTCTGGGCTTTTCCAGGAAAACAGAGATATTCTCAAAAACAAAGTTACTATGGAATCATAAAATCAAATTTAAAAAATCATGAAATAAATAAATAATAAAATAAATAATAATAATCAAATAAAAATCATAAAATCTAAGAAAAATAATTATTACTTGCAGAAGAACCCAAATTTGCTTTTTTTCACTGAAGTAAAACTCATATAAGAGTTTAATAAGAGTTCTTCCTTCAAAAATCTTTATATTATCATTTTTAAGCATCAGTGAGGAAGCAGATGCATAACAATTTTAATGTTCTTTATTTTTCTCAAGAAGAAGATATTTACTGGGCATAGTAGGAACCATATAATTTATATCAGTCTCTCTACTAAGGATAGTTTCTCTGTCAAAAGTCCAGGGACGGGGGTGTCTGCTGTTCTACTAGGAAAAAAAGAGCAGAGAACTGATTAAATCTGCTTGGGGTCCGGTTTTCCTAAACATCAATTTTGTGTTGAGCTCCTGGAGAATTCCTTTGCCAGACCATATTACCCAGGTATTATAAACTGGAAAAGATACTGGCTCATTACTTGTTTCAGAAAATGCTCAGTTTATGCGGAAACTAATCACCCACTTAACACAGTTCAGAGAACTGCTGAGATTTGTAAAATTATTTATCAATTTTTTGTAAACATAACCTACTTTTGATTAATTTGTCTTTGTATGATCCTCCAGAAAGTAATCTTCCCCTCCCTAACAGCTCATGCTTAAACTCAAGCACAAGCCAAATCACTCATGTAATGTTTTAAGCTATAAAAAACAATCCAATTACTGCAAGAGTGAGATGGAGGAAGACAGTGTTAATTACTGATAAATGCCAGTAATTAATTAGCTTGCAGGCATGGTTTCAGTAAGCTAACAGCAACTGAAGATGTTTGTTTCTTCTCTAGAGAAGCTGAGCTGCTCTTTTATCAAAAAGGTTGAATCTTTCTGCATGCATGCACTTTTTTTCTGTCATTTTTCAACTTTTTGAGAATCAACTAAGTAAACTTTGTCAATCACATAACTGCTATGTTATTTGCAGAACTTTTGTCAACTACTGTCTGTTTCTTTGCAGATCTCTTTTTATCTTTATCAGCATTTATTACACATGTACCTAAACTTTGTGCCTGAAAATACATAAAATATTATTTATTTTTCTGGAAACTTTCCATCCATATCCATAACTGTCACCAACAGAATGCCAGCAGGCCTGATAGAATTCCAGTGAGCTTATATTCTTCCTTTCTATCACTGAACATCTGCAAAATTGATGTGAGATTAAATTGCTCCTACTATCCAGATGAAAAAAAAATTGTACTATATTTACATGAAATATAAATTGAATTCTCTCTTAAGTTTCTTGTTAGGTGGTTTTTTGGTTTTTTTTGGTTGCTTGGTTGGTAGCTTTTTTTTTCTTTTTCCCAGTATAAACTTAGAAGAGCATTTCAAGGAAAGCTGTGGAATGGGGCAGAAGAAAGATAAATTTGAGTGATGGTAAAAGCAACGAGTAGAACTTTATTTATTACATTTTCTACTGCTGAAATTCTTCTGATGACTATACAGCTGCCTGAATCAAATTCCTCTGTGTTTGTAATCCCTTTTTTTTTTTATTATTTTTCCCTTCATGTCCTGAGGTGCAGATCATCACTAACTGCCACCTTCAGGCATTCTTAGATCAAACCTCTTACTATGCTGTCAAAGTTGAGATGCAGGAGAGCAGAACTAAATTTTGCAAGTGACACCTCTTTGTTTCAGACCAGAAACAGCCACAGGGTTATCCTTAGTTAACCCAGTCAGATTAGAACCGCACCTATGAAATTTTTCAAGACCATACACAAAACAAGAGGCCTTAGAGGACAGATTCCTACTGTTTCGACAAATTAGAACCTTCTTTGATTGTTTAGATTTTCCTGAAAGGCTGTTCATAGCATGTCAGCTTCATGGATGTAATGATATTGTTTTTGCTTGTCTTTAGATTACCTTAGCAGTAGATGGGTAGGATAGGATAGGATAGGATAGGATAGGATAGGATAGGATAGGATAGGATAGGATAGGATAGGATAGGATAGGATAACCACAAGTAAGTGAATTAAAGGTTTTTTAACATATTTTCTGTTCAGCATATTGCTTGCATCCTGAACAATTTCGATAATGTTCCACAGAAGAAACATCACTGAGATTATAAACATCAATTTTTCAAATTATTTATTCTATCTGATTCTCTTCTAATCCAATTTTTTTGAAAAGAGAAAATTGGAATTTTTTTTCTACAATCTCATATACTGATTACTAGACCCACAAAAAAAAGAAAAAGTACAAATGTGGGCATGACCTTTTACACTCCTCTTCTCCTTGCCAAAAACTTTCTGGAGTCCCTAAGATCAAAAGCTTCTCTTTGAAAATATAGTTTTAGCTATCTATTCAGCTATTATCACCATTTGTATTAGCATGGGATATGTTTTTTGTCAAAGAATGACAATCCCTTTAATTATTATGCTAAAACAGACTCAACTCTGAAACAGTTTCCTATGAGTCAGCTTCCACTGGCTCCCTTCCTAATTTGTGTCATAAAAATCTCATTAAAATTAACTGATTTTATGAATAAATTAAAAGCTTCTTCTGTGGTATATCCTAATTCTACCAGCTATAGATTGCATCTGGAGAAAAATGATCCTAAAAACTAGTTATGAATAACCGAGGTGATATTAAGTCTCACAAAATCAAATTGTTTGTTGATCAGATTGTTACAGCTGTAGGATTTGACCCTGCTCTGCTTGCCATCCCAGACTGTTTTCAAGTTCAAATGGAGTTAACACTGCTGCAGAAGTCTCTCTATGCTAAACTCTACACAAAGCTTTGTTTCATGATAACATCTATCAAGAGGAAAGAAAAAAAAAGAGAGAGAGAGAGAGAAAAACAGCAAAAAACCAGAATCCTTGCATGAAAATCTAAGAATTTATTCAAACTCACTATGGAAGTGAGTTCCTATGTAAAATCTGAATATCTGAATTTTAACTTGATGGTTGCTTGCATGAAAATTGGCTCTTTTTGATGATGTGTTCTGTTCCCTGTGTGTTTAAAGAGGTATCTTGGATTTTTACGTAAAAACAGAACTAAGACAGGAAAAGTAGAAGGTGAATTCCCTTGGTTTTGTTTATTTTCTTTCCCATGCACAATGATTAAAGTGTGTAACATTGCTCCAAAGAGTGAATAGTTACAGAACTGTTACTGAAGACACCTTTTAAAGAAATACATGTCAACTGAGCGTGAAGGATTAATTTGATGTGAAAATGTACATTACTGATTATTACTTTATGTAAATAAGGAGGGACAGTTCAGTGATTAAGGTTCTGAGTAACTGAGGATAAGAGGATTATATTTCTTTATTAAAATCTAATTTTTTTGTGATCTTCAGCTCCTCAGAGAAATGTGTGAGGGTTGATTTTAAAAACCCTCCTCAGTCATTTATCTGAATTTTAAGTACTTTTAAGACCCTGAGTGCGAGGCTTTCAGGGTGTATATAGATTTTGCAGTAAGGCATCTAGATCCATACCTGAGAAGATTACAGCCATATGAGCATAACAGGCACTCTGATGGGTGCAGTCAGTAACAAGGTACCACAGCTGGGTTACCAGCTGGTATTTTCACATCATGCTGTGTGATTCTGATCATACATGTTTGCTTGGAGAGAGAATTGACATTTTGGTGAAACAGAATGTAGTGATACTCCAAATATGTTTGCCATGTGTGAAACAGTAAATCTTGTGAATTCAAAATGTTTCAGTGATGAGCCACATAAACAGTTTTGAGTATCAGTTATGTTTAATGTAAAAGAAACCATATAAATTTTTGAATATATGACTGTATGGAAAATGAAGCCAGTAAAAGGTGAATACAGCTGTTTTGTCATAGGTAGCCTCATAAACATGATTCTGTTAATGTCTGAAATTTGTGCACAGGAGAGACTGACTCTCATCAAACATGTAAAATGTGATAGCATCCCTTGGGTGTTTTGTGTGTGCTGAAGAAATTCACAATGTAAGCACAATGAAGAATTTATATCAGTAAATTATATTTAGTCTAGTCTGTTGGCATTGTAATCAAGAAATTACTAATTTTCTAGCAACAATACATTCTAATAGCTGTAGTATTCTAATTAATGTATTTCTTAGTACTCTAGTAATTGTTAACATTTGTAAACCAAATTACTATTTCAGCTAATTCTCATTTATAAAAAAACAAACAAACAAGAGTTATTTGGGCAAATCATTAGTCCAAGTCATTTTCCAGGAGGAATTGAATGGGGTTTTGCAGAGCTATGGGGTATCTTCCTCCTTACTCTTGAGGTTTTATGGGATATTTTCATGTGTTTTCTAACAGCACTTCCTAAATTGGTCTTTGATTCTACCTTCTGTCAGATCTACTTTATGTGGTACATTTTCCATTTGTTGGGTACTTATTCTTTGTTTCCTTTTTTCATCTCTAAAACCACCTGTACACTTTATACTCCAGAGATGGCCACTAATTGATGACTGCTGTAGCATTTTTAGCCCTGGGCCTCTGGTATCATCCTGTGCTTCTGCTATCAAGCCCTCTGCCACCCTCCCGTGCCCATATTCTTCTGTGCTGCATTTGTATTGCAGCTTCATAGAGAGTTCACACTGCACACAATGGCACAGTCAGTCCAGACATAAATGTGGGAAGTCTTAACTATGAGGTTTTGCCATGTTAAAACAGATCTGTGTCACTAAGTGTAACATAAAGACCACTCAACCTCATCAGAGTGGATTTAGATCATGGTACTCTAAAAGACATAATTCAGCTACAAAATATTGATGATTTACTTATGGACATCGTCCTAAAACTATAGATAACTCATATTGCCATGTGTACAATTATTTCAAGTCTAAATTCTCTGCTGAGGTCAGTGGCAAAATTATATTAAACTCAGAGGGATCTGTGCCACCATACACCCCACTCGCAGTAAAATACCTCTTTGGCATTCAGAATGAGCACCAGTATGCTGCACTCATGAAGCATCACCCCAGAGCCTGAAAGTGCTACTGCAGCCTGTACAACAGAATGCAAGAATTTTCATGGTCTTCTATATGTCTCCCACTGCCTCTCTGTAAATGGATGAATTTCAACAATAACAATAGCTTTAATACTTTTAAAAATCCTCTGGGATTATTTTTCGTGTTATTCATGCTTTGCAACTGTCTCTGCTGATTTCAAACGGAAAAAATTAATTTGAATATTTATAATAATATGTTAATTTTCAATTTGATTCAATTTCACTACACAACATTGGCTTCTGTGGCCGCCTCTACATATATGAGCTTAAGTAAACTCCACAGAACATTTATTTTTGTTTCTAATGCTGAATATAGTATGCCATAGTACCTTTTATTTTTCATTTAAATTGAAGTAATGAAAGAAAGCCTAGATACCATTAGCTGATGAGTTTTTAGAGTAGATGGCATAAATTACACATCAAATCAATTTTACTAGCAATTTGTTACTCTATGGAGAGAATTAGGGATGTTCATTCATTTTATGTCATAATACACATTTCTGTTTGACCTGTAGTGTGAAAATACTTTTTTGAAAACAGCAAAGTGAAGAGATAGGCAGACACCTTTTATTAACACAGTTTTTTTTCTCTTATAAGTCTGAATAAATTTTCATAATCAAAACAATTTGCTTTTTTTCACAGCAATTTTCTGTCATTTTGTGAACTACGTGAGAGAGGTTAATTCATATGCAACAGAGCTAACATTTTTTAATGCAGAAAAAGATTTTATCAAAGAATCCTCAACTCAGCTCCTAGGACAGACACCTATTGAACCAGATTTTATTTTCTAGGAAAAAAAAATAAAATTTAAAAAATCAGTGTGGCAGAATGATTACCTATGTTTTTTTCTCATAGAAAAATCTATGCTTACCTACATGCAGTTACTGAAATATTCACTGACTGTTATACTGGTGTTTTCCAAAAGACTATTTTTTTTTTGTAGAATACCATTAAAAGATTTATTTTTACATGTGTGACTATACTGGCTTCCATTTTCTGAACCTTAGTTATAATATAGATTATATTATATTGTCAGCTACTGAAGTATTTATTTCACTTAGTGTTAACTGTTCTTAGAGTATCGAGTAACCTGCACAACTGTGACACAAAATAGCATAGGATGTGTATCTCCTTAATTATGAGTACTCTTGTGTTTTAAATTAGTTCTGAAAAATTGCAGTCTAAGATTGATATAGAAAATGTGTTTCTGAAAAGCGTGCAATTCCATGATGTGCCTAAAAAGAAAAACCTGAGAAATCTCGGTACAAAATCCAGCTGCATGATTAAGTAGTGACTTTACCTGTCAAGTCTAGAAGTTATGCTTTTTGACACAGTTTTATCGCTGCATTTAAAAGTTAGTTTGAAATCAGATGCCAAGTTTGGGGAAAAATGCAGAAGGAGGTACATAATCTTCAAAATAATTTCACAGAAGTATAATTGTGTTATTCATATCCATAGGCATTTGTGGCAATAATAGTCATCTTACTGAAGGGCTGAAAGCTCCAGTAAGGGCCAGTTCTCTCCTTTTTTTGTCCCCTTTAAGTTTAAATTACTTTTTCATTTGTATACCTAGTTAGTTTTGGCTGA
This sequence comes from Rhabdornis inornatus, assembly GCA_013397075.1. Classification (NCBI taxonomy): domain Eukaryota; kingdom Metazoa; phylum Chordata; class Aves; order Passeriformes; family Rhabdornithidae; genus Rhabdornis; species Rhabdornis inornatus. The sequence continues at coordinate 355,818 of VWZS01011053.1, forward strand.
TATGTATTTTATCAACATGTAATATGTAATGCCAGTTCTTATACTTATTTTCCTATCTCAAATTATATTAGTCTCATTGCTTTTGTAGTCTATTCTAGTTAAGTGACTGGTCTAAGCAACAGAGAAATATCCATGAAGAAATATCTTTTTCCTTGGCTGAGGCATTTGAATCTTTTCCATCTGCATTTGCAGATATGCTTCTATCACCAGCCTAAATGCCAGAGGATAATAGAGGAAAAATGATTTAGTTAAAGAAAGCTTTGTATGCTAAAGTCAGTCCTCATGATACTTTTATCACTTCAATGCTGACTTGGAAGTCAGGAGATAAGGGCTGTGGGTAAGAAATACATACCAATAGAAAGGTGAGTATGCAGAGGTGCTAAACACTTTCAGAGAACTTTAAAAGCATCTCTAATGAAGACACAGTATGGATTAAAATCACTCACAGGGGAAATCTTCTGAGTGTACTAGAACTCCACCAACTATGAAATTGTCTCCTTGTCCTGGCACTGCAAAATATTCCATTGCACAGCAAATAGACTTATCAAATCTGTGTCAAAAGCTGCAATTCTGTCAAGTGTGTCACAGCCTTATTGAAACAAAAGCATTATTTTCTGTGTTTCTCTGTGTAAAAAATCCATATGGACTTTGACATTGAACCCATTGTTACTAATACTGGTATTATAGTATTTCTGGGAAAGTTTTATGAAGGACAAAAGAAAGAGATATCAAAATGTGTTCCTTCAGATTACAGAGGATTAGGATGACTTGTGTTAAAAAGTGACGAGCAATACATAAAGACTGTTTACAAGAATTTAGAAACCCATATAAATGTGTAATGCTGAAACCAATGGACCCATTTCACAAGCTTATTTTGTGGTTTTAAGCCCAGCCGGAAATTAAGTACCTCACAACTGCTCACTCAACCCTTCCTCTGCCACACAAGTGGACTGAGAATTGAAACAGAACTTGTATGTTGAGATAAGAAGTTTAATAATTGAAAATAAAGTAAAATACATTAATAAATTAAAATACAATAATAATGGTAAAGGATAATAATGATAATGATAATGATAATGATAATGAAAGGAAAAGAACAAGTGATGCACAATGCAACTTCTCACCAAAACACAGCATTGTAACAGCCACTAAGGAATTAACTCTATCCCACCAGAAACAAGACAACTTAGTATATGACCTTTCACATGTACTTTTAGTAAATCTAGCAATGGATCAAGCTGTTCTTTTCTTCAGTACATAAACTAGGTAAATAAAATAACTTAGAGGAAACTATGTTCCCCATTCAATTGAAATAAATATGTGTGTTATGAGGCAATAAAAAAGAACTTCTCTCTTACCTTTAAGCTTTTGATATTATGAAGAATTGGCTTGGCACAAGTAGGGTAGAAGAGAGGGAAAAAAATCATGTACTGAAACAATTACAAAATGACACCATCCCATTTACAATTTGTATATTTGTGCTTTCCTGTAAACGATGCAAGTTGGTCTCTCGACTTGGTTTAAAATGACACAATAACTAATGGTTAAAGTGACTAATAAATAGGTATTTACAGTTACTACTAAAGACCATTTGAATACTCACAACTGAAAGATTGTAATCTTACCTAAATAACAGCAAATATCTTCTAAAATATTCCTATTTGAAACAACTTAATCAAACAAGGAATATGACAGTTCCTATAAGCAGTCTTAAATATCCTAAATTTAACCTTCTAGGAACTTCATTTTACTATCGACATAGTCTCAATGTTCCTGATCTTCCTGAAGACATGTAAGGTTTGATACACTTTCTGAGTGACTTAGGAAGATTAAAGCATTAGCAATGATTTATTCTGATACTAAGCCATCAGAGAATATTTTTTATTTTAACCACTTGGCTCATCATGATGATATAATTATGTATATAATAATATAATTAAATAACCAACAAGAGAAAGATATTTATTAATAACTCAATTTCTGGTCCCTCTGAGTGGCCCTGTAGATGTAATGTTGAACTGCAATTTGCCATTTAATAATATTTCTCTTTACAGGAAAACAAATGTTGAAATTCCTTTTACATCCTTGTTCCTGATCTGTAGCAACTGAAGACCTGTATTTTTAAAAGTGAATTTCATATAGTTAGATTATTTAAGTACAGAAACTTTCAGGTATTTTTAATACAGAAATAATCAAAATAATTGGGTAATTTCTATTTCAAATTACTAATTAGACTGAAAAGAAGGTGAAAAGAAAATTTTCAGAAAAAATAATTTTCTGACTCTCAAGAATCAAATTTGCTCTGAGAGAAAAAAGCCTATTAATCACTTGTAAGATCAGGTCTTCTTTATCAAACTTGAAGAATAAATACCACAGGTGTAGCTCTTGACTATTTTAATAGCCAAAAACAGATTCCCCTGTCAAAGTAATTTAAAAATATACAAATGGATTAGGCAAAGTATGTTGTAAGCATTCTTTTCAAGCCACAGAGCCTAGGCGAATCTACTGATTGGTGTATGAGAAGCATACAAGATCAGCCACGGCTGAGATGCTTTATACTCAGCTTTAAGATCCTTTCCAGTTAACAGATACATGAATTTCAACAACATCCTGCAAATTTTGCCAACACTTTATTCCCAGCCTTTTTTCAAGTACAATACTCTGGTTTCTCCAGCTATTTATATCAAGGTAAGTCTATTTACATAGAGGCATTTTTTAGGGTTTTGCATGGTAAAAAACAAAAACGGATCTGACAGATAAAACTGAATTTGATATAAGGAAGTCTAAATCATGTTTTCTGACAACTGCAGGTTATATTCCTGGATATGTTAAATCACAGGATCCAAGTATGTGCTTCTGTTACTACTCAGAAACTAAATTTTAGAACAAATTTAATCTCACAAGTGGAATGTGACTGGAAGATAGATGGTTTTCACAGAAAAAAATGTAATCTTCATGTATTTCAGAAAATTATTATGTAAATTAGTTTCTTGTGGTCTTGCTTTATCAGGAACACTGTAATTATGTTTTCATGACTAGAATATCTTTCCCTTGCTACTTCTTTTCAAGAATTTAATTTTGTTGGTTTTGCCATCTACTAGCAGGAAAAGTTGCTGAATCTGTTCACGTCTTTCTTTGAGAAGAACACATATTCTAGAAAATTTGCCCTCAGGGTGGATACTGTCTAAACATCCAAAGTGTTTTGTGTTACCATGGCTTGAGAAGGATATGGGAAGTCCATCAGTTTTCATTTCAAGGCTAGAGCAGCTATTTACAGCATTTGACTCATAAAGGCAGTGCATCCCCCAAACACATTTGTATTCTTGTCCTTTCCAAATTCGTCCTCCTGCATCTTTTTGTCTGTCCTCTCCCTGTCAGTCATGCCTAATTAATGAGGGAATTTGGGAAGCAGTGAAGCCTGTAGACCACTGCATTTTGACTTCCTTTGATCGAAGGAAGTCTGGAGAGTATTCTATTCATGTGTCTTCCTATATCTTGAACCTTCCAGAAACACAGCAAAATAGTAGTTCCCAGAGTACTGAAGGAACAGGATTTGAAAATAACAAGATGGCTGTGTTCTGCCTTTTCAGAGCTATTTGACTGGATCATGCTGGAGGGAGATATAAAGCCTCAGCCTATTGCATCATAGAGACTTAGCAAAGTGTAAGTTTGTCAAAATGGCTTTGAGGCAGCAAGGTTGGATATGACCAGTAAAAAGGGAAGCAAGTCCATTGAGAGAAGCTGAATTAAGGTGTATTAATTGGAATAACTCAAGTATATTCTGATGGGCTGTATGGAAATGTGGCGGGACGGATGGAGAAGAGGATTGCTCATCTATTAAGAGCTCGTGCCTTGTGTCTCATATACTGTCATCAGAGAGGTTGGTTAATCCTATATTACACTGCTTGTGGTTTCCTTTTACACTATAGGTAAGCTAAGGCTTTTAAATCAAATCTTTCATATTTAACATGTTTCCTGTAGAGTTGGTTCAGCTTTTACAGAAGATATATTTATTCAATACATATTTTAAAATATTTATTTTTTATTACTGTCTAAGTGTCACAGGATCCCTAACAAAAGTTTATGGCTGACACTTCAAAAATATGTAGTAAGAAACTGACCGCTGTGCCACAAGCCTTACAACATAATGTGTTATGTGACATAGGGAACTATGATCTGGAGAAAATCTTGGGTTTGTTTTCTGGGGTTTCTTTTTGTTTGTTTTTTTTTTTGTTTCTTTGGGGTTTTTTTTTGTTTTGTTTTGTTTCTTGGGGGGTTTTGTTTGTTTGTTTGTTTTGGGGGTTTTTGGGGTTTTTTGTTTTTTTTTTCTGTTGGTTGGCAAAGTTTTCTATATAGAGTGCTTATTTTATTCAGAAAAAAATAAATAGAAGATTGCTACACAGAAATACCCAGGCATATTCTGAAATCCTCCTGGTTTTGTGTATATTGAGTATTAAAGCTACAAAAAAAGGTCAGTTATCTCCCCTAGTTCTACCTATTTACTGCAAGTTTTATAATGCATATATAAAATGAAGAACAGGTTTACTAATGCTTTTTTTCTCATCTTTGTAAGATGTCATGCTTGAACATGTGGTAACATTTTAAATTTTTTTCAAATTATTTTTTCCTATTTCAGATTTGAGAACTGATTTAAAAGTTTTAATTTTTCCAGTTCCCATTTAATTTTAGTCTTCATATAAGTCATAAGAAAAGTCTGTGGTGTTTGGATAATTTACTAAGTAGGAGAGATAGTTTGGGCATATACACATTTCCTAATAAAATAGCTGCATTTAGAAAAATAAATTCCACTTGAAAAGTGGCCTGAGAGCTCCCTTTTTTTAGCACAAAAGAAAGAACACTCCAAGGATCAGTTCAATAATTAAAACTGAAATCAGCTCTTTAAATGAAAATTTGTTAGCAATAGTTTTGTCTAAATATTTTTCCTTTTTGATACGTACAAAGTGATACATATGGGGTAATTTCAGCTGGTGGTTGCATGTTCTTCCATGGGCATTTAAGAATTTATATGTAAGCTTCTTACTTACCTGTCACAAAGGTTTGTACCAAACAAGACAAGAAAATGAGTGAGTAGAGGATTTAAATGAAAAGGGAAACACGAGTGAGTCAGTGAGGACTTAAAAAAAAAAAAGTCATTTTTTTTTCTGGACAAGAAAAGAGCAGAAAAATAGAGAAAGGCACTGGTGCCTTAGGTAACCATTTTGGTTTATAACCTGTGTTTGTTAGGTTAGCAATCTCAGTTTGCCTTCATCTGTGAAAATTTCTGAATCCTGAAATTTCTACAGGGTTTCTGATTGTGAACAGCATTGATGCAGAACCTGAGGAAAAAGTTTGCCACCACTGCACAGAAATTTCCCATAGTCTCAACTGAACTATGGGACTAAATTATCTTCCACCATGAGTTAGAGGGACTTGTTATGTCGAGTCTTGTGGGCAATTGACTCAGGGAAGTGAAAGTGTTGAAGAGATCACATTATTGACCTTATAGCTAGGTAATGACTTGTGATGGTTTCCTCTGATAAAATGAGCTTGAGTTATTTGAATTATTAACTTCCTATATTTGGGCTAAACCAAAGAAAAGAAAAAGATACTAAAAAGAACAACATATTTTCTTTCTTAGTGAAATTTGTACACAGTCATTTCAGATCAAAAGCATTTTGAACTTTTGATATTCTCAAAAAGAACAAATGATGGGAATGATGAGATTGTTAATAACAATGAACAAATATCAGTTTAGAATGCCTTCTTTTTTCTTATTATCCCAAGGAAAAAAAATCCAAACATTTCCTGTAGTAGACAGTATATTTGTGCAAATGTTTTCTTTGTGTTCTTTTGAATAGGAAAACATATGTAGAAGCTAAAACCATAGGACATTGAGTGTGTAGGGACCCAGACTTCAGAACTGTAAAGTATAAAAAAATGTCTGTGTCAAGACTGAAGCGTCCACTAATCCAATCAGAAAATTCCAAAGCTTTATTCCTCTATTGGCTATGTTTCTATCTACCAGTGTACAATTCTTTCCACAAACATTATATATTTTTGCTATTTTCTTCTCTTACTCCCTGATCTTTTCTAAAATATACATATAAAGAATATACATTTTTCTATAATTACTGATTTTTTTTAATTTGCTTTTCCATTTTCATATCCTGTTAGTGATTCAAACTCATCCTATGTTCAGACAATCCTTTTTGTCCTTTGATGTCTTCAGATGATGATTTCTGGGCCAGAAATTATACTAAATGTTCCTGAATTGCATGACCAGCTATTTTGCACTATTTTACTCCACTCTATTCCTAATATTTCAATTCTTCTTAAGGTCATCTAAAGACCGCATAGAAATCCTACAATGATCTCCTAATTTATTTTATTACCTATATCCTTTAGCAAATATTTAAAGGTCATTGCTACAATTCTCCAGTAAAATTTAGTTCAGGATGCCTTGCTTTTTGTAAAGTAAATCCATTGATTTCTCTTTCCTTTCACAGTTTTACATAAAGCAGATCAACATTCCCCTAAAAGAAAAATGAAGGCCTGGTTAATACAGGTAGTGGAGCTTAAGGGTAGAGTCTGTGCACTTTAAGGCAGACAAGAAAGATGAGATTTATTTATTAGATGCCTAACAATACTTTGAGGTTTTACCATGCCAACCACATCTTCAGCTGTCACTCTGAGGAAGCATGGCTCTCCCGTAGATTCGATGCTCTTGCAACCAGTTACACATGAATGTCAGGGATGCCCTCTGGATTTCAGAAGAGAATGAGGCATTTGAGCTCCACCCCTACACAAGTACACCTGGAATGGATTATATGAGCTTTAAAACAGCTGCCACCCTCTGTGGAATGTTTCACTGATTAAATTTCCAATACACAAATCAGTGAGGTTCCCTTCATTTAATTAACCTAGAAAATCATCCAACTTGTTAGATAAAAATATCAAGTTGTATTGGAATAGTCAGTTTTGCATGAGTCCATGCTGTATTTTAATTCATTTTACTTGGGAATACATGTGTTCAAATATTACTAATGTTAAAAATACTGTGAAAGCTTACATGTTATCCAGGGCAGCCTGAGGAGACTTTAGCTGCTCAGAGTCTCTAAACCTGCAGTACAGCCTCTTATTTGCCTTCTGTAACCAGAGTTCCTGCTGCCAGAAAGTGTTTTCCAGATGGAACGTGTGATCTGGACTTAATTAGAGATCATAAAGTAGGATGGCCAAAGAGGCCTAAAGACCATCTGTCACAGCCTTTTCATTAGAAGTTTATAAGAAGGAGAGAGGCAGATCAATGATTTTTTTATTTATTTCTATGGTTTTCTTTTTTTTTTTTATTGAAATCAATCTCTGAAATAATGAAAAAGAATATCTGGTTATTATGCTCTATCTCATTATATTTCTTGCAAGTATGGTTATGTGTGACCCATCTATTATGTTTAGTGTAATTTGACCTCAATTTAAACCCATATATTTAGCTGCATATCCTTTGAAGTTCATCCAATACATTTAAAAATATACCAAAAGGAGCAAAATTCCCTTTCTACATTCTGCTTTCCTACCATAAAATAGCTTCTATTTCATTGTTATCTCTGTCTCAAATCATATTCTCCAAGATTATTGACATTGAAGGTATTAAGCATCTCCTTCTGCATTTTCTCATGAAGGACATTTCTTTCAAAGCTCTAGATAAATTAATGAGGGCATTTGTTCCAGTACTTCATATGCTGTATGCCCAGATCACAGATAGCAATTAAGATTTCAATTTTTCCATTAATTTAAGGTAGTCCCTCATATAAAGGTTCTTATTAATCAGGCTTAACATTATAACATAATAGAAATTTTTTGCTGCATTTCATGACAGCAGTGAATTAAGTGCTTTCAGTCAAGAGTACTCTGCCGTAAAGCAGGTTAGAGAAAACATAAAGGCAGAGGTTGTCTTATCTTCAAAACATGCTGCAAAAATCTTGTTCCATACCATTCTCATTTTCATTAAATTCAATGGACATCGCCACTGTGTATAATTGTAACACAGGAATTTTTACACCAACATATCTATAAGACTTGTTTGGTGTCTTATCTGTGATATGCATCACAACAGGCATGCTACAGAAAAATGCAAGTGATTCATAGCCTGAATAATTAAGTTACAGTACATACTTCTTAGATTCTGCCAATAAAATTAACCAGAAAAATATAACAATCAGTCAAAATGTAAACATTTATCCCTCTGAATATTATGTAGCATTTTACTGGAACATTTCCTTAGTGGCTGGCTCCAAATTCTGACTGCTTTTCCATTCACTTGTTCGAGTGAATGCTTGACAATGAAACTGAGTAATGTGTGACAACATGCTGAAGTGTTGCAGAGACAGAAATTTCAGCATTTCCTAGAGCTGTTACAGAAGACTGAGAAATTCCTGGATTTTACTCCTAACTAGCTGGAAGGGAGGTGGGAGGGGAAAGCATTATAAAACTTAATTTCTTTGTTGCAAACAACTCTGTCCAAAAGTATGAAGGTTTATCTATTTACTTTCTAATATAACTGGGTAAGCTTTGTGATTATCTATATAAATGTTCAATTAGCCTTAATGATGTTTTATGGTGATTAAATTCACAGGCTGAAAATTATTATTGTTAGTGATACTCATGGGGAAAAATAATGGGAAAATCAATTCTAACTTTGTATGCACAGTGAAGGACTTTGCACTAGCTTGTACTACAGAGGAAAGATATTTCAGACTTATAATACATTACTCTATGAAAATAGAGTAGTCATCTTAATGTTCAGAAGCAGTCAAACAAGCAAAGTGAGTATTACAATTTATTAGGTAAGGAACAGAGAACTAATCGGAAAGCTATGTTGTGGCACTGTAGAATACACAATGTTCCTGGAACATGAATATTTGGTTAAAATAAACTAAATCACCTTATTTCAAACAAACGAACAAAAAAAGATTTAAAAAAAGCAAAGCAAAAACTTGGGAAAAGTAGCGGGAAAGGTAACATGATGACCAAAGGAAGAAGAACGATAACTAGTGATTAAAATAATGCCATTTTCATCATCCTAAGAAAAACTTAAATAATTTTTAACACAATAAAGGTTTATCAAATCACAAATATCCAAGAAAGTTGAAACAGGTTTGTCGGGGTTTTTTTGCTTTGGTTGTTTTTTTGGGGGGTTTTATCATTTGTTCTTTTCCAGTGTTTCAGAAAGCAAAAAACAAGAGGCAGCAAATGAAATTGTTAGATGTCAGTCTGAAAAACACTCTGCCACATAAAACACAGTTTCATCAGAGATGATGGAACTCACTTCAGTGAAACATTGTGCATGAAAAATTGTATATCAAATCAAAAACAATTATAAAAATTCATGGAAGAGCTACCAAGAGTTAATAAACACAGTGCAGCTACTCATATCAATCTCAGACTCCACTCAGTAGAGTCAAGAAAAGTGCAACACAAGAACATTGCAGAACACTTGCCTCATTCTAATATTCTTTATAAAATGTTATTTTAGTAATTCTTGGTGGTAGAAGTAGTCTGATCAGTATACGTGAGGATGTTGTTATGGCAGGAGAAAGACGATGAGAAGGAAATGGTTTTACAAATATTATGCAATAAATAGTATGTAATGCTATTTCTTCTACTTAAAATTATTATATAATAATTATAACACTACTACTGATGATTATACTAAACCGGGAGGTGCTATTGATTTTCTCAGGGAATAAGAGGCTCTGCAGCATATTCTGTACTTTGGAGCACTGGGCAACTATCAGTGACGTGACCTGACAATGGCCAAATACTGGACTCCACACCTGGAGAAACACCAGGAACAAATATAAAATGGGAGAGGAGTGGCTGGAGAACAGACCTACAGAAAGTGATACGGGGGTGCTCAGTATGAGCCAGCAGTGTGCCCTGGAAGCCAAGAGGACAAATCCCATCCTTGGGTGCATCAAACAAAGCATAACCAGCTGGATAAACAAGCTGATTGCCCCGCTGTATTCAGCATTGGTGTGGCCTCACCTGGAGTACTGCGTGGGCCCCACAATTCAAGAATGATATGAAGGTCCATGCGTCCAGAAAAAGCAACAGACCTAGTGAAAGAGCCTGAAGGAATGTCCTATGAGGAGCAGCTGAGCACTTCAGACTTGTCTACTTTGGAGAAAAGGAGGCTAAGGGGTGACATCATTGCTCCTTTCAACTTCCTGAAGAGGGCAAGTAGAGTAGGAGGTGCTGAGCTCTTCTACCTGGGATCCAGGGACAGGATGCATGGATATGGTTCAAAGCACATCAGGGGATGTTTAGACTGGACTTTTGGAAGCATTTCTTTACTGAGAGCATGGTCAAACTCTGAAACAGGTTTCCTGGAGAGCTGATCAGTACCCTGAGCCAGTCAAATGTTTAGGAGGAATTTGGATCATCATTACCATTCTCTAACATTTTGTCAGCCCTGAAGTGGTCAGGCAGTTGGTCTAGATGATCACTGAAGGTTCCTTCCAACTGTAACTATTGTGTTCTATTTCTACTCCTACTCTATTCTATTCTATTCTATTCACTTTTTGATCACACAGCTGCTAAAGTTGTGGTCATATTAAACTATGCATTTTCCCACACACACCTTCATAAAACTATTATAGGTTTAAAAAAGTATATTCATCTTCTTAAATGCCATATAGGAAACTTGCTCATTTTAAGTTCTTTCAAGGTCTTGTCTTTCTCAGATTAATGTGCATATCTTTAGAGACTTGTATTGAAAGTCTTGGGACTTATTTATTGATTTATAGAAAGCAATAATGAAGTAACTTGCAAAAATTTTCTTCAAATGGGGATATAATTACAGCTTTTAAAAAGACTGTTTTCCCTCACCACAGAGTTTGATCTTTCTAGCCCCTCAAAATTGTCAATATATGCCAGTAGATGTTGTCCATACTTCTTTTCACATATTCACATCTGTTAAATTTTGTCCAATTTTGACTTAAAAACAGAGAAGTCAAGTAACAGCAACTGTACAAATCATGTCAAAAGTCTCTCTTTCTAAAGGAGTGAAATAAAAAGAGCCAGCTGTGAGTCAGACAGGCGAATGACGATGTGTCCAGACAGGAGATGTATGTTCAGTGTTGGAGGTTAGGGAGGAGGAGCAGAAAATGTGACTGATTACCAGCCAAAGCATTCACAAGAAGTATCCAGGATAAACTCACGTGCCAATCTTCTGCCTTCTGCCACTGACTAATACTACTAATCCCTCAGAGATGAGCAGCTGCAGAGATAAAAGCCCAGTCTCAAAACAAGTCTATGCAATTTAATTACACAAGACAAACCTGAAGATGATCTTGCCTACTCGTGTCAATTTGTTCCTTCAGCCTTGATACTCACTGTGTGCTTCAGACAACATTTGCTTTCAGAGTTAACTCACTCCAGGAGACAGATGGACTGAGGGGAAAACTGACTCAAAATTTTAGCCTCCAAGTACACTGTTTCAGTACACTGAAAGACATTTTAATCACTCTAAAACAGTAAAGCCAAAAACGGAATGTGAAATTTCTGGTATGGAAACAGGGAAAAATGTCAGATCAGACACTATGATTAAAACCTAGAAAAGAAACTGGAAACATCAATAATCTGAAGTAATTATTTATTGTACCTGCAGCAGTCTGTCTATGACTGATGTAATTTAACTGAGGAGGATTCTCCAAAAATAAAATATGTTTTTGCCTCTGATGTTTTAAAGACTCACATGTCCGTAACATAATTGACATGCAATAGCATGTGTTTTCAAGTTATTGCTTAAATGTATAAGCTTCGTTTTTCTCTGATTTCCTCAAAAGTTTTAGTTATTTTGTGCCACAGAGAAAATATATGGAGAACAGAAAGTGCAAATATTACAGGACACAAGCTAATACAATCTTTAACGGTCATAATAAATGTGCTTGCAAACCACTTGGCAATGTAAAACTTGCGGTGAATTGTTTATCATAAATACCTGTGATTCTATTGCAATAAACCCTCTTTTCAATGCCTTTTAGCATTTACATGATAAATCAGCTGATTTAAGTGAGTGAATTAAGCAACACCAGAAGGAATTTCTATCAGAGCCAATGATAGAACTTCACTGCTCTGTACTGAGGCTGTTAAGCTATAAATTTAAATGATGCTTTATGTTATCTCTTTAGACACTTTTCAAGGGAATTTGAAAATAATTCTATTTCATAATTTTACTTCAATTTTACTCTTTTGTATTCCAAATGTATGTCACTTTAGCAATCAGAAAAGGGATTAGCAACCAAGCTATCTTGAATATTGATAGCAACAAAGTTGTCCTGATTCAAGGAAGTGTGCATGTATGATGTCCAGAGGTATACACATTTTTTTTCAATCCTTCAGCTGGCAAGATAAAGGCAACTTTAATATTCTTGCAAGTGTCACAGGTACCTCCTCTGAGAGGAGATTAATGAGAATGGTCAGGTACACTTCATTAGGGAGCAGTTTATTTAATAGAGAAAAAATAACTTGTAAATCAGGCATAATGAAATATCCTTCAACAAAGTCATGATGTGTCTTGTCTCCCCTTGGCAAACTCTTCCCTTCCAAAATAGCTGGCTTGTTATTCCTGTGTCATCCCTCAACCAGGCTCAGGCAATGTCTGGGAGAATATTTCCTTCAGAAGCCAAACCTGTGTCAAGGAACACACGAAGAGTTGTGCTTAAACCTGTTGGTATTGTTTGTTCAGTTTGAAAAGACATCATACAAGTGCTGGATGGACACATATATTCTCACCAGTTCTTCTGGTGGTATTCTCCTAGCACCAGTTAACCACAGCTTTTGTGTATATCCAGACCCACATAAGCACAGTCAGGAGAAAGCATGACACTCAGAACCAGAGGTACAGAGCAGATCAGATTTGTTAGCAGGGCAGTGAGGAGATGGGTGAACACACTTGCAAGAGTTTGGGCAGTGTTGATAAAATAGAACTGAACTGCACTGAGACATGCTACAAATTTGGCAAATCATTGTTATTCAGTGGAAAAGTGTTTAGAAGCAGATTTTCTGGCCACGTTTGTCTCTGAACCAAATCTCTCAGCTTTCCCTCACCAGTCCTCCCCTCTTCTGCTTTTCTGCATCTCTGCAGCAGCAAAGAGACAGAGAGCTGCCACTGGTTCCACTACCCAGTCCACACTACCTCTCTTAATGAGTGAAGTAAGGAGAAAGCCACATTTGGTCCATGACTTATGAAGAACTGTGGACATGCAGCAGCTCCTGCTGCACCAGGAGGAGGTTAGAGCAGCACAAAAGCCCTGTGTCGTCTGAGCTGGGAAAAACTGAGCCCTCCCACCCATGGTGTAAACTGCTTCTCACAAAACTCAAGGAGGGCCAAGGGTGGTGATGTTCTGTCCTCAAGTTCTGTTGAACATTTTCGTAAAACATATTTTTCAAAACATGTTTCATAGAACTTCCAAGTAATAAATTCTAGAAACTCATTATTTCATCATTATTATTAAACATTAAGATGTATTTTTACTCTTACTGCTCTTATGTGAGCTTTGCTTAAATAGGTCAAAGCTGCTATACATAGGATGCGATAAACAAATGTTTTTGTGTTTCTTACTCCTACATGATAAATCTGTATATTATCTCCTGTTTTCTTTTGGAGAAGGTATTTCCTGTTTGCTTTCTCACATGTTTCCTTGTTATATGTACATATATGCCATGTTCTCATTATAAATTACTTGCAATTCCATATTCTCCAAAAGAAATTTTTTTAATATCTTGAATGTTAAATCCAGATGTAATTGTAATTTAATGAAAAATATGAATTAGATAACCGGAAAAAACTTATTTTTGAGCTAATAAAGACCTGTGCAACATTAGTCTTCTCTATTTCAATTAATATGGAATCACAATAATTTTCTTATCAGCTGCAGTGGAAAATTCTTAAAGAATACATGGATTAAAGCTGATGTTCTGATGTGTAAACAAGTAGTCTTTCACCAGAAATTTCAAATTAAGAAAGACAGTCTTTAGGCATCAAATCCACTCCTGAAAAATACAAACTGAAATCCATGGAAACACCTGGATATGCATATATGCCTTTAAGGATCAACAGATTTCACCTGGTGGAATCATTTACAGCAAATCTTTAAGAGAGTAGAAGTGCCCTAAAATGGTATAGAAATTACATTAACATTTGAAGAAAAATAACCTTAACCCCTTATTTTTACATGAAAGCCAAGAAATAAACTACAAAATAAGACTAAATGACATGATAATGAAATATTGACTTCCTCAAATTTAGGCCACGTTTATGTCTATGTTTTGGGAATGTATGAATTTATTACATATTACCTGTGTCTACCCATTGGCTTATCATGTACAGCACATGATTAAACAGATAAAAGTGAGTAACTGCTACTAATATATAAAGCCATGACATAATGTTATGATTTTATTTTAAAATCACTAAGGAAAGTTACTGCTTAACAAAATTGCAACAGCCTGTCATAACTGAATTTACAGAATAAACCAGAAATTTAAATAATAAAACAAAATATAAAAGTTTCCATACTTCCAGAGGCAATAATTTGGAGATTATAAAAATAATGTAAAACTCCAAAATAAAGTAAAACATTAAATGAAATGTTGAAATATTCTTAGGTTAAAACATTGAAGAGAAAATAACAGAAAACAAAATGTACATTAAAAATCAAGTATATTTTCAATATATGCATTTCAACAAAAGTGAAAACTTTATTTTGGAAAATCCTGCTAAGACAAAGCCTGCCTGACATCTGTATTCTGTGTTGGGGAAAAAAAAATTAAAGACCTAGCTCTTGAAGATAGTTTAATATATTTTACGAAAGAAAGGAGATATTCACTTGTGGAAAATCTCTCCATGCACAGAACTCTGGAACACACTCAAGCTTTCTCTTTCCATTAGTTCAAGACAAAACTGCCAGACCCTGCTAAAGCATTGATCTAGCGTGCACAAGGGAGATTCCTCTTTCTCCTAGTGGAACTCTTTTTTTCATCTCTGCCATTTTTTCATTGCTAAATTCTTGCAGTAAATAGAGTAATGACTACTGGGACCTCACAAAATTCCTAGGAATTCGGATGCAGTTACAAATGTATACTTTAAAATTTTTTTTTCATTCACTAATTTCTTTAACTACTGTATGTTACTGAACTAGAATATATGCAGCAAACTAGTTTGGTAAAAACTCAAGAAAAAATGTAATGCCTTTTTTTTTGTGTGTGATTTTTCTGTTAAAAGTAATGATAATAATGAGAACACTGTTTTGTAATTAAAAAAAAAAATCAGTTGTACTATATTTATCCCACTGTAAGTAGCACTGTAAGTGCTACTTTTTATTTTCTTCTCCCTTTGAAGTAAATACAGATGTTAAAGGAAAATGGATTCCTATTTAAAAAAAAGATATCTGTGCAACAGAGGAAGAACAGTATTTCATATTGTATTGTATCTTGCATTTTACTTTTCTTTACATTATTCACATTATTACTTCGTTGCTTAAAATAATGAAATTTCTGTTAGGTATCAAAGCACAGAGGATATAACCTGCATACAGTGAGATATGAAAACAAATAAGATAATTTAGTAATAGTACTATATTATTTAGAATTATTCTGCCACAAAATAGTAGATTAAACTATTCTGACTACAATACAAACTAGAGTGAAAGTAAAAAGTGCAGATGAGTAATAGTCTTCCATATCTTTTTACGGCCTTTCTGGGAAAGAATGAATGTAATTTGGCAAACAAAATTGCATTGGCAATACAGAGAAAAACTAGGACAAAATAAGACTTTATGTTCTGCTTTACAAACAGCAACTAACAAGTAAATGAATATTGAGCAATATTCTTATAAATACTAAAATTATTGCATGACATTTTTGCTAACTCAGAGGAAGGGAATTATCCACAATATAAGACACCTAGCTTTAAGCATCAGCACTAATCTTCACCAAGGGCAAAAAAAAATGACTGCAGACTGAAATTACCAAAACCGATTCAGATTCACATCAATACCAAGATTCAGAGTTAGATGTAGGACACCCCAACTGTAAGCCAAAGTAGGTAGTGTGGGAAATAGAAAAGGTAAAAAACTCTCAAAAAGCTGTGTGAAGGCAAATCTCAGAATGGAAGAACGCAAGAATGGTGAAGATGCAAGCACAAGAAACAATAAGCCTATGAGCTGTGTAGAGATAGGCCTTAGGAAAACATTAAGCATGATAGTAGAAATATGTAAGTTTAATAATGAAGCTTTATCCATTGTTTTCAAGCTATTACAAGCCAACACTGTTCAAAGCAAGATGTATGTTCAGCTTTATTAGTTGGCTTAAGCAATCGTTTGTCAGCTTTTAGCAGTATGCTATTGGCTAGAAAGTTGTTAAAAGACTTTGTAACAAAGAGAATTTCAGCTGTGGTTGTTACGGTGAGAGCTTCCACCATCTCCCGTGTCTCACTCTGTAAAATGAGGCTGATGATATCAATGAAATAAAAGCTCTAAGACCGCTGTACTCGCAGCCCAGTCTCCTTGTTGCTGTATATATAATGTATATAATATCACAATAACCAGAAAATCCAACAGGTAGCATCTGTTTTTCAGATCAATTAATTAGGTCAGTGAGGAGACAGTATAGTTTCTAAGTTGTAGAACTAAAAGATAAAAAGATAAAAACACAGAGTACAGATCAGGGAAATGGTGGTGAACAACTGAAATACTTGTGTCAAGAAATACTGGTAAGACCTGATCTCCTTTGGATCACTTCGCTTAGAAGAAACCCAGTGCTCACTCTTGATCATCACACTCTTGATGATTTCTAACTGTCTAATAGGCTGGTCAGAATTCTTGTATGTCAAGTAATATGAAAATAGGGTGAAAGGTCTAATGAAGAGCTGACCTTGGAAGCAACTTCACGAGCAAGGAGCATGAGAGGACTACTATTTAATGACCACAAAGTGTACATTTTGGTATCTGGCATGCTTCAGGAAGTCCCACTTATTATATTCCTGGGAATAGAAAATCTGTTCCAGACCCCTCAAAAACTGCTACCTCTTTATTAAGGGCTGTGAATCTCATCAAGGCTAAAACTGCACACAGAGTGCTTCCAAGAAACCCGATGCGCTTCTCTGTCCCATCCTAAAACTGTGTCGTGGTTTAGGACTGGTGCTCCTGAATTTAATGCTGCCACCAAAAATCTGCCAACAACGTTCTGTTTGCTTGCTCCCCCTCTCCTCTTTGCCTTCCCCTGCAGCTTGAGAGGAGAGTTGGAAGTACAAAACATAGAGATCACAGGTTGGGATAAGAACAATTCATTTGAAACAGTAATGAGACAACCCTACCATGCTGACCCAGAAGTGAGCCCTTCCCTCATCCCTGTAAAATAACAGGACGTGGCATCAAACAGCCTCCAGGTCCTGGCCTTCCCAGCTCCTCGCTAATGCAAAATTTAACCATCCCAGCCAGAACCAGGACAACTTGTTGTTTCTTGCAGCAGGAAGAAATCTCTTTCTGGGACCACAAAATTCCACTGAAGGAAATAGATTTACAAGAGGGAAGCAGGACTTTCTTCAACAGATTCACGAGGTCTAAAGGCAGCACAACTAAGTAGAGGGATTAATCCTTCCTCTTTTCCCATCTACTCCATGCCAGTAGGGCATCACACACATACAAGAAATTATTTTAGCTTTAAAGGTGCTGGTTTGTATCAGGTCTTCTGCTATCAATGATTGAAGTTTAATAATTTAATTTTCTGTAATAAATGTGATAAGAGAAACAGTTTTAAACAGGAGGACAAATTTTGTATATTACGTCTTTTTTTAAAAAAAAAGGAGCATTAGTTTACTATTTACAATTCTGATACATGACAACTTCATTTCCTGGGTCCTTTCCTTCTGCATTTCTTCCTCGCTGTTTCCAAGTTGTTCCTTAACTGATTGTACAAGTTCACAAATGTTTTCAAATCTATATCCCTATTTGTCATCAGCTCATGTTCTGGTTCTTAAATTTGCCCTTTCCTTATTTTATGTCCCAACCTGAAATAAATGATGGAAAGCATATATGGCATACCTTTTCCTGTTGTTACATTCTCTCAGCAAAGTGCCAACATCAAGTTAATGTCATTAAAAAAGTGCATTTGTTTTAAATAATATCAGGGGCACAAAATACACCCTTCAAATATCTTCATATCAGATAACAGACAGACATTAATTTTCTTTTTAAAATTACATCAAAATTAAGCTTAGAGTAATTGCACATTGCTTCCCAAGCACTAATCAAAATAACTGGAGTATATGAAGCAAATAATGGCTGCTGAGCTCTTGTTAATGCCAAGGACTTCTCTCAGAATCTCTGATTTTATTCAGTAGTGAGTGACTTGACATTAATTGACACTGCAGGAACCAGAACCAATAATTAATACCTTGCATTTATATTTTGATTTGTAGTTTGCTGTGAAATATTGAAAAGAAAAAAAACCTAGGATAAAATAATCTAACTATATATGGAAACTTATATTATCTGTGATTAAACTGTGCAGTGTGTGAGCTATATAATTTAATCTGAAAAGAGAGCTTGTTACCTCTGAGGAGAAAGTGTTCTGGTTCATTCCAAAGCTGTATAGTTTGCTTTCAAAAATATTTCCTATGGGGTCCAAAGCTACAGAGTTATGTACTTACAGAATTATTTTATTATTTATCTGTACTCTAAAGATATACTGGGAATATATGTACGTTTATCAAATGAGTCTAAGAGCTTTAGCCACAAAATATGGCCATCTGAACAGAGAAATTCATCAAAATGCTACTAGAACTCCAAAATAAATGGAGCTGATGTTGTGATGACTGCACCTCAGATCAGTCAGTTGAAATTAATGTATGTGATTAGGTTTTAAATGCTACACTTTTTAGTCCATGTATTTTCTAAGAAATTATATAAAGAAATTCCCTAAAACAAAAGACCAAGTTTCTGTACAAATATTTTCTTTTATATATGAAACCACTGTGTAGAAGAGTGGACAACAATTATATTAGAAGCTATGTGAGGACATGTTGTGGGAAATTATATCTGTAATGAATATTCCTCACAGCTGTCTGCACGCAGCCATTCTGGAAAATACCAGTATTTAAATATCAGAAATCATGTAACCAGTAGAGAACATGAAGGAACCAGGAAATAAGATCTTACAGTCTCATCAAATACAGCTAGGCTAAAGTTTGCTAAAACTCAAGTAAACCACTGCTGCTTGAAATATTCTCCATATTCTGTAATGTCTATCAGAGAGCACTCAGAATATTTTCCCTAGCTGGCAGCAAGGATCGATCTACCAGGAGCTAATGCTGTTGTTTATCCTAAAATGAGGGGCCTGGAAGGGTGCCACTATGCATATATACTCAAGAGCTCACAATGCTTCTTGTACAAACTCATGCAAGCCACTAGCCTCCGATGCCCTTTTCTTTCTTTTCCCTGAGACCAATCTACATCTTCTTCTCAGACAGAGACTGAATGCAGCCTGGCAGATGCACTTCAAAATCTTTGTGCATATCAAGCAGAATTTAAGTTTAATTTTCTATCTTATAAACTATAAGAGACAAGAAGTAGAAATAGAAATGGATAGAATTTTCTGTAATAGGAAAAAGTCATATCATGTTCTTACATTTATTGAAGGAAATAATTCTCCAACAGCCTGACTATAAACTGCATGACTAGAATTTCATGACCTAATAGGACTGAAATGGGCACAGTGCCTTTTCTATATGCAAATATGTATAAACCATTACCATTTGCTTCTACAGAATGTAATAAGGGAAATATGTAGTGACAGAGAGCTTCCATAACCAGTTATATCAACTTATTCCTGGAAGTTCCCACTTCAAGAGAGAACAGAGGAAAATATTTCGAAGAATATGATGAGTTTATACTTTCCGGTGGTTAAGGCACTAGCTGGAAGAAACCTGGCTACCAAGCACTGCTCCAAAAAGTACTTGTAAATTAACTTTGCGTTTCAGTGCAAATATAGGAGCAGTCCTGAGACCAGAATCTGGAAAGGTGGCACAGAAGAAACAGAGATAACACAAGGTATCTAACAGCAAGAATTTATTAAAAAAATAATTACAGAAAAGAATATTTTATTAATATTCTTTTAAATTAATATAATTTAAGACTATTAAATTAATTATATAAAAGAATAAATTAAAAATCTCAGAATGTGCTGAGTTGGAAGACACCCACAAGGATCATCAAGTCCAATTCCTGGCCCTGCACAGGGTACCCCAAGAATTGCACCGTATGTCAGAGAGTATTGTCCAAACATTTCTTGAACTCTGTCAGGCTTGGTGCTGTGACCACTTCCCCGGGGAGCCTGTTCCAGTGCTCAAGCACCCTCTGGGTGAAGAACCTTTTCCTGATATCCAACCCAAACCTCCCCTGACACAACTTCAGGGCATTTCCTTGGGTCACCTGCCACTGTATTCCACAGAGATCAGTGCCTGTCCCTCCTCTTCCCCTCACAAGAAAGCTGTAATTGCAGTGAGGGCTCCCCTCGGTCTCCTTCAGGCTGAACAGACCAAGGGACCTCAGCTGCTCCTCATACAGCTCCCCCCAAGGCCCTTCACCATCCTCATGACCCTCCTTTGGACACTCTCAAACAGTTTAATGTCTTTCTTGCATTGTGGCACCCCAAACTGCCCCCAGCACTGGAGGTGAGGCTGCCCCAGCTCAGAGCAGAGCAGGACAATCCCCGCCCTTGCCTGGCTGGCCATGCTGTGCCTGATGCCCTCCAGGACAGGGGTGTCCCTCCTGGCTGCCAGGGCACGGCATGCCCATGTTCAACTTGCCATCACCAGGTCTCTTTCCCAGTGCTGCTCTCCAGCATCTCATTCCCCAGTCTGTACACTGGTGTTGGTTGTGAACACTTGATGAATAATTCAATCTAGCTTGTCCTTCTTACACCAGCACTTGCCCTAGGTAGCTAATGCTACCAGTTCACTTAGCTTGCATCTTCCAGTAAGATATGGGGACTGACACAGAAGAGCTCCCATTCCCTCAGTGCAGATCAGGCACAGCAGAGAGAGAGGTTGAGAGATATTTGCCTGGAATACTGTCATGTGCTTGCTTAAGAACACAGTGCTCCTAGAGACTCTGAATGTCAAATCATTCTTTTATTTTTTTAAATTTTAGTTTGCAGGCTTTGTTATCTTAGTTTTGCCTGAATTTAGATTTCTGATTTTTATTGACTCTAGCCTCACATGCTTTACGATCATGACATAGATTTGACACAAATTAGATTGATTTAGACTGTTTGAATTAATGATAAACTGCAGGCTTTTAAAGCTTCAGAAGCCAATTTTCACCCACTATGACTAGTGAAATTTAATTTCTGTAAGCACTTCAGAAAATTTCCTGAAACTGGACTAATAGTGGGGGAAAAAAAGGTGAAGAAGAGTTTCAGTTCAGTTAGAATAATAATAAAAAAGGTTTGGTCCTCTTTGACAGAATTAAAATAGATTATTAAAATAAATGCAGCAAAGTGGTAAGCTCTATCTTTGAGTATCTTAAAGAAATACCTATATCCTATGTAGATGGAGTGTTAATTGATAAATGTACTTCACCACACAAGAATTTCCTCGCAATGCAAATTCTAGACAGTGAGAGATAGTCAAGGGAGTTAAAACAAACAAACAAACAAACAAACAAACAAACAAACAAACCTCAAATATTTTTTGAGCCAAAATTTGTGCAGGTTTGAGTGTGAAGAAATGGGTGTATATAAAGAAAGGGCTTCTTTGTCAGCTGTGGACTGTGTCCTTAATGAAGACTCTCCTACCCATATGAAAATATCTTGCAGCACAGAAATGTACTATATTGCTGCATTTCTCTTCCTTAAATTTCACTGCAGGACAATGGAGAATCACAACAATTTCTGTGTAGGAAATGACCCCTTGAGATAATTTTGTCCTACCCTCTACTGAAAGCAGACTTAGCTCAGGATGTTCGGGGCCCTCTGACTACAAACTATTGCTCTTAATATGAGTGCAACTGCTAAGTTGCAGTAAAAGGTGAGTTGAATTAAAGAGCAAGGAAAGCGCTGATTTGCAGATGTACCATTGTTAGCATAGGTAGCCTATTGAGTTATTAAAGACCAACTGCTTTTAGAAAAATCAAAAACTACAGTTTGTCCTCTGCAGTTGTTTTCAGTGCAGTTGGACATAACTTGAATTTAAAGCTTTGATTTTCTGAAAAAGAAAAATTATCCTAAAGAGATATGTTGGTGCATAAATGTAGGTATGTATGCAAATTATATGCATTACCCCTGAGAGAAAATCCTTGCATTTTTTCATGTGCATACAAAGTGGGATTAATTTTTGACATACTTTTTCTAAGCATATTTATAGGAATTTTTTCTTTCACTTTAAAAGTAATATAGGAAAATAAAATAATCTTTAAAAAAAGCATTGGAAGACTATTAAGAAAAGTAATAATTTTTATTGGTTGGAGTTTATGATGAGTGTTTTACAGGAAAACTATAGGAAAAATATGAAAATACAGCTGTGCTTGCAAAACACAAATGTTCATTTTTGATTGTTGAGCAGAAAGATAATGTATGCTGTATTACAGTAAAATTTAAACTGCTTGTTCCTGGAGGGCAGAAAAGCAACAGAATAATCTTCATTTTAATGCAACTCTTATCAGAAGACTAGTATGCTCCTTTAAAGTCACAAAACTTAATGTCTTATAAGCATGACAATAAGTCTTGTTGTTTTCATCTCAGTAGGTTAAAAAGTGTTTTAAGACCAGTATTAGTTAAAACAGACTACAATATATTAAGGACATCAACTTTTTTAAGACCCAACTCTCAGGTGACATCAAAATCCTGAAACATGGTGTGGCCTCATCCAAAATGTCTAACAATTAAATTGGTAAAATCATTGAAATAGGACAAGGTAAGGCATGACATGGAAAAAAATTTTTCTTAATTCAGTTAGAAAATGGTCTTGATAATTCAGAAGTAGAAATTATATTTTTCTTACAATAAAAATTAACATAAAGTTAAGAAACTTTTGTTTCAGTACATATATAGAAATTAATAGAAAGAAGAAATGCAATAATCAAATTTTCAAAACAAATTAAATGTTGCTTTCATCCATATGTAAAAAAACCTGGAGTATATTCTGATGGATTTTTCAGCTCTGACTTGTGGAGCTAATGGTGGAGCAATTCCTAAAAATAATCATAACATTTTTCTGTTAACTTTTCAGTTGAAAAAATAATATGTAGTGCTAGAAAATTAAATTTCAGAAAACTGTCAATTTCAGCTCAGAAAATATCTACCATCCTCTCTAGAAAACTGTTCAAGCCATCCAGTTGATGAGGAGCTATAATCAAATGTGGAAGAACTTTTTATAACGTTTTAGAGATTGGAGCAGGGGAAGTCAGGAAAAAAGAAAAGGAATTAATATCAAGGAGTAATGTGTTTAAGTTTAGCCAATCACAACAGAAACTATTCAGGACTTCAACCAACTTTTAAAAATTTTACCTTCTCTTTTAGTCCCAAACTTTTTCCAGCAAATTGATCTGAGAGTTAGGCATGGATTTTAATAACTCGAACTCGTTACTGTGGGAGTGAAATTACTCAGCTGGTTTTGAATTTTGGTAGTAAACTACCATAAGCCCTTCTTAATTATATAAGTTGAATTTATCTTTTCCATCACAGAAGCAGCACCAATTATCAAAAAAATATTTCTGACCTGTAGAGTTTTTGAGCTTCTGAGATCAAGAATCTCTCTTTGAGCAACTGGAATTTTAAACAACTAGTGGTAATTTAATAATTTCCTTCATTATCAGACTCTCAATATATGATGAAGCGCATATTTGCCCTACTCATCCATTTGCAAAAAGTGGATCTAATCATGCAGCTATAATGCATGCTTCAGCTGGTTTAAAGAATCCTTGAAAACAAACAAACAAACAAAAACAACAAAAAACTCTAAACAAATGAGCTCTTTTGTAAGATGACAATGAAACACAAATAAAAATGAGTCCTTGATGTGCTCCACAGACATGAGCAGTATTACAGCATTAGAATTAATGTCACAGAACAGCTGTCAAACAAATGACAGCTTATGGCAGCCAGGCAGCTCTGAAAGCTGCTAATATGAGCAAGGCTGAAGAAAAGGGCACAGAGAATACATGGTGGGCTTCGTGTTCAGTGTCCTTTAGTTTTACCCTGTCTGCCTAGCAAAATTCCTTGCTTAGAAGATCACTGTCCTAAACTGTGTCCTAACAAAACTGAACATTTCAGTTCAGCAGTTCTTTTTTTCCAGAGGATGCATCCTTAGAGGAAAATACATGACCAGAACCACCTCAGTGCACTGGCCACAGTGAAGAGGCCTGTAACTCATGTCTATACGAAACTGGGATTATAGGGTCACATTCAGGTTACCTTTCATAGGTACATGCCCTGGACGTTCCCTTCAGCTTCCTTTACAGTCATTAGTCTCAAACATAAAAAAAATTCCTTAGACTATTTCTCTTCCCTTTACTAGTAAACCTACTCTGAACATGCTGAAATATTAAGACATTTAGGGTTTGGGTTTTGGTTGCTTTTTGTTTGTTTTTGTTTGCCTGTTTGTTTTGTTACTTATAAGCTGTAATTTCAGAAGCACATTTCCTTCATCTTTGTCTCCAGATCACTCATATTTCTGTATAACGGTTGCTTAGTTTTCACAGCTTTTCACATTGAAAATTATTTGACCACCCACCAGTTCCTCTTATATACTCTCATACTCTCTCTATGAAGCACGTCTGTTGAAAATTGCAAGAAAGCTACTTAGCATAAAAACTTACTTTCCTGTTTCACTTCAGCTTTGTCTCTCCCTGCCTCCAACTCTCTCCACGTGGTACATCTACTTGTTCAACCTCGTTGAAGGCCAGACTATGAGTACTTCTGGATACACTTTTTATTGCATGTCTTCTTTCTAGCTACCACAATGAGGCTTTTTATCTTGATTTGATCTTCTCTTGCAGTATAGTGGTGAGGCGGGATGAATTCTGCAGCTGGTCTCCTATTCAAAAGAAGCCAAAATAATGTCTTCAGGGCTCTATGACAATTTGAAGAACAATGCTCATCATAACCAGAGATTACAGCCTGCAGATGTCTAAACCTGAAAAGAGGGAATCCAGCAATGCATTATCTTGAAGCACAAGTTTATCATTAAAAAAAAATAAGAAAAAAAACCCAAAATCATGGTTACGGTGGCCTTTGTTAGTTGTTCCTCCACATCTTTAGAGTTAAAAAAGGCTGCAAAGAACTTTTGAATAATGAAATCTTTCATTAACAACCATACCAATTATATATGTGAAATAAAAGTATAACTAAGGAACTATTTGAAGTTTGGCACAAAGCTTTGCCAGAGTTCTGCATTTTTTGCTTCAGTATATCTATTCTCCATCCAGAATCTATTTCCGTCTTTCTTTCTGCGTTTGCCTTCAGGAATTTAAACTCATTTAGGGGATACTATGGAAACTTTTCCTTCAAATTTATTGCAAATACAAAATAAATTAACCAAAGTAAAACCATAGGAACACTACTGGGTAGGCTAAGCAGTAATGTGTTTCAAGCTGAGCAAGCAGATGGCACTATTTTCATTCTTACTCATTTATTTTAAAGTATTTTGTTCAATATTTATAAGGAAAAAAGAAGTTTTCTGATTTACTGAGAGTAAAACTATAGCAGTCAAACAGTTTAGGAAGAGGTTTATAATTTTTCCTCAGCATTTTAATACATATAAAAAATATCCATTTAAAGTCAACAAAAGACCCTTAATATTTGAAAAATATCCTTATGTAAAAGACAAAATTTTAGTCTCAAATTAAAACTTTGCTGTTAAATGAATTAAGATTCACAATTCTACTTTCATATAAAGTTTTACTCAAACAAAATTCAACTTGAAAATCAGACCTTCTGTACTAGGAGGTAATATTCTATAGCATAAGAAGTCTTCATTTATTCAGTCTCTCATACCCTTATTGACATTCTCTGATTACCACGTGTAAGACTAGAATGCTCCCTACCTATTGAGCACTGAGTATCCCAACTAATAAAATGTGTTCCTTAAATTTAACAAAATCTTTCCAGATAGAAGCATAATAATAAAAGGCAAGTGAAAACCAAGAAAAGTGTCTCATCAGTAAGCCCGGGTCATATTATACTCAACAATCAAGGACAGACACTGAGTGACAGAAAAATTCCTAAATCCACTGCAGTCCTCCAGTAACTTTTGTTTCTTTACTCACACTTCTCCAAAGTTTATTACTTCAGTAACAAACCTTTGAATACATATAATGTCTCAAATATTCATGTCTTGATGTGACACATCACACAGACAGATTTCATTCATCTGCCTTACATTACCTGTCCTAAGAAAAACACACAGAAAAATTTGTGTCTACTTGAGTTAGTTTTTCAGCTTAATTTCAACAAAATCATAGAATTCCCTCTTTGAGATGGCTTGAACAAGGTACTAACTACTAAGAAGTAATTATTTTTCACATATCAATATGTTCAGGTTAAGATTTGTGGGTAACAGCTAACTTAGCAATATCCTTCTAAAATTATGGAATATACTCACTGTGACTCTAAAGGAGACATCATCTGATCGTGTGGTGTCCCAGTTTAATAGCATACCTAGAAACACTAACTTAGAGATATTCAATACTGCTTCTGAGAAAGTAATAGATACCAATTAGTTTTACAGTAATTATATAGCCACTGTAGATAATTATAAAGGTAGAAGAAAATGTATATTTCCACAATTAATTTCTGGAATGTGGGAGAGAATGTCAAAATAGCATTAGAGCCCAAACTGCTTTTTGAGCTGACATTAAAACTGAAACCAGATTTATTTTTTTCTACTGCAGATTACTATGCATTGATATATTCCAGTTAAGAAACTTATTTTTTCTTTCCTTCTTTGATGTTTTTTTTCTCAGTGAAGCCTGTCTTTCAAACAACTGAAAAAGATTTTGTGTCTTGATAGTTATTTTGACTAATCTTGTTAGCTATCTGGAAAGATAGGGCCTGCTGCTCTTTAAAATTTTCTGCACAATTGCAATTATACAATTCCCTGAAATCACCACACATCCAGCACATCCTCTGGGCTCTTAAAAGTCAAAATATTACAGCTTTGCAATGTTATTCAGTATTGCTACATGATCTATCTGCAAGAACAATTTCCTTGTTGTATTTGTACTTCATATTATCTTCCTTCCATAATTCACTAGACAATTCCCTACATAAA
The DNA here is from genome assembly GCA_013397075.1 of Rhabdornis inornatus. Lineage (NCBI taxonomy): Eukaryota > Metazoa > Chordata > Aves > Passeriformes > Rhabdornithidae > Rhabdornis > Rhabdornis inornatus. The sequence goes on from VWZS01011053.1 coordinate 383,146, forward strand.
CACCTAGAAATAATTTTTCTACCTGGAAACATTTACTTTCTGTGTTCTGTGTATAAAACAGGATAAGAATTAGTCTTTCCAACTTGTGGTTTGTTAAGCAAACCACATCTGTGTGCTCATGTATAGGTATGTATATGGGTATATGCAGTATTTTAATGTTTGCTCACAGGTCATGGAATAGTACTGAATCAAAAACTTCCAGTTCACTAGTACTGAAAAGGAAGCAGATAATTTTTGACTATCAAAAATTGGTAATACCATCAGCACATGTACAGAATTATTTGTAGGAAGTATACATTATCTGTTTTTCTGTCACATATGCCATTGATTTTCCTAATGCTATGAAGCCAATAAAAATAGTAATTTATTTCTATTTATTAATAAAACATAATTATTTAGTGAAAAAAGATTAAATTCACTTTCATCTTCAGATATATGGGCAGAAGTATCAGTTTATATCTTGAATTATTCTGGAATAAGGTTCAGTCATAGGTTTCTAACTCCCTTTCTAGTCAGCAAAGAGGAATAAACACCTTTACAGGACTCTACAGTCCTACACTCTGCTAACACTTCTCTGAGGCAGGTCACTAGAGACCTTGAATTTGACAGCAGTATTTGCCAGTTTCTCTCTTTTTTTGAATCACAACAGAGGTCATTACTCTGAATAATAGGAATAATTATTTTGTTGGGTGTTTCAAATATTTTGGAAAACTGCATTTCCTGGGGTTCAGAGGGGTTGGTGTGAAAGTTTATTGTGTTTTGGTTTTCGGAGAGGGAGTGTTTTCCTTTGTATATTTTTGTGACCCTTAATGTTCAAACAGAATGGCACAGCAGGGTGTGCATTGTGGTATTCTAGTGACATATTCTGGTGATTATTAGATAGAAAGAAGAGGACGAAATTCTGGCAACCTCACAGACATTTCATTATTAGTTCATAATCACAATTAATTCCCTGGAGTATCTCATCATGTTCATAAGCTCTTTTAAAAAGACAAAAAATCAGAAGAAAAATGCCTGTAAAATTGACAGGGTTTTTCTTTTTTTTTTTCAATTGGTCAAAATATAGTTCTAGAAAAAATAATCAATGATACTTTCCAAGTGTTCATTATATTTTATGATTGCAGCAAATTTTTGCATACTGTACATAATAGTTGAATATAATATCTGTCATTTTTTTAAATGTGCAAATGAGACATATATTCACAAGAGATACAAACCAACAAAAGTCTCAACTTTTAGAAATAATTAATACTGAAATAAAGACCTGTGCTATTGTACAAAGGGAATAGGATCTGTCTTCCTCAGGTTAATACAATTTCTTCCAGGAACTTCTGTCAGGAGCTGATGTTTGATGTTGGGACATCACATATGCCAAACTGAACTGTGTGCTCATTGCCAGAAAAAAACAAAACAAAACAAAAACAAATACCTCTTTGTTCCAGGGCAACCAACATGATTGAAGACACTGGCTGCCTCTGCACTCTTGAATGTACTACTCCAGGAAGCCATTCCTGGTTCTTGGCTTAATGAAGTAATTCCTCTCGTCGCTATTCAGTATAGGATACCCTATAAAGTCATGGTCTCTTTAGCTAAGCAGCCACTTCCCAGTTTTATAGCTTTCTTTGGTATCTGAATCCTCAGACATTTTCCTATAATTTTCATTGCTGTGGTTTTTTGAGTTCTCAGTGGTTGAAAAAATGTGGTGACTGAGCCACAGCTCAGCTGTTGTTTCTTTTTTTAGAATGCAAAATGGCATTACATATTTCTTTCCAGTCAACAAAATCAGGGTAAAGCTGACCCAAACAGGCTTGCTTCTTTGAAAACACTACAAAAGCAATTATTATAAAACATATTTTAATTAACAAAATGCAATTACACTGTCCCTCATGCATATGTGTTTTACTGTCTGACTGTGTACACAAGTTAAATGGGCCTCTTATTTGGCAATTATAAGTATATACAAAATGAAACAGAAAAAATATCACTCCAAGATTTTCTTTTTGCTGTGAATTTCCTTTTTCCTTTGAATGTTTACCTGAGTGTATCAGAACTTCTTTTGATCGTACATATAGTTTGACTATTCTCAAAGTATTTATAATGAACAGAGTTAAAACGTACTATTTGAGTCACAGTGCTTATTCTGTTCTCTATGGTCCGAATAAGTTCAAGGAGCATGATAAATGTATGGATTTTCTGGTAGCAAGAAATGTTCATTTTCCAACCTATCACTTACATTTTTCATCTATCCAGAGGTGAAGGTGGAGGATTTTGAAGACAGATGCCACTCAGGGATCTTAGTTTCCTACTTTTAAAGCATCACGCATTGCTCATATAACCACAATGCTGGTTTACAAAAGAATTTTTGACAAACTGATTTTTGTTATAACTGGTTTTTTCGATGGATTGCTCTGTTTTTCTCAAGCCTGAGGTTTTTCCTCTCCAAACTCTCTATTGGGAAGTCTCCAGCTCTACCAGATGTGTTTGTTCCACTTAAACAGCAGCACATGTCTGACCTCTGGGACATAACTTCAGCCTCCATGACACTGAAACCATGTAACTCTTTTTCCCATCTCTATCCACAATGTTTCCATTTATGAATAAGGTAGATGAAGACATTGTAAGCCATATTTTTTACACAATCACAGAATATACTGAGTTGGAAGGGACCCACAGGTGTCCTTGAAGTCCAGCTCCTGGCCCTGCACAGGACCATCCCCAAGAGTCACACCCTGTGCCTGAGAGCATTGTCCAAACACTTATTGAATTATGCCAGGTTTGGTACTGTGACCACTTCCCTGGGGAGCTGTTCCAGTGCCCAACCATCCTCTGTGTGAAGAACCTTTTCCTGATATCCAGCCTAAACCTCCCCTGACACAGCTTCAGGCCATTCCCTGGGGTCCTGTCACTGGTCACCACAGAGCAGAGATCAGTGCCTGCCCCTCCTCTCCCCTCATGAGGAAGCTGTAACTGCAATGAGGTCTCCCCTCAGTCTCCTCTTTTGTTGGATGTAGTAGCAGCTTTTGGATGCCTGTACACATAACTTAAGCACCTACAGAAACAGAGTTGCTGAAAAGTGAACTCAAAAGCAAACTGAAAAGTGAATTCAAAAATTATTTGAAAAATTTGGATTGTGTATTACCTGAAAACTTGAAATAATTTTGACCGTCAAGCACAGAAGTCTTCGTATCAATTGTTTTCGATGCTGGAGTATTCCACAAATTTGTAACTCAGAATGTTGAAACATGAAGTTTTGGCAGTTATGATCAAAGAGTGCTTGGACTTAATGAAATTACTCTTTCTGTTGTAAATTCCTCAGAATTCAAAACTTGATTTGAAAACTTAAACTGTGTTTGTTTTCTTCAATTTTTTTGAGATCAAAATACCATTCAAACATATAGTTGCAAGAGAATTTTTATTTCCCACTTTCCCATTGGATATTTTTAGAACAAAAAGCTTCAGCAAACCCTAGTTCTCACTTTAGAGGAAATCCAGGCTTCCACAAAGACCAGTAAAATGTTCCTTATGAGGAAACATAGTGATAAGTCATGAAGTTGTTGCAGCCTGCTTGCACTAGGAAAAATGAGTGACATAACTAGATGCTGACACCTAACCACATAACAACCCATCCTTTGCTTGCCTTTCTTCTGTCATCCCCTCTCTTTGCACAACCAAGTACAGGAGCCCCCAGGGACCTGTACTTGCAGGAGTACATTATCCCAGGGGTGTGGGGGCCCTTTGCCCACTTCTCATTCTGTAAACTCATGAGAGACAGAGGACTGAGCATAAGAGCACACTTTATGCATTACAATTTTTCCTTAAGTCAGCAGAGAAAGAAACAAACAGGAATGTGGGGAAAAGAAGAAAAGGGACGATTTTCAATTCCACATAGAAATAATTTAGCAATAAATATATCGCAATACTCAAAGGTGTCCAGTATCTGTTGAACTGATGGGCATGTATGTAAAGACTTTTTTTCTCTATTTGTTAATTTTTTTCTTTTTAAAGGAATGGAACATTTAAGAAAGCTTTTTTATGGTATTTAGATTATAAAGTAGATTACCAGTTTTAAATATCTACCTGTGATTAAACAAATTGTTTTGGCTGTTAATACTAGTTTTTCTCTTAAGCCTTGAAATCAAAACATCTTTTGAATTTCCAGAAATTTTTGAATTTTTGAATTATAGTGTGTTGTTCTTCTGTGTAACATAAAATAAAAACACCTGATTAAAAACACTGTTTCAATGGATCCCACACCAAATAACCCATATGCTTTATGACAGTGACATGACATTAGCTTGGGACACACATTCTAATACAAAGCATATATAGGAAAATATTTATTTTTAAATGTGTCTCATATTTTCTGTCTCTTTTTGAAAGTCACTTTGAATCTCATTCTTTGATAGGACACTGGTAAATATAGATGATGCCAGCAAAAATAAAAAAAAAAGGAGTCAAACAAAAAAAAATCAACACTGTTCAGACACGTCCTTCATTATGAAACTGGTAGATACAGGCAGTTCCAATAATCAAGAAATTTTGCATATATTCATGTACGCAGTCCTATTTCAGAGAAGGAATATTTAACAACTGGATTCTCAAAAAAATCGGAGATAAAGGACAGACTGATTAAAGAGCCTGTGGGTAGCATCCCAGCTATAATTGTATGTTCAGCTGCTTCACTAGTTGCCATTGAATTTATTAGCCCTTTGATAAAGTCAAAAATGAACTCTCTATGAGAGCTCTCTCATAGATCTCTGATTGTTCTCCTCTGACATCCTCTCACTGTCTACCCATTTCTCCATCAATTATATGGAGAGTCTATGACAACTTGCTTAAAGTGTCTTAATTTAGAGTGGCCAAGTAGGTAGAATTAATGAATATTCTGATGACAGCAGGTCATCAGGTACTTCCTTGGAAAGTTTAGCTGTTCTTTAGAAAAGCCTTTTTGCTGTTGCTGTTGTTCTTTGCTTCAGGACACTAAGCAGTCAGCATATGAATATATCATTTCTCTTCTTGTAAGGAAGAACACCATTACATGAAACTGCCTGCGAACTTTCAAAAGCTATTAAAATTATAAAATATTAGACCAAGCCCTGGTTTAAAGAAAGTATTCAGCAGTGAAAAGATGTATGGTTTTCTATAATATCATTGCTAATGACTGGGATTACAGATTGCAGGTGTAAAAGAGAAACTCCAATGTAGCAATAAAAGCAATTAGATTATTCAGCTTTGAAAGTACTCAGAGTACAAAGAAGTAATGCAACAGCGTGCAGGTCAAAATCTGCAGAGACATTTTGGCATCAAGTTTCCACAGCTTTAAGAAGCAGATAACACCCAAATATCTGTTAACATTCAATTCATAGAATATGTAATATCACAGCTCTGTCTCACAGTAATAATTATCAAGATCCTGTGCAGCCTTTAGTTTAAGAAATTCCAATGATAATAAATAGGAAATTTATTTCAATAAACTAAGTAGAGACCTAATCAGTCTGTAGAGGATAAGAGAATTCAATCTTTGGTGAAACTAGCTAATTCACCTGAGGAAAAAAAAGCAAACCCACAATCCAGCACAAAGAAATTCAAACAGCCAAACAGCTATTCAATAAAAAGTGAAGGATTAAAAAAAAGCAGTGGTGTCTACAGATCCTTGAGAATATTGAAGAACGAATGCAGCATCAATGCACTGAGATAGCCCAGACTAGGGCATGTGATCCATATGCCCTTAGAGAAACTGCATGTATGTCATTCTGCAGGTATCTAAGAACTCCTATTCCATGACTACTTAGGAAAAATCAAAGTCTTTTCTAAATTTGGATAAGATAATAGTGAGAATTATTAGGATCAGGAAAAAGAAAAGATGTGAAAAGGCTAATATATGGACGAGGTGTATCACTAGCTCTTTTCTATATATATTGGTGAGTTTTATCTTCATATGCATATTTTATTATGGATTTAATACTTCATTTCAGACAAAAGAAGACAGGTCTGCTTTGAAGATGGCAAAGTAATATGGACTTGATATATGTATGAAACATAACAGAAAAGAGTGAAAAGATTGCATAGAATGATCTGAGAGACTAAAACCAAATTGTAAGGGATCAAACAAAGAACTTTTAATATGTTTAGAGAAGAAATCATCAGCAGCAGGTGTGATATGGCAATTCTCCATTAATTTTAATGGTACTTGTAATGTCTATAAGTTTACACTGAATTTTCTCATGTAGCTTACAAGAACATCTGCTGAAGCTGAACATACTCTTAAGGTGAAACTCTAATTAATTTCATCAACAAAAAAATATTCATCTGGTTTTATCTGGTAATTTAAACACCTTCAACTGGAAAATAATCATAAATTAATTCAGCAGATCTTCACTATGCATCTAAGGATGGGATCTCTGCACTGTTTATAAAGGATGTAAAGACAATTAATGCAGTAGTTTGCACCATTGACTTGAAATTGAAAACAATATTATAAGGATAGGCAGGGATATGAGCACCAAAAAAAAAAGGATAGTAATTTCTGCGTTGTTTATGAGTTTCCTCACTACAGTTTCAGGAAAGAGACCCCATTTTCTCAACACTACTTTTCCACTTTCACTGTGAATATGCATTTCAAACTCAGTATTGACTTTGGATTGTTTTCAGTATTTGCAGCCATACAGCTTTATATGGTTTTTAATACCCTTTAAGTTTTATAATTTCTCTCTCGGGTACATGAGATAAAACACTTTTCTGTACGATAGGTTGTGGAGGCTCTGAGTCACACAGAGAGATATAGCAATGACTGGAGAATTAAACCCTCTCCTTCCTTCCATTTCACAAGATTTAAGATTACATAGCAGTGAGAAAAGTATAATCCACACTATGGAAAGACTTAACCCATGGAAAAATACATATTGCTTATTTCATATACAATTTTTCCTTCTTACAACCACACATTAAATTGACTTGGCATTCATGTGTGCAATATCTGAAGGACATGATAATGGTTTTTAATTCATGAGATTATTTTAATTTCTATTAATGAAGAAAGACACTAATTTATTTAAATTTTTTTCAGAAAATTAGAAGCTATTTAACATTTTATTTAGGCTGAAATTTGCCCAAACCTTGATTCTTAATTCTTGAATAATTTTCTAATTTACACAATTTTTATAATCTTGATTATTTTTCCCCTTTTATTCCTTTTGCAGTACTCTGAGAGTTAATAATGTCCTAACTAGTTTACGTTCTCCCTTTTGAAGAGTCCAAATTTCTATGCTGTTCACTGCAGATAACAACACCATTTTAAACATTCTATTGTACCCAATCCACCACTGCTTTATGTGCAAGATGAATACTAAAAGCACCATTAACAGCAGAGACAGTTACCAATCACTTATTGGCAATTACACAATTAATTAAGTAGCTGCTTCACATTAACATTTCCAACCAGTGTGTGTATTTTCTGTTATGTATCTAAAACAAATATTTGTTGAACTGGAGGACAGGACCAATCTTAGTTGCTTTCTAACCAGAGATGTGCAGAAAACAAGAAGCAGGCATTATGCAGCACATGGCTTCGGTCTGCATTCATGACTCACAATCATGCTACACTTCTTGTACAGCAAAGGAACAGCACGTACTTAGCCATGCACAAGAGACTACTGTCTTCTTCCTCGTGCTAATGCTTCTTTCTACTGCCATGGATAAAATGCACTCAAATTATCTTAGAGTAAAAGATGTAAGAACAGAAACAAGCACATGTATCAATCAGCTACACTTCTCGCAAGGAAAGATCCAAACATTTTTATATGTGTGTTTATTTCTGTTTCTTGAGACTCTGTAAAAGGTACTGCCTATTTAACTAAGCCTTTGATCTACAGTGTTTCTTCTGGAAAACATGGGTAGCAACAGCATCCTAAAAGTTTTCAAAGGAGAAATAACTTATATAAAACCTTGTGCCAGTAGGATAAGCACCACATACTTCCCTCACGCCTCCTTCCTATTGATCTTACAAACAGATAACAGAAATGAACAGTTGCCTCTTTTGTTTATATCACAGTCTCGCTATGTCACTGTTCTGCAGATTGAGAAAAAGTGATTTGGGGGATGGTGTGTGTGCAATGAGTGTGGTGTAATAATATTTCATAGATTGGTACTTACAAAGCACTGTGAAGTGTAATGAATGTATTTTAATTTTTTTCTATAGAAAGGCTCTGTAATATTGATTGAAAGGAAAATAAAGCTTCATTATAACACATTTCTACACAAAGCCCTAGAATACCTCTCAACACAGGAGTACAACCAGATAAATCAAAAACTGTTTAATTCTTCACTTTCAGTGCTGACTTGACACAAAGAAAAACTCCCTCTGTAATAAACTAAAATGTTTCTCTGCAGCATTTACAAGCTCCTGGAAAAATTGCCTGAAGGCTCAAAAATTTAAAGTTTTATGTCTAATAAAAATTTTAAATAATACTAATAATTTAGTAAATCAATAAAAAGTAAACAATGAAGACTCCTTTACATAACTTTAGATGGAAAGCTACTCTTTATGTTTCTTTAAGCTGATTCCACAATGTATTCTTTCTGTTGGACAGTTATGAGTATACCTGTCACTAAAAATCCCTACTGGCAAATGAAAGGCTAAAAGAAGGCAATGAATCTAACTATTCATGATGGAGGACTTATCAAGGTAACTACACAGACAAGGGAGGGGGAAAGCTGATGTACTAAAAATGCTTCTACTATTGCAACTCATGGGAGGAGGTCTTTTAATCCAAGAGCAAGTTTTTGAAGTAAATAAAACCATTTGTGTTCAGATCAGCGGCCATGCTGTCAATAAACATCACTCATGCAGTCCCACTTGCCTCTAACTGCCCATTTCTCCTCCAGCCATCTCTCATTTCTTCCTCACAATTCCACACAATGTATGCTGTCTCTGTAATATTCCCCTTCTTCATGCCTCTTGCTACACACATTGTTCTCCTTAAGCTGAATTATATTCCTGGGCACAGGATTATATTAATAGGAGACAGACTGGAAAGCTTTGATCTCTTCTTTTCACCTCCTTCAGTCAATGAATGACAAATTGTAGATTTTTTTTTTTAACTTTTTCTTCTTTTTTTTTGTATTTAACTTACAAGTGCTCCCCAGGCCACAATGTCAGAAAATTAAAAGGATGTGATGGTAAAATGCTACGTCCTCTATATTGCACACTCTATATTGAATGATAATTAATAATTCCTTATTCTCACATAGTCTTCAGTAGGTTCTCAGCAAGGCACAGGTCTCACAAGCACCCTGTGTTCTGTGCACCATGCCATGTGCACAGCCTTGGTGCTAGAGTGTGTGAGACGGAAATGGGAGTTTTTGTTCAGTAAACTAAGCTTATCAGCATATTCTGAGATGTTTAAAGAAGTTTTCAGCTGATCACCATAGGTGTCTTACTTACAAGGAAGTACAGAGACAAGGAGGCCTGGAAACTTATGGCTCTATTGACTCAATTTTCAGTGGCTGAGCAAAATTCAATTTATGCTTCTAATATAAAGCTGTAAGTAAGAGGAAGTTCTAGCTTTCCTCTTTCCAAGATAGCCTGGGTTTGTGAAAAGAACATTTTCTGGTACTCAAGCCTCTGCTGTGGCTTTGGAGAGGTATACAAGCTTAGTGCCTTTGATAATCTTCTTCACTGGTTCCTCAGACTGTAATGCCATATGCAAGGGCTATATAAAGCCATAACACAAATCTCAATTATCAAAACAAAAACATGAGCAAATCCTTTTGCAGGGTTTTTTTATTTGTTGTTTTGGGGTGGGTTTTTTTGGTTGTTTCTTGGTTGTTTTTTTTTTTTGTTGTTGTGGGTTTTTTGTTGTTGGTGGTTTTTTGTTTTGTTTTGGTTTTTTTGTTTTGTTTTGGTTTTTTTGTTTTGTTTTGGTTTTTTTGTTTTGTTTTGGTTTTTTTGTTTTGTTTTGGTTTTTTTGTTTTGTTTTGGTTTTTTTGTTTTGTTTTGGTTTTTTTGTTTTGTTTTGGTTTTTTTGTTTTGTTTTGGTTTTTTTGTTTTGTTTTGGTTTTTTTGTTTTGTTTTTTGTTTGTTTCTTTGTTTGTTTTTTGTTTTGGGGATTTTTGCTTCAGAGAATCCTCTTTTTATATTGTGCTCTGATACTAGGGTGTAAGCCTGTGCCACTAGCATCTTTACTATGTCTGAGCACACCCATATGCTGTAAAAATATATAGATTCAGTTCTTGACAGAGACCAGAATGGAACTAATTGTGATACTCTGTTGTGAAACAGAGATTTATCCTTGTTATGAGCAGCAGAGGAACTAATGTGGTATGCAACAGTAGAAATAAAGAAAACAGGAAAACTGCAGAGAGCTTTACCACAGAACAAATCTGGAACCAGTCCTGGGAATCTAAAAAAGCTACAGCAGTGTTGCATTGCAGAGAACAATTCTGAATTAGCATTTTGCAAATGAAAAGGCTTATAGGTAAAGGAACTGAGGACAGAAAACATTAATGCAAAAGACCAGATTTATGCCATTTCCAATTGTTTAGCTTATTCCCTTCAAGCCATTTAAGAGAAGACATGAGAACATACTCCCTTTGTACAGTTTAGTGCTTCCAAAAAGCTGAAGTCAAAGCATTTCACACTGTGCTGTTAAAACCATGACGGTTATGCCACTTTCATTTCTACCAGCTCATTTATTCTAAAAGCATCTCTAAAATATTAAAATATCAACATCAAGATGCACTGATAATGAAAGAATTACAAGCTACTTTCATGACAGGAGTTGAAGGGTCCAAGATCCTTTTTAATTTGTCACTGTATCAGTGGAAACACATCTGTTAATCACTGCTTCTAAGCTGAACCTATTGTGCATGAGTGCTTCTCTCCCATTTCCCTGGAAACTCAAACTGTCTTTTTAAATCGCAGGTGAGCTAAGCCAACCCCTGCCTTTTCAGCAAACCAGAAAGGAGTAATATTTTCTGAATCAAACAGCTGTTTTAGCTGAAAGGCAACAGCTTACACTCTCAGCAAAGAGTTGAGTTGCTGGCTGAGTCAAGACTTAAGACAGATCTAGGAGCAGTACATCAACCTCCCAGGCTGACAACTCAGGTGCAAGGAGGCATTAAATTCTGTGAATGGAAGATCTGTTCTGGCTGAGCAGATTCTGGGATTTTGGTGTTAACACACATTGTAAAGCAATAATCAGAGAGATTATATACCTGATGGGCTACATGTGACGACAGATGATAAAACAAGGTGTAGGCCTATGGAGAATCAACATCTTGAGTCGGTTTATTTAGGCAACAACTAAATAATTAGATGCTTTTGAAACTTCTTTTATTTTAATGCAATAAAGTAATTCAAAAGATGCTTTAACCTTAAGAGGTTTAAAAGCATCCAAGATGGCATGTGGCTACAGTTTAAAATATAGAACCATTCATTATAAATCATTTTTTCACAGGTTTGTAACATTTAAAAACAAAAAACCCCAAACAAACAAACAAACAAACAAACAAAAGCAAAACAAAGAAAAAAAACCCAACCAAGCAGTTTATCGCTGATAATAAAAGAAAATCATTGTACCAATTAGAGTGTGTCTTCTGTGAAGTCCATAATTTTCATATGTATATTTGCACATTCTGCCCGGGGAGGTGGTAAAGTCACCATCTCTAGATGTGTTTAAAAGAAGATTGGATGTGGCACTCGGTGCCATAGTGTAGTTGAGGTGTTAGGGCATGTGTTGGACTCGATGATCTTAGCAGTCTCTTCCAACCTTGTGATTGCAAAATCACCTATGCAAAGCCTCCTTACTTTAGCTGAATTTTTCAAGCCTGTACAATAACAGATGACTTTGGGCACTGCACTTTGGGCAGGGAAGGAAATTAATGAGACAAAAGTTTTAATGTTTACAGATAGGTTTTCTATGTAAACACAACTTCCTCTTTTTTTCCTGTAAGAATTTAACAGGGAACTTTAGTTTGTGAACTAACAGTGACTACATGGTAACTTCACCAGTAAATAGAAAACCTAACAGCTCCTGAATGTGAAAAAACACCCCAGACAAACCTAATTCAAAGTTCTGCTCCTTAAGAAGTCTTTATTCATTCAGTTTCCCTGTCAGGCTACAGGTTTTCAGTGGCCATATGTTCTTTTGATGATTACCTGAGGAAGGCCACTGGTGGAAATATCAGGCGCAATTCTCTCATAATCCATAAATATAATGTTAGTAAATATCTCCTGATTCCAGTTAATAGCCATGTGCATTTGGGTCTATTATGATTATATTTCCTTGTCAGACCAAATTCTTGATTTAGTATTTGTTTTAATAGAGTATACAGTGAAATTATTTTAATATCCAGATTTATTTTAAAGCAGAGGAGAGATTGTGTAAAATAAATACCCTGTAAAGGTAACAAAAAGTCCTCTGCTTGTGTTGTTGACTTAAATGGAAGTAAAATAAAATGAAAAAATTGGCATATATGCTCAATTACCAGTAAGCTAAGGCCTGCCCTTCAAATCAGTTCTGTGTAGATGGGTCTTAGCATCTTTTTAGGATCTCTATTGATTTTGAGAGTGCTCAAACAAATGATCAAACATGCAAAGCACTGAATAAGATATTAAGGAAAACCTGTAAAAAATTCCATGGTAAGAATATTAGAAAAATAATCAAAAGCATTTAATATATAACTGGTTTATTTACCCTAAAATTGCTTGTTATAGAGTAGTAGTTAAATAAAATTATTATGCACTGCTTAAATTGAAATTATTGTTATTCTTAAAGATCAGCAATTCATGAAGAAATTACACTGCTTTATATTTATTATTCTTAGCTAAATTACAGCTTTCTGTACTCTCAAAAGTAAGTTTACCCAACTGCTGATAAAAGCCAGTTTTTACAAATTTTCCTTGAACTGTTTCCTACTAATTTTTCCTTTCCTTTGCTTGTGTTTGCCCACCTTCAAAGAGTCTGTACTAATATAATTGGTCCTATTTGCTAATGTTTAAGACAAAATAACTAACAAGATGCTTATCCCATAGATTTTACTGAACATTAGAGAGAAAATGTACTGTTTAGACGACAATTTAGATAATGTCCATTACATCCTCTTATGGTTTCACACTTTACTGAACATGTCATAATTTCTCCTAATTTGTATAATGTAGCTGAGAAAGGTGCAATTCAAAAGTCAAGTCCAGCCAAAAGCTTCAGAGACATTAAATATCTGAAATACAAATTCAGATCTCTTTTATTCCCTGTTTGTATTTTCTGTTTACATCCCTCAGTACTCCTTTGTTATTTTGAACAAAGTTGGCAAATTTTCATCATCCATTATTCTGATGGCATGACATTTAGCGTCTTTCCAGATCACCCATGAAGGCTTTAAATGCTAAATATACTAGGGGTGATTAATGACTCTTCTTCTGTACCATTGTACCTATCTGAAAGCATTACCCTTCAGCACAGTCTTCATTTATAGTTCACAGCTAGTCCTCTATACACATGAAATTCTAAGTTAACGTATTCTTTATATGCATGAAACTCTGAGTTAATGTTTTCAGCAATAGAAGTTGTCCTTATCTACTGCTCTCTCCTTTCATGAACGTTTTAAATGTTCTTTATTCTTGTAATTAATACATTGAGTGAATTTCTTTGTGATTGGATACTGTTCACTCACCACAGTCACCACTTCTTGAAATAACTTTGAACACTTAAATTAGTAGAATGTATCAAGATATTGTGTATTGTAACAGGCATTGTTAATAAAGTGAGGCTGCCTTTTAGTTAGAAATCTATTGTAATATTGAAGGTCGTTTTAATTCTCTAGCTGAGTCTAGCTAGCAGCATTTCTATGGGATAAATAAAAAACTAAAACAGTCACAATGTTCTGAATACCATGATGAGTACTAAGAGCAATTTCAGGTGAAATCTGGTCTAGACCATTTAGAGTTTTTTACCCTAAAAACTGCTTATTTGCATATAGAGTTATAGTTAACTGTAATTATTATTCACTGTTTAACTTTTAATTTCTTTAAAGATCAGAAACTCGTAAGGAAATTACACTGATTTATCAATTACATGCTTTATATGATTATTAATTACATGCCTTTTGCTACAGTTGAGTCAGGGGGCAGATTTCAACTCCTGTCATAGAAAGAAATCTGACATATATTGGCAGATAATTTTCATGTTTTACCTTTAATTCTGAATTGTCCCATTTGGAGTTATAAAAGAACATGGGAGTTGTAATTTTCCAGATGTAAAACGTGTCTTTGCTCTGGCATTTCCTTGATAGTGTATTTATTTTCCATTTAAGTCCTGATATTTAGCATTTGGGGTGAGTTAAGTGCAATCAGAGCATTTATTTTAATTCTTCTAAATATATATTATGATCCTGCCATGGTAGGTGTGTCACAGTAGCCATGACTGCAAGGAATGTCATCTCAAAGCCAAATTACACTCTTTAATTATGGACAGGTAAGAGAAATATTGGTTTCTAGAGATATGAACCCCAGGATGGGCCCCCGTCTGCCAACTAACCCTCATCATGAATTACAAAATATTCCTAATTTAGGTACTTCTGTGGATCTTATGTAAACCTTTCCACCATAAGTCTGTGTTCTCACGTACAATGAGCCGTACAACCAAAACTGTATTGTTGATCCATTCAAGTGTATGTTATGGAAAACCATGAAATGTGTATTAATAAATAAAGGATTGCATGATCTGATTTTACTGTGGGGTTTTGACATTCTTAAATTCCACATGCTAAAAAAAAATGTAACCATTCCTTCTCAATTAATTTGCAAGTGTTGATGGAAGAGTGCACAGATTCCAACTTCTCAGATATATTGTCAATTTTTCACAGTGAAAAATCTAAAGTCAATCATTTTGGACACATACTTGAATGTTATTATGAATATTTGGTAAACGTTTCACACAAAAAAATAAAACTGTTATTGTTTGAGTTCTAAGGATGGTATAGTCTCTTCTTTTAACTATAGAATAAATAATTATTTTAAAGACATAAAATGAATAATATCATGGTTATTATCTTTGCTAGAATACCTGTAAATATTTATATTGCATTTAGACTGAACAGATGAATTTTATAGTTTATAGATTATCTTTTACTGAAGTCATAAAATGACTGAATAGGAAAACAAATTTTTCCTCTAAAGTATTGCTTAAAGAAACTCATGCAAACCATTCAAAGTCTAATTGCTAAACAAAACATCGGCTGTCTGTGAAAAATAACTGGAAGCATACTATGTTATTATACTATCATATTTTTCCTCTGCATTACATTTAAAATAATATTAGTTGTATCAAAGTATGTGATCAAGTGTCAACACAAACTTATAACATATTAGGTAAATTTCAAGGACAATCTCCAAGGACAACGTGCAAGAAATGGGGTTGCAGCCCTTCCCTTTATTGCATTTAGTCCTTGAATTCCCTTCTGACCCTTTTATTTAACTGCAGAAATGTCCGTATTACAAGAGAGAGAAGGAAAGTACTTATTATGCACCTTAAACTCAGCTTGGAAGTGTAAGTACAGCATTGTGCCAGAAAATAATTCTGATCTTGTGCTTGAGTTTGATAAAGCTATTGGCAAAAGTTCCCTTGAGGATATTAAATACTGGTACTGCGCATCTCTGGAAGCAGTGTCAGTTTATCTGGGCTGTGTTGAGACACATTCTTATCAAAGCCGTTTTGGGACACAGGTAAAAAAAAGGGTATCCTTTTGCCTAGACACCATAAAGGACTCAACTGGCTAGATATGCACAGTGTCCCTACCAGCTTACAGCATACCTGGTGTATCCATCTTCTACAGAATAATGCTCTAATTAGGGCATTTGCTCTGAATTTTAGGCATGATTAAACCTAAGGAGACTTTTCTCTACAACATTGTCTTTCAAGCACCCTGTTCTAGCCACAAAAAACCCAGAGCCACAAAACACCAAAAACCTCTCCTGTGTCAGAATGCTCTGTTTTCTTGAAATTACACTGCACTTCTGCTAAGACTGAAAATGTGTGGATACAGAATAAGTGAACCTGCCTTGATATCCTAGAGGATATACAGTGATTTGAAATACTCTCTTACTGTATTATATTCTATTATTTTATTTCCATTAAAATGCAATCCCATATTAAAAAAACCCATGAAATTTAGAGAACACAGGTCATCCCAATGCTCTACTGTTTCAAATTGTTTTCTGGGGCTGTGAACAAAAAACTGATAAAAAATCACAGCTCGGTCTTGAAGGTAGTTCATATTTTTGAGATGAATGCAAATGCATACTTTCCCAGATTCCAGTCTGGGAAAGTGTAAGGAAAAGCAGCCTGTTTTCTAGTATTTAATATTTGAATGTTCCACGAGCCATTGAATAGACTAGACACAAAAAGCGCTCAAAAAAGCTCTGTTAAACAAGTTTTAAAAAGTGTTTGCAATTTGGAGGAAAAAAAACTTTATTTTAGAAAAATATCAAGAAAAAACTTCAAGAAAAACAGTTAAGAAAGCTTTAGAAGTGCCTATCGTAACACTGCTAATGCGGCTCTACAGAGGGAGAAGTTTAAATCATCCTTGCATTCTGATTAACTTTGGGTCTGGTTTGACTTCTGATGAATAACAGATCTGCTTTAGGATTATTTTATTCAGTATTAACAATTAAGTCATGTATCTTCCAATTCTTCTTTTTTTATGGAACTTGTCAGATTATAGCAGTACACCTCCATGTGTACCTCCAGTGCCTCATATAAAATTCCTGACAAGAGAAATCTAGGTGTTCCACAGGAAAAAATATTTTGATTTTACATTTTCACAAAGGGGAAATCCAGCAAAAAATAGGCAAAGAACTACTGCAGTAGTGCAAAGGCATAGAAGAACACAACAGGTCCTGGATATGTATTCTTCAGGGAAATCTTTTGGACATATTTGAAGTATGTGTGTTTATTAATTTCAAATAGCTTGGGGTTTTTCCCAAAGACAAGAATGAAATAAGGACTGTGATTTTCTCTGTCTCAAAATCAGACTCAAAAAATTTACAAGTGTGTTAGAGAAAGATCAAGCAAAATTGACTACATTTTGCTTTTGAGCCAAGGAAAAAAAAAAGATTTTTACTTTTAATCTCTATCTTCTGTTAAATCTTTAATAGAGAACAAGTACTAATAGTCTGAACTCTATAACCTCCCAGTGATGGGCATGTAGCATGTGAATAGGAAATTACCCAGCTCCAAGAAGTCCCAAGTGTGAAAGTGTTTACTTCTCTTCTAGCAAAGGTACTTCAGAGAAAAGAAGCCTGACCTCAGTAATGTCTG
This sequence comes from Rhabdornis inornatus, assembly GCA_013397075.1. Taxonomy (NCBI): domain Eukaryota; kingdom Metazoa; phylum Chordata; class Aves; order Passeriformes; family Rhabdornithidae; genus Rhabdornis; species Rhabdornis inornatus. Next base: position 400,461 of record VWZS01011053.1, read on the forward strand.
CTTGGGATTGTACAGTAATATGGATTGATAGCTACAAATGAGTTTTACTTTAATTTGAGAAAATGTTTTATTCTTGTTCAAACAAATTGGGACCTAGCTGACAGATAAGATGCAATGATATGAAAGTGCTTTTGAATAGACATAATTGAAAATTTGGAGCTAAATCTATCTTACAATGACCAGTGATTTTAATTAAGTCTTTTAATATGATCAAGAGAAGTCTAAAATTGGCTTATGTTCTCATCTTAGACAAAAAACACAAAAATTCAAAGACTGATTCTATAATTAGAGAAACATCCCCTAAAAAAATAGAAAGGCTGAGTGAAAAATGAGCTATTGAACTAAAGCACCTTTAAGAGACCTTTGAAAAGAACTTAGTATGTTTTTAAACACAGCCTGTGCTGAGAAGTAATGAAAACATAAGCTAACAGAGATGATTGAACATTAAAAGATTAATCTGGCTTTTTCTCTAGGGTTTAGGCACCTTAGATCTAATCTTTAATAAATATTCTTTCTGTATTGAGTTTCATAAATCTCCACCAACTTAACCAATACTTGTCTTCAAAGAAGATTTCAGATTTTATAACCATCATTGCTCAGGGGTTACCTTTGTTGCACTAATTAAAGGAAAGCCAGAAACTGATGCAAGTGCAATTGAATTAATCAGGCCAGCTTAGTGCTTGCTCCACCTATACATGATCTTCATAGGAAATAGCCACTTGGAAGGATCCAAGGCTGCTGGGGATCAGGGGTCTAGTACTCAAGCTCTGTCTCCATCCTATGTTCATTTGACAATATTTATTCTCAAATATGCCCAGAAATCCTTCCCAGTGTCTTGGGAAGTGCTCCTGATACAATAGATTGGGCAGAAAATCATAAAACCCTCATCGTACAGCAGTAAATAAAAATAGTGCACATCCAGTACACAGTTACTACACGTTGGGCAGGGCAACCTCAGGCCATCCACTGATAGCAGTTTAATGCCAGGCACAGCAAGAGATGCACAGATGCCTCTCCAGAGCCTAGAGAGGGATCATAGGTCAGCAGGAGATCACCCAGAGAGCTTCACTAAGGAATTCCAGCCATTCCAGCCCGTGAGTCAGCTGCTTCATCAGGAGCCCAACATAAATGCCTCCATGCAGACACGTGTAGTGTGGGAAATAAAAAAGAGGGGTTACAGAATATACACAGAAGTTCACTATCCTGGCCTTTGTGAAAGCAGACCTTGGCATCCTCAGGGACCTGCTTATTAAAGTACCATGGGATAAAGTCCTGGAGGGAAGAGTGGTACCAGAAAGCTGGTTAATATTCAGGGATCACCTCCTCCAAGCTCAGCAGTGAAGAGAAAGTCTGGCAAAAACAACAAGAGGGCTGTGTGAATCAGCAAGGAGCTCCTGGTCAAACTCAAACACAAAAGAGAAAGAGTGACAGGTAGCCTTGGAAGAATTCAGACTTTTACAAGAGCATGTAGTGATAGGACAAGGAGGAAAGGCTTTAAACTGAGAGTGGGTTTAGATGAGATATTAGGGAGAAATTCTTCACTCCGAGGGCAGAGAGGCACTGGCACAGGTTGTCCAGAGAAGTGGTGGATGCCCCATCCCTGGAAGTGTTCAAGGCCAGGTTAGATGGGGCTTTGAGCAACCTGGTCAAATTGAAGGTGCCCCTGCCTGTGGCAAGGGGATTGGAAAAATATGATCTTTAGGGTTCATTCCAAACCAAACCATTCTATGATTCAATCATCTTTGGAAGAATCCCAAGTACTCGGTTAAAGCATACCTTAGTACATTTGAGTGCTAAGGTCACTTAGTGTCAGACAAGTAGGGAATTTATTTTAGAAATACCTTGTCAGAAAGTTTCACTTTGATGAAGCGTGTTGAAAAGAAAAAGCACTAACTTTCTGATAGTACAAACATGAGCTGAAACCCAGAAAACTCCAGTTCGATTTTAGTCTCTGGAGACTCATTTGAACTCAGAGGAAGTCTATTCCTTTCACAGACTGATTGCACATGCTAACTAACAAGTTTTAAAAACCCCTTTCTTTCTATTTCTTCCTGGTTTAATGTTTATATTTAATTATATAAAGAATGCTGAGGAGCTTTCTTGGAAGAAAGGAGCAGATTTCTATTCTGAATAGTGTATGCCCAAAGCTATCAGATCCCTTCTCTAGATTAGTCAGAGTAAGAGCCTGAAATCAGATTGTATCTGTCCATGGCAAGTGCCTTACCAGCTGGCCCAGCTGGCCACATCCAGTTAATCTACACTGGTGGATCATTTCTTCACAGACATTTTTCAGACACATACCATTTGTGTAGTGATATGGGATGAATCCTAGCTTGTTGCTTTCTCTTCTCCCACAAAACTGTAGGTTTGCTGTTAGGCCAGGACTTATTGTGGTAGCCTTATTGTCATGACCTGTTGTGACACTTTCCTAGTGGAGAATTATTTACCGTAGGTGAGGTTTATCTCATATTAACCTTCAAGCTATGTACACAAATTAAGTAGGTTTTTCCTAACTTCAGCAGGGAGGATGCTCCTGAAGATGAACAGCTCAGTTGATTTTGCTTGTTTTTTATAGTGAATCTGCTGCCAGTCTGAACACAGACATATTCATAGCCCTAACATCCTTCATGAATTCACACAAAAAGTATACCATGAATAGTACATGCTTGTCTTCACCACTCAAGCAAGCAATCCACTTTTGCAGGGTACAAAATGAAGTTAATTTTCTGAAACCTGTCTAAACCAACCTGAACAATAGCAGTAGTATTTGCACTGAAAAATATTATCAGACATGACTATCTGCATTGTGAAGCTCTAATAGTTCTCATCTGGGGCTTTGTCTCTTGCTACTTCATTATGAAAAAACAGCCCAAAATTAGAGAAAATTTGGCTCTGTTCATAAGCGTCCATTTCACAGCTTTCAGTGTCTAGCACAGAGTGCTCTTCCAGGGACAAACAACAGGACAGGATTTATCTGACAGACGTAAGGTTAATTTAATTCATGATAGGTCATAGCTGGCTGGGGTATTTACAAGGTCAGAAAAGCATGAAAGGATTTCAAAGTCACATTAGTCCCTACTATTCTTTCCATGCTGCTCTGTAACTCAACATTGCTGGAACAGATGATCAAGGTTGTCTTCTTAATATTCGGGGTGGTGGGAAACAAAACCAAAGGCAATGCCTGTGAAAAGCTGCTATGGTTTTGCTCATCTGACTGAAATGCTACACATCTATTAGCTGTATTCAGATATTAAAAACCTGCTCATGAGAATGTCTTATAAGGCTTATTAGTCTGGGTGGTTGACTCAGCTGAAAACATAGTGATTCACATCCTTGTAATTATCTTTTTGCAGACAAAACTAAGCAAGCTGAACTGCACACTTCTGAATGAAGACCAATCTTAAATGAGGGCTTATTTAAAATAGTGCTTATTGTGGAACTGAAGAGAATGAGTGAGATTTATTGCAGCTAATATTTTGCATCTACAGTGCAAAAGATATGAAGGTTACTTCTGATAAGATTTTCCAGCAAATATTTCTGTTGTACTCCTGAAGTACTGCAATTCATTTTTCTCCTTAAATGGGGTATACTTTCTGAATTTATGAATGAGTCCTAGGTCTTGAGAATTTTAAAGTTAATTCCCCTCCTCACTCTCACACTTTTGCTCATGCATGCCTGTATAACTCAATCAGTTCCTCCCTGTATTAGCTTTAAGACTTTCTCAACATGACCTGGCATTCTGCACTTGCAGTCCAGAAATCCAACCACATCTTGGGCTGCATCCAAAAGCACTGTGGCTAAAAGGGCCTCTGCTCTGCTGAGACCCCACCTGAGTATTCTGTTCAGCTCTGGGGCTCCTGAGCTAATAAGAACATTGTCCTGTTGAACCTAGTGGAGGGCCACCAAGAGAAGACAATTCTGTAAAGAGCTGGAGCACTCTGCTTACAGAGACAGACTGAGAGAGTAGGAGCTGCTCAGCCTGGAGAAGAGAAGGCTCCAGTGAGACCTTATAGCACCTTCAGCATGTGAAGGGGCTGATACAAGAGAGATGGAAAGGGACTTTTTACAAGTGCATGTAGTGATAGAAAAAGTGACAATGGCTTTAATCTGAGAAAATAGGTTTAGATCAAATATTAGGATGAGATTTTTTTACTGTGAATATGCTGAAAAGCTGGCACAGGATGCCCAGAGAAGCTGTGGATGCCTCATCCCTGGAAGTGTTCAATACCAACTTTGGTGGTGCTTTGAACAGCTTGGTCTGGTGGAAGGTCTCTCTGCCTGTGGCAGGGGGTTTGGAGCTAGAGTATCTGTAAGGTCCCTTCAATCCATAGCATCCTGTGATTCTACGATTTTATAAATTATACTTAATCTTTTTCAAATAAGAACATGAATTACAATAGCAAAAAACAATTGGTCACTGTCCATAAAAACTTGCCAGTCTGACGTAAAAATTTTATAAAATAAAATTAAAAAAAAAAACACCAAAGAAACAGGAAAACATATATTGTTTAGATCCTAAATAAATATGCTTCAATGCAAACAAGATAAAGAGCTAATATTCACCTGCCAAGGAAGTGAAGCTTGACACTGAAAGAAGAAACAAAATAGGATTTAACTCAAGAAATACTAGGAAAACTGGATATGTTCCTAAGTGCACGTTTATAGGTCTTTAGCACACTTTTCCACATCTGGAAATGTGTCATGTCACCCTACAGTCCTGTATCATGGTACAGAAGAGAAAAGGGCAGAGATAACATTTATACTGAACCCACTTACCTACAGTTAAACATCTGCTCTAGGATGAGATTAACTCCAGTCTATGTCAATGTTTTTACTGTTGAATAAAAGTCTGGGCACTAATCCTGAGTGGCATTAAACAGTCCATATCAATACTTCTTAGGGTTTACTCCTTACATAGCAGAGCTGTGCAGGAGAGATAGAGGTTCAAGGCAAAGACAGAAAGCAAGTTAAAATTTTAGGACTAATTAGTATTCAGTCTTCCTCCTTAAATTTCTTTAATTCAGCTGTAAGGAAGAAGTGTTCTATAGGTGCCTGTTTCTCTCCATTGACTACTATAAAAGGAATGAAGGATACAGATATCCAGAAACAGTTATTTACAATATATTTAAAGGGATAAAGTGAGATGAATTTCTGTTTCACACTGTTACCACTTGTGTTATCAGCTCATGGAGGCACCAGAAATATCTCTACACTGAGTGCAGTATCCAGTGAAGTAGGAGATAGTCTCATTGTTTTCATTTTAAGATACAAGAGCGGGCCTGAGAGTAGAGATTTAATTGCTAATGCACCATCTTTCAAGTGTGAAGGAGTCTGACTTTTGTATAATCATCTCTTGAGTAATTCTAGGTCTAAAGAAATTAGCTGTTAATGAAACACTACCATTACTTCAAAAGAAGTCACAACAGTTGATTAAGTAGGTATATTTCTTCACAAATGAGCAGAAATTGTCTCAAGGCTCTTTTAGAAGGGATTAATGTGAATAAAAAGTGTACCAATAGTACATTTAAAAGGCTGGAAATGCATAAACTGTTTATAAAAGATTAATCTATCTTTTCATAGTTATTTAATACTGTATTCATTAGTACTGTGGAATAAAAACGGCTAAAAATTCTGTAAAGCACGATGCAAAAAGCAATATTTTAACACAATTGCATAGGCAAGAAAATTTAATCTCTGGCTCTATATTTCTTCTTCTACTAGTTAGAGTTACAAACCGGGAATTCAGCAAAACTGAAAATGTTTGTTGTTCAGCTGCCAATATAATTGCTCAGGAATTGGTTGACAAGGTATGCCCTGCATCAGAATACTGTGAATCACAGAAACTGTGTGTTGATCAGCTGTATAAATAATATAACTACCTTCTCTTGGATAAGTCTTGACTGCACCACTGTACACTCCTCACAGTGCAGCTTACATAGAGCAGAGTCCAGTTCTTTCCTGTTCTTGTAGCTTAAGCCTGGTAGGCAGTTCAGTTCTACACAGCCAACACTCCCCTCCCGCCAGTGGGCTGGAACAGAGAATCAGAAGGGTAAAAGTCCAAAACTGTATGAGTTAAAATAAAGGTGTTTTAATAGGTAAGGCAATACCCAGTACATCCTCATTAACCCCCCAACACCCTTTAAGCTCAGGTTAGGTCACTACTGCACTTGCCCTGCTTCCTATGATGCTCATCCTCCACTTATTCAGGTGGTTCTTCCTGTGGTATGCAGCAAGCAGCTGCATAACACTTGGTGGCTGACTGAGGTTAAAGCATGACAAACTCCCAGAAAAATTGCTGGACAAATTAGACTACATACCAAACCCCAAAACCAATTTTTGATTGGTTTTTTGAAGCAGTTTTTGAAGCATTAATTTTCTCAACATAAAGAAGTTCAAGACATGTTGACCACTTAATAAAATATTTCTTCACCAGACCTTCAGCTCTTTTGGGACCACACTATTGTTTATTCCCACTGTTGATACTGAGCTACTCTACAGAAAGTGATCACAGATTCCACCAGGGTACAAGGCCTTTGGAGCCCTCCCTGATCTCCTCAGGACCTCTACCTACCCCTGTCCATGGACCCAGGGGGGATATACAAACCCAGGTCTGGGCACCCAAACCCGTCCTGAGCTACAGTGTAGGTGTACCTTTCTCAAACCTTGACTGTCACCATTTCCTCCTGCTCTTGACTGGATTTCATGATTGCCCCTTGGGCTTGGTTCATCACCTACCATAGGGGCTGCCCACCATGCTCAGATCCCGCATGAGAGTCTCAGCTTGCCCTCCCTTGCCATGGAGCCTCACTTCTGCATATCCCTCTCAGATTCACAAGGTCAAGGGAAGAGTGTGTAACCCAGCTAAGCTATTCAGTAATTCACTGGTTTTTGCTATTGTTTTTAAATTTTTATCCAGTGCTACATAAAAATACAAGTTTCTGAAGCAACTGAAGTAATTCTGATCAGGTCTCAGTTTTATACTTCCTGGACCATGATACTTTGTATATAAAATACAATTTGGTAGGGGTTGAAATCTACTCTGCCAGAATCTGCAGTGAGTACCCAGTGGGACCAGAAAGTGTCAGGGACCCATGCAGGGTATAGGCAGGGACCAGAATCCAGGCAGGAATGTTGAGGCAAAGCAGAGAGAGGGGCTGTGCTGGTGCTCAAGGAATCTGAATGTGTGATGGTGAACCTGGGGAGAGGTGTGTGTGCTGCACATGTGACCTTCTGCCTCTGCCAGCCCAGGAGCTTGGTTTCCTGTTCCTCTCTTCCCATAAGTATCCTTGTAAGAGATAAGTATAGGAATTTCTTCCAGAAATTCCTATATCGATAGCACTTGTGGCAGTGGTCTGTAAGCATATCTCCATCCCTAATTCAAATCCCTTTGTAAGTCTTTTTTCTACAATCTATATCATAAAGCTATCCATAAAACCTAATAAAAAATTATCAAGAATTTTTCATACAAAAAAACCCATCATAACACCTTCATGTCAACCTTTCTGATCAAGCAGTCTTCCCTTATGTAGTCCAATATGAGGCTAATCTCTACATTGGTAGTTGGAAGAATCTAGCAGGATTTAAGTCCTCTCAGAGTTTAATAAACAGTAATGAATATCATCATTCACACTTGTCACATTTATCCAACAGTACAACGAAGGTCTCAGTTTCAGATCACTCAAACTGTTTTCTAAAATAAAGGAAATGCAAACTATTAAATGGCTGTATCAAAAGACCCCTTTAAAATAGTGCAGTGGAGAGAGAGAGAGAGGAAATTCTAGTAAGAAATGCAAGTGTTTTGATTCAAACCTCAAGAATCAAAATGACTATATTAAAATTGAATATTTGAGAAAATAATCTACAGATATCGCTAGAAACCTTAAAATCATGTTAAGTCACTTATGAGAGTATTTGTCCTGCCTGAATTCGTGCATCAAGACCTTATTTGTCTAATCTGATAATCCCCATATGCTCTCTCCTTAGTAAAAAGTAAAATGCTCTCATCTTGTGTAGGAATCGAATTTTTTTTCTTCAGTAATTTAGATGACTAAACTTTGCCTGTTAATTGCTTGAATATTCATGTCTGAAGAGTATTTGTTTACATTTATATACACTGCAGGCAGGATTTGACAGTAAGGTGCGAGTGCCTGTGAATCACGAACCTGTATAAATAATGTCAGTATTCTTATTTTCCATTGAAACAAGGCGTGCTTTGTAACCAGTATCGAGGCAATGCTTGTGGTACATGACATAAATGACAACCTTGTTCTTATATTTGTTATACGCTTCTCCTAACTTATAGCAGGATTTAAAAAAAAAAAAAAAGAATAAAGCTAGAAACAGCTCAGCTTTCCCTAGGAGAGAAACCTTTTTTTCCATTTGAATAGTAATAGGAGACACCATACATTTTTTCTTGAATATTTGATTGCTTTTTCTTGCCTCTTGAAATTGTGAATTTTATTTGCAAGTTTTATACATCAGTACATAATGATGTGCAGAATAAATTCTATTTGGTTAGCAATTCCTAGTAGCTTTGATCCATTACTGTATGTATTAACTGTGTAGCTTCACATTAGTAATACAATAAATTTGAAAAGACACCTTCAAAATTCCTTTTACCCTCCAGATTTTACAGGCAACTTCAAAGCAGTTTAATCAGACATTCTCCACAAATTCTTTAAATTTATGATCATTTTACAATAAAATACAGTTTAATTGGTTGTGCCAAAATTGTTTTTTATAACTGGAACAGTACTGGACGGAATAATTCTTGAAGAAACACACGTAGATATAACTTTCCATAGATATACCAGTGATGGCAAAGATCAGGTATTGATGAACATAAAGATATTAAATTCAGATTGCTTGCTTGAATATGAAGCCCTTGATCCTCTGTCTAAACTTGAGAATTGAGAACACGCTGCAAGCCTGAGCAGAAAGTTTAGGAGAGAAACAAAACAAGTGTGCTCAGAAATCTAGAACAGGCTTTGCCTGACCTAATGCAGAAATCTACTTTAGACAATTTCTATCACAAAAATTTATTGTTTCTTTCCAGCAACTCTACAAGAAGTGCAGAAAAATTGCTCAAAAATAGGTATTTATATTGCAGACATCTGAAGTGGGTGCAATCAACCTGATCATAGGCATATAAGCAACATACTGGCCTCTGGACATTTAAAGAAGACTTCAAATTCTCAGACTATGACTATAAAAATGGATTAATAGAAACCCTCATTCATCGTGACTTTTTCACTCTTTCAGGAGCCAGATCACCTCAAAGTCATTGCAGAATGACTCCATAATATGATCTGTAGCATTTAAAAGAGCAGGCAGTTTCCTTCCCAAAGATCTGGGAGTTAGCATGGTGCCTTTACATGATATAATAATGTTTGTTTAAGGAAAAGTTCTTCTGCATAGACAACAATAATTCTCAGACTTTTTAAACAGATTTAACAATATTGTATAAATGCAAATTATTAAGTGAAGCTTCCATTAATAATGAGTACCACTGGTTATCTAGCTAGAGTTTACACTCAATTTTGCAGTTAATAATAACCTGTCTGAACATTTTTTGTTGTATTTCTTCAAAAATAACCTTTTCTGAAGGCATGCATAACGACGCATGTGTATATAGATATATATTATTTATGTGCACAAATATATATGCATGTTATTTGCACCTGTCTTCCCAACTGAACAATTTTGGTTGTTTAGGAAATTGGAAAAAATGAATCATATCCATTGTCTAAGTTATTGAAAAAAAAATACAATTCCTACCCAGGACAAGAGAATATTTTTCACTCAGAATTGAATACCTGCATGCATAGATGATATGAATATGCTGAATGAATATAAAATCTCTTCCAAGGTTATTAATATCATTAGCAAAGATAAATTGTGATTTTCTGATTCAGAAAATGAAAGCCAGTGTGGAAAGGACCTTTGAAAAGCATCAATAACATAGTCAGTAAATCAGAGACCAAATGCTGGGAGCGCTTAAAACTGATGACACAGGAAAACAAGCATTGATGGAAAAAGTCAACAACTAAAACACTTTCTCCCACAGTAGTTTGTAGATTGTTGGTCTTTTCTATTGATTTTTCTATTTCTTTGCTGTTAAACAGGGACTAAAAGTTTCATTTGTACATCCCATCAGATACTATCTCCAGGTTCTTTCAAATCAGTGTGCCTTCAGAATCACATTATTCCAAGTTTTCAAGCATACCAGGGTTTTACAATCTGAACAAAACTCACTTGAAAGGGACATAAGAATACTAAGCTTGTAAATTTGTGATTCTGAAAATTCCTGATTATAATTCAGGAGAATAATAATGTTCAGGTCTGTTCTGTAAAGGTAGACTGTGGTCTCAATAGCTATTATATATATTCAATAGAGCATAGATGGGGAATGGTGATCAGACAAAACACTTGTATACATAAGTTTTTCTCATGCATCTATCTATCTATCTATCTATCTATCTATCTATCTATCTATCTATCTCTAGGGTTTTTTACTTTGACTTCAGCTAATAGAAGCAATGAACTCTGACTTATCTGAAAGCTTTACCCAAAAAATTCCATCTTAAATGAATCATTTAAGTGTTCACATGATTTGAGTCTTATCATCAGGCTGGAAATTTCATTCCATGAATCATGCTGAACTGTTCAAGTAAAAGGAATATAATGCATAACATTTCCAGGTATTCAAAGCAGCTGTGATTCTTCACATGAGACAGCTACAAATTATTGCTTATGAGCAAAAACCAGGCCAGCTGTTATTCATGCTAATTGCTAAGATCAGTCCAAACAACAAATATATTTGAGTAAATAATAATGGTTTTCTGGAAAAATCATTTATGTAAGAACAGGTGAAGTTTCCCTCATGATAATATTATTCCAGTCCATTTTCTCAAGGCTGTACAGTGTACCAGAAGAGTACTAAGATTGCTTTTTTATCCTGATGTCTTGAATATCTGTAACAGACAACTAAAAAAAAAAAAAAGATGACACTACTTGCCAACATAGCTCAGATCATATATGCCTTGCTTTGGGCATATTGTTTTCATGTATATATATATAGATATATATAGATATATATAGATATAAAATAATGTTAAAACCTAATAAAAAAACATCAACTCCACCAAATACCAAAGCACTTTTACTATAATTTTGAGTTAATTTTATCATTCATCTGGAAAATATTTCCCTTTCCTAGAATTTGTTTTTTCAGAGTTTATCTTACGGGACAGTGCATGGAATCAATGTGCTGTGCAATAATTAGCTGACTGCATGATCTAATTAACACTAAATTGTTATTTCTTTCCTTCTATTTTTGCAATATGGAATGGTCATCCCTAGTATTTCCACTTACTGCAGATCAACTCCTCAGAGCAGGATCTGTGGCATCTTCAGTGTTCACGATTCATGTATCACATACGGCTGCCAAACCTTGTAGAACTTAGCAGTCATTGATTTGAGTAGTGAAAACTAAAAAAAGTCCATTTAAGTAACAAATCAAAATAATCAGGCATGAGAAAGAAGTAAAAAAGGAGGGAAAAAAGAGACATTGATTCATTTTTACCTTGAAGGCACAAAATCTTCTTATAAACAGATGGAACTGATGCTGTAGATACAGTGTAAAGCTTTGTTGCTTTTTTCCTTTTTCTGAAAAATGATGCATTTGTTCCTACTATGTTTAGTCCGTTATAGATAACCTATATCAAAAGAAACCAAATATAAGTGCTTCAGTGCTGAAAGATCTTTGTTAATTCATTGATAACCAAATGTGGAAGACAGAAAACATTAAGTGTTATAATTTAAAATGTTCCAATGTGCCTTTTTATAGAAAAAGTAATTGCATGGATGTTAAATATTCACACTGCAAAGTAGCTTTGAAAAATTAGCCATCCTAAATTTGTCCCCCACCAAATTTCTATTTTCTAACATTACAACACAGTCCAAGAAATACTTAAGTTTGACTTGTTCTTTTGATATTAATGCAGGCTATAAGAAAACCATCTCAAAGAATCATCAAGTTTATTTTTCTGTCTTGCTACAAGATGACCACTCTATTGAGACTGTGGTGACCTCACTGTGACTATTCGATGAGTCTGTAATGCTTCACAGTGAAGCTTTTTACTTTATGCTAATCAGCATTCATTATTTGCAATTAAAAACATGTGCTTTTATCATTTCACAAACATTTGATTGTGACAGCTAATTCAATGCTGGCTTTGTCTTCAGTTTAAAAGAAGACGTGTAGACTGATTGAATCAGAGATATTGTGATAACATGAAATTACTACTGCAGATATAGACAATTATCCTGTTGCAGTATTAAGGGATCCATGTAGGTCACACTTTTAAGGGGGTTTAGATCTTGGCACAGTAATGTCATATAACTCTGTTAATCTACAAACTGATATCTTTTATCTAATGGTCTCTGTAGTGATCCGTCATGCCGATGTTAGACTTTTTATAGTTTTTTCAAAGAAAAGCACTTATTCATCTAACAAATGACATCATTATGCTTTGAGAACATGAAAAAAATCTTTATTAAACAATTTCTATATTTTATTTCAAGAAATAATTAGGAGTTTTAAAATATTAGACATATTTAAAATATTTCTTTGCTGGGACAATTGGTACATGAGATTCCATTTTCTTTGTAGGCATTTATAATTTATTTTCTGTATTTCTATTTCATTTATAAAACTAAATCTTAGGCACAAAATGTCATTTTACGGGGTACTTATCTTCTTCACTGTCAGTGGGTGATGCCAGAAAGTTTCCAAAATGTTCAACATTGACACAAGCTCTATTATACTCCTCTTCATCGCTTTGTATTCATGTGAATGTAATAATGCCTACAAGGCGTTTTAAATTTCAAGTTCGTCTGTCAGCTAGTTCAAGTAACCAGTTAGTTTTTCAAAGATTACCTTCTGCTTCATTGGATTTGAAGTCTACAGTCTCCCTTCTTTCTAGTGTTTTGCAAAGATACTAGCATGGCTGAAAATCAGTGAAATAAACAATATAGCTTTTTCCAATCACTGGAAGGGGTTGCAAGTGAGCATATTTTACAGACCAAGGAAATCCCCTGTTTTGATATTCAGTGTTCATGTAGTCAATATCACACCAATCTGTACTTAGCTGAATAAAAATCAGCACAAATACAAACATTTGCTTTTATTTATGGATGATTCTACTGTTGAAATTGGTATACATAATTAGAAATAAAATGCCTATCATTTTGAAAAGGTGGATGTTTATGCACATATTTGCTGTCAGATATACTGGAAAAGCAAAAGCATGTCCTTTGCTAATGAGTTTTTCAGTTTTGTTTTAAAGGCCCACAGAGTCCTGGTGGGACTATCTTCTGTGAGCTATAACAAGCTGTTAGGTGAATACCTGCTTGACACCAAAATTCCAGAATCTTAGTAAAAATATTCTGCTGGGGCAGCACTGAAAGAAATACTCTCACTCGAAAAAAATTCAGAATCTCCTTTGTTCTTTTTCACTTCAATGTAACAAACTTTATCGTCCTAAGGCAAATAAAGTAACAATTAAAGTCACCTAGGGAGACCTTGCAAAGCGATTGTTTCGTGGTGGACATAAACTGCTACCCACAAGTCTTTCCTAAACTTCACCCAATATTTGAGAATAAGTGCCAGCTTGTAATTATCCAGTTTAATCAGTCCAAATGTTCTTTCAATTCGTTTATTAAGTACTACTAATATTGCCTTCATGCAATCTAGTATAGTTTCAATGATTGTCTGAAAATACTGTGTCCAACAAGATACTTCATGGATCATAACGGCAGTGGAAAAATTTACCATCTCTTTTTCATTGTGTGTTTCATATATATGTTTCACAAATGGTCTTACAAGACCACTTTAATTATAAGACTTTAGTAATATTTAATTTGTATGTAGAACTTACACTAATTTTTTTTGTTAAATTGTTTTATTAAGAAAAAAATACAGTGAAAGAATAACGTAAGAATAGAGAAAATCATTGGGAAGGGTTAAAATATTGGTGTAGGAATATATGTGCCACACCATGGTTGCCCAGGCCAAATCATTAAATGAAAGAATTTGAGAAAAGCACAGTTTAGGAAAGACACGGATTTATTTACTAAGTTCTATTGATTACAAAAAACATTTTCTGACAAAAAGAGATCTCATAAATATTTAATTAATCAAAAGTGTTTGCATTTTTGCCATCTTTCCCACATTTCTCTCAGCTAGTACCTAATCAAATGCAAAAATTACACTGGTGGCTGTCCAGAAGATTTTGTTCCATCATTTCAGTTGATGATTCACACTTTAATGACCCCCATGCTGGATGAATGGGCTTCAGAACTAGCACGGATCTCTCATCATAACAGAGTGAAATGGCTTTCTTCATCATCAGTGTTGTCTATAGCAAATGTCACAGGAGTCTTCTACTTAGTTCTTTTCATTTCCACAGAACCCTGAGTCAAATTCAAAGTCTTACTATCATTCTCTAAGGAAGTTCATGCAACTTATAAGGTCTCTTTCATCAAATTAATCCTCCTTTAGATTCTAAAAAAAAATGTAAATACTGTGCTTACTCAATTTAATTTTCTATACTCACAGCCGGTATTATAGGCATGAGGAAGAAAGAAGATAGAAAAGAGGAATCAAATAATGCACTCACTACTTCAGAGTAAAGAAAAATCAAACTACACCATAAGGAAAAGTTTGAAGCTTAGATGGCAATAAGGAGCTAGTGTGAAAAACATCTGAGGATCCTGTCAGAGGAAGAAATGCATATTACTAGTATGTATTACTAATATGTCTCTCTTTTCTATAGAGACAGTGCAATCATAGTGGCACTACAGATGACTGCTGCTTGGAGACTTCTTCAAGCCTGAAAAATGTCATTGGCAGCAGATTTTCTAACTGCATTGTGTGGGCATGATTGTTTCTATTTTATTTTGCTAGTAGTTGATCTGGAAGAAAGGGGTTTGATTTTAAAAAGGTGAATTTTAATAAATTAAGGATATTGGTTAGGATATTGTGATGATATTTCTGGTGAGTTTCCTGGGCCTTGTACCCTCTCTCTTGAGCTCTTTCTGAATAAAGTGAAGAGTGGACAGTGCAAGGATCTATATGCATGAACTGTACATCACAATTAAGGGAGTTGGCTTTTTTTAATCTTTTCTATATCACATGTCAGAAAGTATTTTCATTTACTGGGCATGCCTGCATACCTGTGACACTCAGAGCACAAAGTTCACAATTTAGTCTGACTACTGAGTCTTCAGAAGTCTATGAAGCAAGAAGCAGCCTTCCTATGAAGCCATGATTAGTGGTTTGGAAGGCTCTTAACAAAAGGTGTCCTTTCTGGCCTGATTTTCCAGGAAAAAATTATTGACTGCCAGATGCTCTCTTTGCAGTGCCTGATGTTGAACATATTATTTTTTGCCTTAAAATAAATGTGGGAAAGGGGGCTCTACTCAAGTACAGGCAGGAATGAACAGAATATTGTGCACTGAAAATGTAAGGGTGATGGAAAGAAGATGAGTCAACAGCAGGAATGAAACGAGAGCTTTTTATCAGCCCACAGCTCCCCATCCAGCCCAGGCAAGTCAAAAGGCAGCACTCAGGCAGACCATCAACTCATCCAAACATAGTCCCTCAAGCTTAAATAATAATTTCACATTTGGCCTGTGGAAAGTGAGCTGTTGAAAAAAGGCAAGCAATTCTTTGGAAAAATCTATGTAAACGCACTTCAGGTAACTAAATTAGGAAAGAGAAGTCTGGGTCTGAAAATTATCTGCTGGTCTCTATAGAAGGTGGTGTCTCTAAGGTAAACCACCTATTGCTAATATTTTCCTGTGAACCTGGATGCTGTTTTAAAAGAACAACAGACATATATTTAGCCACCTTCTCGTCACTAAACAAATAACAATGATTTGAGGGGTTTTTTTTAACTAAATGATGGCAGAATGGAGAAAGTGTTATCAGCCCAATGTCATTTGTATTTTTCAGCTGAATTTTATAGTAGAAAACATCTTTCCCTCCCAGTGAAACCCCTTCCATACCACTGTCTGTTCATAGTTGATAAGCTATGATAGTTGCAAAATTTAACACTTTTGAAATCATTTTAGGGGAAAAAAATAAAAAAGCTTAATGTGAGAGGCCTAACTCCTTACAGTGTATAAAATATAGTTGCTTGTGGTGTCTGGGGATTGGAGTCAAGATTCCCTTAGGTCTCCTAAACCTTTCTTCTGGAGGAATCACTTTGCTAGCACACAAAGATGTCAGACCTAAATAGAACCTGATATGTTCTCATTTCCCAGCCATACCTTGGTTTCCCTCATCCTGTGCATTCTTTCCAGGTAAGCCAGAACCATGCCTGCTGTTCAGAATAGAGTTTTATATTATATACCTCTTAATAAATACATGTTGTCTTGCTTTATGTTTTCACCTGTGGAAACAATGAGTCAGATAAATAAATTCATAAGACCATCCTATATATTCTCTGTTCTGAAGGGGAAAAAACACTGGAGCTAATACAACCAACAATATGCTTGGAAAAGGCACATATTTGACATTAAATAAATTCAGAAACAAACTTTCTTTTTTTCCCCCCTCACAAATAAACTCCAGATTTGGTTTACTGGATGAGTGAAAAACAGACAGGATATTTATTGTCACCACTAAAAATGTCTCTTCCACTGACTTTTGTTTTCATTACTGTTAGCAATATCAGGGAATTTTGTAGGCTTTTTGGAACGGCCTTAATCACATCTGTGAAACCAATAAAAATATTTTTTTTTGGATTTCATTTGTTACTTACTTTCTTTACTTTCTGGGAGTCAAATACTACATATCTTTCTTCTTTCTATTTAACATATTTAAAAAAATAATCTCCTAATCAATTATCTCTTTTTAAAGTCATAATCAAAGCTCCATGAATTCTCCTGTCTGGAAGAATTAACTCTCAGGTTAAAAAGAATAATTAGCTCAATTTTGTCACACATACGTGAGATCCCAAAGCACCAATTAACTTCTGTCTCCTGAAATATGGTGAAACATCACACATAGAAGTTGCTATTAACACCTCCTGCTGCTGCTGTGAATTGCTTCAGCGCCACCATATGCAGTATGTTAAAGTTTTGAATTACAATCAACATGAGCAGTACAAGCTTTGAAGACAGCTGCAGGACTCTTGTCTTCAGGCAGTACCCTCATTTAATATTGTTATATACCATTTACCTTAGAGTATGAACTTTAGGGATTACATTTCTTGGATACTGACAGAGACGGCCTGTTATACACAAAAAATATGTAAGTCTTTCCTTAGACTACGATAAGCTTTCACTTGTGGAGGAAGAAACTCTGCTTATTTCTGGAAAGATAATAAAAATTCCCCTTTTAATACAAATTAACATATTACTATCATGAAATTTGTTAATAAGAATAAGCACTATACATACAAGTCAGGAGCAGATTAACCACCAAAATCCCGATTACATGAATATGAAAATATAAATACACATATGCATATGCATATGCATGTATACTATCAGTCATTCCAGAGCTTCCACAGTACTGGAAGCTAGGCTCAGAATTTCCTGCAAAATACAAGGCAAGTATCCACTGATACTACTTGTGTCAGCGGCGCTATTTACAGGAGTGGATTTTTATATTATATCTGTAAGATTGCACTGTTCCTGCTATGTTATGTACCGTGTGAAGCGATCTAAGTACAACAGTAATACATCTCTTTATTTAGAAACAAAGAAAAATTTTCTTTCTTTGCACTGGTGCATAGACCGATGACATTGAAAGTTGTGCAGAATTAGCCATCTTTGCACAAAATGTTGATGCTGAAAGTCATGCAGTTCTAAACTTCCAAGACAAATCCCATATGGTTTCTGATCCTTTCCTTGTCATGTTTTCCTCTTCCAAACATTGCTACGACTGTATTAGTACTTGACTGTCTCAAAACATCTGATGTAAATTTAAAAATAGGACTCTCTTCCTGTGTCTGATACTATATTAAAAGTTGCTTCAGGAAAGTCAACAGGGAAAAAGAGATTCCTACTAGGTGAGTCACAAGAAGACTCAGCTCTGTCCTGGAGAAACAGATGGCTCCAATTAACTCTTTGCATGCATGATTAAATATACAAGAGCCAGCAATCTCATATTTTTTGAAATCTGAAAGACATAGTAGAGTTTTCCACACAATCAAGAGGCCTGAATCAGGTCCAGATATTTTCAGACTGGGGAAAAAAGTGACAGTGTAGGATATACCTTTCACTTTTCTACTCGAAAATATCTCATGGATATATTTCGATGTGGAGTACATTTTCACACAATGTAGCCAATAAGGAATAAAATATCTCTGAAAGGGTCATGCGTTGCAAAACTGTCTTCAGCTTAGACACAAGTATGTCCAAGGTGACATTGGCCAAAAATACTGAACATCAGAGTCTGAGAGGTATCTGGGCTCTTAGCTGACACTTAAGAGGGATTTAAAAGTCTTTGTAATTGTAAGCATCTAGGCATTAATGAATTAGAGATTATCATAAGTAACTTAGATAATCAAAAGTCCAGGTTGAACAGAATTGTAATTGGTCTGAGGTTCCAAAGGGCCCTATTTTTGAAGCTATTAAAATATTCTGAATTGTGGCTTATTGGTTAGCGCGATTTCTAAGTGCAAAAGGTGTAAATGTATATGAATATAATGCAATAACAATCTAATTTTCACTTCTGAAAATGAACCTATGACCTATATTAATAGAACACTTTTGAAAATATTAGCAAGCTAGTCAAAAGTTGTGCTGTTCAGCAATACATGCCTATCCTCTATGGCCTTAGAATACTGATTCTTTTAACTTTTATATTCAAATATTCTGTTTATGTTTTTCTTAAGACAAAAATTGGTTTAAAATTCCAAAAGTAAAGATCATATTTTTAAAAGAAAAATGTGTGGGACTGGAAAAGTGCACACTGCTATACAGGGAGATGGTGAAGTGTAATTGCAATAACTTGTAAAATTCTTTGTGATCTCAGTTAAAAGAGGCTACAGAATTGCACATCGTGATGATGTTGTTGACAATGATCACTGTTGATTCTGAAAGCTAATTGTGTTTTCATATAAATTGTACTGTTTACAAGGTCTATGAAGTGGGCCTCACAATAAATTTCCTCGTTTGTAGTCAAGAAAATTTTTTTATTAAATCTGCATGTGACATAGTGCTCCAAACTCACCTAGGTGCTGTCTACAGTAAAAAGCATGCAGTCCCTGAAGAACTCAGAAACAAAACTAAATGTGCTGGTTTATTTTCAATGATAAAGACCATAAAACATTATTTTTGTTGCCCACAGAATTTATGCCATTTTCACAACAAGACAACATCTGCTTTCTCATCCTACAAATGACTGAATCATTTAAATATTCAATAGTCAATAAACCATTGAGATGTGTATTTCTATCACTTCATCAATAATCAGAGAATCACAGAACAGATAAGGTTGGAAAGGACCACATGGGGTCATCTGGTCCAACTTCCATTGTCGAGCAGGGTCATGCTAGAGCACAAGGCACAGAATTGTGTCCAGGCAGTTCTTGAATATCTCCAGTGAGGGAGACTCCACAACCTCTCTGGACAGTCTCTTCCAGTGCATGGTCACCTGCACAGCAAAGAAGTTCTTCCTTGTATTCAGGTGGAACTTCCTGTGTATCAGTTTCTGCCCATTGCCTCTTGTCCTATTGCTTGGCCCCACTGAGAAGAGCCTGGCTCCATCCTCTGGACTTCCTCCTACCAGATACTTACAGACATTGATGAGGTCCCTTTTCAGTTGCATCTTCTTGAGGCTGAACAAGTCCAGCTCCCTCATCCTTTCCTCATAGAAGAGATATGTTCCAGTCCCTCAATCATCTCTGTAGCTCTCCACTGTGCCTACTCCAGGAGTTCCCTGTCTTTCTGAGGAGCCCAGAACTGGACACAGCACTCCAGATGTAGCCTCACCAGGGCTACACCAGGGCACCCTCAACCTGCTGGCAGCGCTTTTCAAAATGCAGCCCAGGATACCACTGGTCTTGGGTCAAAGACAGTTTTAACATATTTTTACACTGCTTTTCCACAGGAATTATCTGTCATCTTACTCTAAGGTTTGAAAAACACCATGTTGCAACAGCAAAAGTAGGTGCACATTAAAGAATCAAAGCTTCTTTATAGCTCACAGTACTTTAGATTTCATCTTTATTTTCATTTATATAATTATATACATTGCTTCTGGTATGATACAATTTTTTGGAAGACCAGAAGACAGGCTTGTATATCAAGAAGAATACCCCAAATATTTGCCTTTGAAACTTCATAGATAAATATTACATGAAGATACATTCAGTTGGCTGTGGTCCACAGCTTCAACGAAAATGTGAAAAGTGTTTATAGTCAGCTGGAATAATTTCTTTTAAAAAATTAGAGAAAGGGCTAAAACTACAAAGAGATTCAACATCCTTCTCCTTTTTTCAATTTCCTGCAACATTTACTAATTTTTTGGAGGCATATTTGTCACACCCACAAAGTGTCCAAGGACCAGGAAAAGCAAAGCAAGGGCACTTCCCCTCTGACTGAAGTCTCACATCTAAGCCTTGCAAGCTAAGACTGCCTCATTGTCTATTGCTGGTCCACCTGATCTGGTACTCTGCAAGGTTAGTACCTACAGATGAAAAATAGATAGAAGGAAAATCTCCATATATTGAAGAATCAATGGTTTGACTATTTGCCTGAAAGAGAGGATATATACATCAAATTTATCCTCCTGCTTCTAGGAATTTGTATACTACTGTAACCAGAAGGCAATAGGTGTTTAGCATAAGCCTAAGTTTTTTATGATCTAATCAATCAGTCATCAAATCAGACAGAAAATTATGTATAATCTTGTGGCTTGGGCATTGAGTTGAGCAAACATGAAGTTTATAATTAACACTTCTATCCCATAGTTTCAATTTCAGAATAACTTTTCTCAATTTTTCCCCTGCTTTTCCTTTCTCTCCTTCATTATGCTGTCCAGTGAGGGTAAGCTTTCAGAGGAGAAACAGAAAATATCTTAATATCAAATAACATTTTAAGTCACTGTCTCAATTGCATAAAGCAGGAAATGAGTGAAAAGGTATAATGGGACCCATCTTTCTCAAATTTCTCTTCTGTCTCAATACTAGATTTTAAACTAGGTGGAAAGGTAAAATACTGACTTAGAAATAAATACTCCCTTGCAATGTTCTGGAAGAAAAGAGCAGAAAAGAGGCCAAGGAAGAAGGAAAAAATTTCTTATGAGTGTGTAAAAAGCTAGGTACTTTCTAAATAGACATTGAATTATGTGATTATTCTAGGGATAATGTAAGTATTTTCCCAGCAGTTCTCACTCGATAATGCATCTGGAACTCCTAAAAGTCTTTTGTTCCCTTTCAATACCTAGACAGCTCAGAGGTCAAGCTATAGAACCAACCTGGTCACAAAATGCATGAAACACATCTTTTAAAGGGTACCATAGCACTCAGTACTGATCAAGTCCTATATTGTCAGCATCACATTTTTCTCTGAGAAGGAAAGCAGACACAAAAATCATAGAATAAAGATTATGTATTATATATTTAAAGTAGATGGAAGTAATGCAGGTGACTGAAATTCAGCTTTCAACTGAGAGAAAAGTCCTCAGCCTATAAATCATGGGTTCTCCAGGGCAAAATGAGAAGCTGCCTTTGATTGCCTGTGATCAAGAACTATTTAATGTGAATTGCAGGAAACAGTCTACATTGCAGTACATTAGAATGGAAAAGATAGATAAAGACCCTTGTCACTGAAAGACAAAAGAACAAAGGCAATTATTGTTAAATTACTGTGATACCATGATAAAGATTGAGTTCTGCAAACAAGAAAGAGATTGGAAAATGTAAAATACAGGACAATACAGAACTCTCAATAAATTACCTGATGTTGGGCAATGAATCAAGTAAGAGAAAACATTTTGTAAAACCAAATGTACAAATGTAATAAAATTTTGTCCACAAATACACCCAGCATTCACATTTTTTCTAATTCATAGACCTTTATCAAACTGGGTCATTGCAACTCCTATGATATTCATAGCTATTATTATGAGCTGCTATGGCTACAAAAAAACAAAGTGTACAATGCTCTGGAATTTTCTATTCAGTGATCTAGTTAAAAGTACCTTGAGTCCTGAGTGATTCGGTAAATTATATATTATACTATTCACTATTGGACACGGCTTTGCAAATAGGATCTACCATGGAAGGCATAATTTTCAGTATTATCTACATGTAGACCTGAAGTGTTGATGCTGCAAATGGATGGAGACAATTCCCAAAGGATACAAAAGAGTTGTTCATGTAGCAAATGCTAATAATAACAATAAAACTACTGCATAAGTAAAAGTACTTTGAGAAAGTAATGAAATCAAACTAAACAAAAACTGTCGACACTTTTTTTTATTCCCAAAATATACATAAATATTAACATGTTTTATCACTGCCTTAGTTAAATTGACTCTGACATGAAAAAAATAACAATTCTGAGGAAGAATTCATTAGAAAGCTTTTTTTTTATTACTATCTCTGCTGATTTTGACCAGGGTAGAGTTACTTTCTTTACAATTGCTGGTATGGGCCTGTGTTTTGGATTTGTGCTGAACACGGGGTTGATAATACAGAGATGGTTTTGTTATTGCTGACCAGGTCTTGCACAGAGACAAGGCCTTTTCTGCTTTTCCTGCTGGCAAGGAAGTTTTCGGTGCCTGGAAGGTTGAGAGGGGACAAAGCCAAGACAGGTGACCCAAACTGACCAAAGGAAGAAGAGGGGAACATTTGAAGTACTAGCTGTTGTCTTCCCAAGTCACTGTCATGGGAGATGGTGACCAGTCTCCTGGAGATGGCTGAACACCCATGCCTACCCATGGGAAGAACTGAATTAATTCCTTGTTTTATTTTGCTTGTGTGTGCTGCTTTTGGTTTTCTTGTCAAACTGTCTTCATGTCAAACCATGATTTTTCTAGCTTTTACACTTCTGATTCTCTCTCTAGTTCTGCTGGTGGGGGAGTGAGAGAGTGGCAGCCTGGGGCTTGATGGGTGGCTGCAATTAAACCACAACAGTTAAAACAATCTTTAAAAAATGGACAATAAAAACACAAGAACAAAAGTGTAAAATTTTCTATACGTTACATAAAAAAAAAAGCTGAAATTCAAAAGGAAAAATACTTAGGAGAAGGAAAAAATAGAAATATATAGGTATCCAGTTGAAGTATCAAAGTATATTAATGTAAAACATTATTCTTGTTAAAAACTTGTACAGTAAAAACTAATGTCTTTAAATGAGAAGTAGAAAAAAAAAAGGGGGGGAGAAAAACTGAGAGAAGAGAGAAGAAAGAAGCAAAAAGCAGAAAGAATAGGAACTAAAAGAAACAGAAAAAAAATTAGAAAAATAAACTAGATAGCAAAACCATCCCTGACACTGCTACTAATTAAAATTAAATTTATGTCTGCATGATCATTAAATATCACCCTTATACCCTACCATGAAAATAAGCATGGCATCAGTTTGTCTCCCTGGAGAGGAATATCTACATCCCATAGGTACCTCTATGGTATAACTTGAAATGTGCAGAATGTACTCAGAAAAGAGCCTTAACTTCATGCTTCTACATGGGTTAGAGCAAACTTTCAACCGATATTTTGCCAGAAGAGTTCAGTGAGTGTTTATCACTGTATTCATCAAAATAGCCAATACTACAGCAAGAAGAATCTGTGAATCCAAACTACTTTGCCACAGCTGGAATCACCCAGCAGTATAAACTGAGATATTATGCAGAAGATTTATGAGGAAAACATTATGCAATGAATTTCTGGACCTTTTAAAAAACATACAAAAATTAGAAATGTAAAAGAGGAAGAGTGTGAATTTCAATCTCTGCATTGAAATAGAAGTGGACATTTAGGAAAAGAAAAAAAGAAGTAAAAGACTATTTCAAACTAAATCTATGTTACTATAACCAACCATTGTTAACTGTAGTAAATTGGAATGCCATCATTATCTTCATTCTTGCTTTTCCTTTCTGAGAGCATTGGTAGAAGGAATATCTGGAGCACTGAATTTTGATTGAAATCAAACTTCAAAGTCCTGCTTCTGAATATTTAGGCATGTAAACTATACATATATCTGGCTTCATATTTGCCACATTTATCCCTTAGTAAGGTTCAAGCAAAAGCAGTTCTGAGAAATTCTTTGTGCTTTTTAAAAGCTTACCTACACATTTGATTTCAGAATTTTTGCACATGTTAAAATGAGCTATTTTACAGAGATAGTGGAGGGAGTTATAAAAGTTTCCACCAAAGTAATTACGAAGTTTTCATGTCTTCTTGTCACCAACAATAGTCCCCAAAATTCATGTAGAAGACTACGAATGAAAATAACAAACAAATAACTTTAACTAAGAGAGAAGTGGCATCATGGGACAGTATTTCATTCTTTTAACTCAACTTAAATTCTGGGGAAGAAAAGTGAGTTTATGTATATATATGTTCTGATTTAATAGTCAGTGCATTGCTAGTTAAGCCACTGAATCCTCAGTGTTCAAATGGATGGCACTGGCATCAATTTTTTATCACTTATGAACTCGTGAACTTGACTAAACTCACAGAGACCTAATTGGAAATAGTGTTCTTATCTTGAAACCTCCATGGTTTTTCATATGAAACATTTTGCAGAGTTTGAAAATAGTTGAGAGATAAGCCACAGGCAATACTGTTTAAAGGGTAAATGGAGATGTCAAGACTCTGTATCAGCCCAAATGCAAAGTGAGGGAGGGGAAAGAGAACAACTTTGGTTATATGTAAATCAACACATCTTTGAGGAGATTTCAGGCTTTAGGTAAGGGAGGCTATTACTTCGGTTTTGGTTCCTGCTGCAGCATCCTGAATAAATAATAACTTTTCATTTTGAACAAGCTGTTCTCTTTGAACATTGAAATCTGCTGCTGTCATAATGTATCTAAAGGAAGACTAAACAGGTGCAAAAATACCAAGCCAAAAGTGCAATGAATAACCATGAGTATGGTAACCTGATAAGCCAGACTGAGGATAATTAATATAATCCCTTTATAACATTGTACAGCCATGGATTCACCACTTAGAAGAACCATATACAGAGTCAGGGGAAGAAGCACAATTCACACAAAGAAATGGTGGATAAAAATATACTGATTGAAAATGAAAAGGTCTGCCTTCTAATTTGTGTCCAGACACCAATACCACAAATGCTAAGGGTTCGGAAAATCATCTTTACAGTCAAAGCAGAGAAACAGACAAACACAGATGTGTGGGTCTGTTTCCAGATGGTTCATAAGGGTCAAATGGGTCATACTTAGGAACTGAAAAGTTCTGAGAGAGGAATCCTACCACTAGAAGTTAGACATCTCGGTAAAATCTCATAACAGTCCTGTGCCACAGTTTCCCATTACTTAAAACAAAATAATATATCACTGTTGGAATAATTCATGCACTAAACTCTTCCAGCATGAAGATGCTGTAAACAGTAGAATATTATTAATTGTCTTTATAAATATTAAATAATATGTATCTTTCTTCAACCTATCAAGCTCTTAGCCTTTTAGCTGCCTTATACCCACTGCACAAATACCATAAGGAAAGAGACGTGGAATGCAGTCAAGAAACAATAGGATGCCAGGTGAGTCAAAATATCAGTACTTAGCCACTGACTCATCACCTCATTAAGTGCATCCATTAAGTAGACTGTTAACCACATGTTGCATGTCAATAAAAATATTTAAAATTTACTCATTTGTTGGAATTTCTGCTATGATTTACAGTGATATTTGAGGAAATAAATTTACTGACTTTGATGAACATGTGGAATAAAAATGTAAGAAAAATATATAAACATATATAAGCATGACAAAAAATACTGCGGATATTAAAAATTATCTTTTACTTTAGGAAACTGAATGAATCATATAATAGTCATGCTATATAAATATAAATCATAATTGTTTGATTTTTTTTACAAGTGAAATCTGAGCTGAGGAACCATAAGAGCAATTTCCGTAACCTTTTTTAAGCAAAATAAGGTGAACCCTAGAGATACACAAAAAATGTAAAAGGCTATTATTAGATTAAAGTTATCATAGGTATAATCACTTTAACTTAGAGATGGGTTTTTTTAAAGATGGATAGATCGTCTGCTCCAAGCTATCTAAGTAAAGTGCAAGCAGTCAAACCATTTTTGAACCATAACCTCCAAAGCTATTTTGGTCTTAGATGACTATAAATAAACACACCAGTATTGTAAGAAGTCACAATGCTTCTCTGAAAGTCACAATATTTTCACACCTATGACTCAAAGTTTTTGAAAAAGTTTAACTTACCAGTGTATGCAGGTAGTACAAATTTATCCACCAGAGTCCTTTCCCTCAGTGCAAAAAGGAATAGATTTCTCCTTCTGGTGTACAGCAGGAGTGGAATAGATGAAAATGTTGTTTATCTTCATATTTACTTCAAGAAACATTGTATATGAGGCTTTACATTATCTGGAAAATGAGTTATGCATGTGACAACATGAAACATTCCTCAGTTAGCCAATTTCTAATGTCTACTCTGCCTCTTCTGACATCACATGCTGTGATCAAAAATAATCTTGTTTTTGTGGAGTCTCTTTGTTTTGGGTTTTTTCCTATTATCCCCGTGAAAGGAATTACTTTAACTTTCTCCCTAACGAATACTATTTGCAAACACAATGAAGTTATATTTAAATCACCGAAGATTAAATGAAGCAGCAGGAGGCCAATGGAAGGCGCTATCTCTTCGGAAAGCAAGATAACAGATTGAGAAAGATGAAGAATTTGCAGGCTTTAGATTTCTATATTTTTTAAATCTTTTTTTAAGTGCACCAAAGGTCAGAAACTAGTAATGTAAAGATATTTTTTAGTGCCTGTCTTTCTCAGCTTGATTCCTGTGTTAGTTATGGTGTTTATTTCATACTGATTGTTTTTATGGATGAGGTAGTATTGAACCTGGTCAGCTTCAGCCAACTCATGCTAGAGCAAGATATTAAGTTCACTCTTTCCAGATCAGGCATTTTAACATTATAACAAATTCTTTAGCTCACCTGACACCAAACCCTATTCTTTCTCCTGAAGCTTTCTAGGTAGGGCTGGAGCACTTTGTAACACAGCATAGCATACTGGCAAAGATGACATTTAGTTGAAGTTAATTGGCTTTCTCTTGCTTCTAATGAGGGAAGTTTCTCTGCCTGTTTCCCAACATAAGAAGTCTCCATCTCTATATGGAGGTCTGTGGAATAGCACATATGCTGCTTTGAGTCAGCTTAGAACCACTCCTCCTCCCACATGCCCAGTCTTTTGAAGAGGAAATGAACTGAGTGTCTCCATCTGTGCTGATAAATACAGAAAGACCAGGGAACAATCAATGTTCTATCTCCCATGATGCAGCACCAACTTTATATTAATCAGCCCCAGCAACATCAGAGTTATCTTTTTGGTTCCAGTAGTCCAAATCAGACCCAAGGTGTTGCTTGTGGGGTGCAATGTCGAACCTCCTGGGAACCTGGTAACACCCAGCTCTGAGACAAAATGCCATAGCCATTTGAAGTGCTGCATTGGGTTTGCATGGCAAGACTTTGGCAGTGGGTGTCTACAGTGGTAACTTCCATTAAAAGCTGCCAGAAGCTTCCTCCATTGGCAGCAGAGACAATGCCAGTCAGCTCCAAGACGGACCCACTGCTGGCCATCGGTGATGGTGGTGGTATACCTCTGGGATAACAGATTTAACAAGGGGGAAAACTTGCCCAACAGCAACTTCAGCCAGTAGAAAAGAGTGAGAATGTCCAGGAGACACAGCCCTGCAGAAACCAAGGTTGTTGCAGAAGGGGGAGGAGGTGCTCCAGGCTTTGGAGCAGAGATTCTTCTGCAACCCATGGTGCACACCATGGTGAGTCAGGCTGTGTCCCTGCAGTCCATGGAAGGGACCCACTCTGGAGCAGTTTGTGAAGAACTGCAGCCTGTGGGAGGGACTCATCCTGAAGAAACTCATGGGGGACTGTCTCCCGTGGAAGGGCCTCCCCAGTGGAGCAGTGGAAGGGTGTGCGGAGTCCTGCTACACAAGGAAGGAGAAGGAAGGAGTGGCAGAGACAATGTGTGATGGTGAACTGCCTGTGCTGCTGGAGGAGGCAGGTAGAGAATTCAGGACTGAACTTGAACTCAGGAAGACAAAGGGGTGGGGAAAGATGTTTTAAGATTAAGCTCTTATTTTTCATTACCCTAGTCTGATTTGATTGGTAATATATTAAATTGATTTTCCCCAAGTTGAATCTGTTTTGCATATTATGGCAATTGGTGAGTGACCTCCCTTTGTCTTTATCTTCACACACAAACCTTTTGTTACATTCATTTTCCCCTGTCCAGCTGAAGAGGAGAAAGAGCAGTTTTGGTAGGCACCTGGTATCTAGACAAGGTAAACTCACTGTAGTTGCTTAGGTCTTGATCAAGAAGTGTAATAATTAAGTGTCTGCCTGGTGTGAAGAATACATGGACTACCATTAGAAAGTTAGGAAACTCATCTGGAAAAGTGCACTGAGAAGTCAATCACCTAAATGCCATATATAATGTGGAACTAGCCAAAAGAACTAAACAATAACAGTTAAGACTTTGCTAACTCCTTGGCACTGTGCCCCATACATCCTCATTACACTCCTATGAAGTTTCTCTTGGTTTAAATAGTAGTCTCAGAAGAAAGTCCTGAAAGTATATTCCTTAGTAAAGCTCTAACATCAGCCTATTTTACAAAAATGGATTGACAGCTCATCTGCCATTAATGGAGTCTTGAAAAAAAAAAAAAAGATATTCCCTATTCCTTGATCCCTCAGGTAAAGTTGAGGCCTCTTTGCTGAGTCAAAGGCTCTTTTAATGCTTCAATGTCCAGTCATGGCAATCTGTGGCTTTAGGCAAACAAAGCCAGCTGTAAGACATATTTCTCTCAAGTGAGCTTTGGATCCTTTACAGATAATTTTAAGTGACTCCCTGATCAACCAACGAGCTGTTTTGAATCCTACCCTTTGGACTGAACTTCTTCTCAAGTACAGTAAAGGGAGAAAAAGCATCCATTCTAAGTTGGTGAGAGGTCTTGATGCTGTAGCTTTCACTTTAAAATTACAACAACCTTGAAACTTGCAATGGGTACAAATTACTGAAGAAATAAGTTCATGAACTTGAACTTCTTTTATAAATTCTAAAAATAGCTTCTGAAGACTGCAAAGCCACCGATGTTACAAAGTTCAGTGACCTGTAATCACTATTATTATTTCCATTGACCCATAGTAATGATTGACCTGCAGTGGAACTAGCAACACTCAATAGCACATTTTCAATTTTTTTTTATATTCCATTTTCTAAGACACACACACACACACACACACACACACACACACACGCATCAGTCTACATCAGACAGGTCAGATTTTAATATGGTTATGCTTATGGTGACAATAAAGCTATAATCATAAAACCAGAAGGTAATGTATGAATGTCTAATAACTAAATACAAATCAATAGACCATTGTGAAGAAAAAACAAAGATAATTTTATGTCTTTAAAAAACACAAAAAATCAATATTCATTACACTATGATATATGGAAACAACAGTGTTTATGTTTATAAAAGCTAGTATCAGATCATGCTGAAAGATGAGAGATGGATGTTACTGTTGCAGATGGTCAAACATAGCAATCCAGGTCTGAGGAGGAAATTTGCTCACTAAAAATTGTTAACATATATGCTGGAAATATATACAGCATACATATCAGACATTTTAACACTTAAGGGTCTTAATACATCCACACAGTGATTTCAACATAAAAGAATCTGTATTTAACACAGTGGTGACCATGTTTTTTCAGAAGCTGATCTTTCGACTTTCACTCAGTAAAAGAGTAGACATAATCCTTAAAATTTCAGACTGATCAGAATGAGACCTGAGTTAATATTGGATAGGGAGAAAAAATGTTTCTTTTCAATAGTTCACTTTGCAAATATCTCCTCCTGCATTGATCATTGCTAATATTTTAAAAAGGTATACAAATCAATTATTATCAAAAGAAGGATTAATTCAATAAAAGTATTTTATTTTCAGTGACCCTATGTAGACAACATTGAATAACATGCAGACAATATAACAGAGACATTTTAATTTTTCTGTCTTTGCAACACAATGCACACAATTCAAATCAGGACGTATTCACTTCCCATTAATGTAGGGTTTCTTGGATTGTTAATTTTTGCTCTGTTGTAAGATCTCCTCAGTCAATTTACTTACAATCCATATTCTATATATAGGTGTATTATTTATGCATATATCAATTTTTGAAGAGATGCACCAGAAAAGCAATCTACCATGTAAAATCTATTCCAGCTAGCAGTTCTATGCTCTTGTTCATTGGGTAGACAATTGAAATTGAGCTTTTTATATCCCTAAGGAATAGGAAAAACACTAACATGCTGGTTATGCTGTTGACACTGCCATATTACACAGTATATATCACAATAAAATTTGAAGTACAAATTTGCATTAATTGGTATTTCCTTCACAATCCCATATTACCATAAATAAAGACAAAAAGGTTTTACCCTTGTATAGAGGCTGCTCATTTTCCCACGAATTATGCATTTTCATTTTTCAACAAAACAAATAATTTTTTTTTCCCCTGGAGAAAGTCACTGTATGAAGAAGTAAAACACTAGATAGTTTTATTCGATGCTGAAGGAAATGCATTTTGACTTTTATTGAACTGCTTGTTGAGTTTTTGATTTCTTGAACCAAATGAACATGGAGTTGTAGACATGTGCAGAGCTAGGAATAGAGCTGTTGTGAAACATTCAATATTTCAGTGCTGCTTAAGGAAATATAACCTCAAATTTGTCAAATGAAAGTGAGTTTTTATTGAGGATAAAAACTTCAAATGCCAACTTCCTACAAATAATTTTCTTTACTATCTGAGCTACACTGCATAAGTATGAAGAAAAAGTGACATCTGGTGAATAAAGCTAGTACTTAAAAAAATAATGTATATAATGAATTTTACTTTCTGAAACTCTGTTAGGGATAGATTGCCTTTTTTTTCTCTGTCAGATGTAATTATTGTGTAAGATGTGGCATCTGTAAATATTTCTTGATTGATAATTTGTGAGAAGCAAGGTGCTAGTGTCCTACATTTAGCCTTCTTAGACTTAACAGTGGTCTCAAAGAATATTGTTGATTATTTTAAGAGTATGGTTTAAAGTCATATCTGCAATGAAATTACTATGCCTGCACACTCAGCATTCTCTTTCTCCATAATCTACTTTTAAACAGATAAAATTTAAATATCTATATCTAAACTGCCCACTCTAGCCTAAATTTTAAGTTGAAAGAGGAACAGAAAACAATTTGTCGCACTTGTTTTAGATACTTCTGCTTTTCACATACATATCCTGGAGATGTCTATATCTCAGGAAGAAAAAAAAAAAGCCTAGACTGGATGCCTGACTTTGAGACAGCAAAGTTAGAGCAAGCAAATCCCACCCTTTCTAATGAATGATACTCTCTTTTCACTACATACAAAAGTTGAACAAGACAGAAGTACGGTTTTGATCTGACCGAAAGCTTTTACCAACTCAAGAAAATCCTTATTTGGATGAACTTCAGAACAGGTTTGTTCAGCTCTGCCAGCAAAACCAGGGCCTCTGCAGAGAAAACATTATTGTCTCTTATCTCAGTATGGGACCTGAGTGATCAGAGTGACAACATGAACAACAAAACTCCTATCAGCTGCAAGATTTCTGAAGCATACAGCCAAAATGCTTTCCTATAATCTAAAAAAGTAGCCTAAGCTTTAAGTTGTTTGGTTTTACTATCTTCATTTCATCACAGACATAAAAATGGTTAAATCCCTCTGAGAGCTGGTCAATCCACTTGTCTAAACAAAAGATGCAATTCAGCCCAAATCCCAGACCATGTAGTAGCTCTCCTGCAGTCAGTAAAAATCCTTTTACGTTATTTAAGAATTTTGGTGAGCAAGGAATAAGCTAACATTAGGGAATTACAGCTAACAGCTAATTGAGGATTTTTACCTGAATATAGACTGAGGGAAGATGACAGAATCTGGTCCTTGGAAAATTAATGTAATAATTTATTGTCAAGGAAGCAAATGTCATCTCCTATGGCCAAAGAGCTCAGGTTAAGCTACAACATATTGTATATTTTTCAGAGCAGAGCAAAGCAGTTCCACTGACAAGGAAAAATACATACTGCCTGGTTCAGAGGAACAAAGAAAGGCTGACATATCATTGGAGCTGCTGCAATCAGAGGTAAAATGCACTGTATTGCTGCACTATATCCACTGTCTAACCATTTCCATCACAGAAAAGTGAATGGGATCGCAGGCTGTTGGTAGTTGGCCTAGAAGAACAATCTGAAACTCATGTCTTGACATCTTGGCTACCTGGCATATCACAGGGCTTCTTCAGTGCATTGTCCTCCATTGCTGTGAGCAGTGTTCTCCCCTCAGAGGTGGCTTCTGTCACTAAAAGGTTGTCACTTCGGCTCAGAAGCCATGGCTTAAAGTCAATGAGAAGTCAATTAAGAAATATCTGCATATTCATGACACTCTCATAACTTGCAGATATTATGTACACAGTGAGCTGGCAGAAGCTGAAATGCTGTCCCTGAACTAATGTGATAAGGACTGTAATGAAACACTTATGATATTAATAATTTTTAGCAGTGTCATATTATTTCTTGTGCTCTGGCTTTTACTAAACAAGACTTGTTACATTATTATTTTAAGCCTTACACGAGAAGTCAGTGAAAGTAAATGTTCATATGCTGTGTAACACAGTATAAAAAAACTGGTAAAAAGATGGGCAGGAATACAATTTGAGTTAAAGCCTTCCTCCTTTACTTAATTAATAAATTTTAGATTAGGTTTTCTTTTGAAAATAAATTGTGATCAGACAAAAAATATATTGAAGGTAATTTTTCTCACTGCTGGACTATATTTCACAAAATGCATGGAGACATACACACACAAAACATCATAACCAAAGAACTCATACTTCTATGAAACTCAGAATCTGAGGAAGAAGTCGGTCAAATGTGTCAAATACTTGGTTTAGAGACTGCAGGAGGCTTTTTTCCTCAAGTCTCTTTTCTCTGCCAGTGTTTATCAGCTCTGATTTGTGAAACTTCAACACAGCAGTCCACAAAAGGCACTAAGCTAACCCGACGGGAAAATCTCATCCACCTTTGTCAGCCTTCCTATCAAATACTTCTTTGCCTCATGGGGTATTCCTTCAAAAAGTTTATAAACTGCTTTCACATGGTAGCTACTTTCTTGCAAGGTTGTCATAACCGCAGCAGAGTTTTGTTCATGAAAAGCTGCTGAGCAGAACCTTGCAGGTTTGCCTTGCAAGAGCTTGCAAGAACCAGCCCTTTGAAAGGGTAACTGGAGATTTGAGTGATATAAACCCCAAAGAGTCGTCCACTTTCCAGCTCAACTGTTACTTCATTCAACCTGGACCCAGAGTTTCTGCTGTCTTACAGTGACACAAGGGAAAGCAGTGCCAAGGCCCCTCTCCTGCTCTGTGCTGAGAACAGAATGATCATGCTAGGTCTGATCTACAGTGACACAGAATGATCACAGCTTTCAGTAAAGCGTGAGTACCAGCTGCTCAGTACTTCTGCGAGAAAGGTCACTATCTAATATTCATAGAGTCGTTCACAGTGTAATCCACCATCCTGCACAGGAAGTTCAGCATGTCAGGCATTTTCCTTACTAAGCAGAAAAACAATAAAAGTGTATATTGCTAAAAGTTAAAAGTATCTCTTTTACTTGCCCTGTATCTCCCACAGTTTAAAATCTTCAGTGAAGTGGCAGTCTACTAGTCATTTGCCTTTCTTAGTTTTCCTGTGACTAGAAATCAATATTCACCAGGGCTTTCACTGCACATTGTGACTGTTTCCCCACCGAAAAGCACCTGCGTCAAAGAATCACAGTGACTGGAGTCCTACAAAATTTGTCATCTGAATCAGTTGAATTTCACTGATGGGGAAATCTCACGCCACAGTCTTCCTCTGTACAACCACAGGTTGCAGCAGAGAACTTTTTGCTAGATTGAGGGAAAAACGTGTACCTACATTCCTATCTCTTGTAAAAGTTGGCCACAGTTGCCAGTCATGCCAAAAGATACTATTTGATATTCTCTTTCAGAAGTGATGGTCCTGAATGAATCACCGGGGAAGGCTCCCATCTGCCACTGGAACTCTGCCCACAAAACCAAGGCATTTCAATTGAGTATAAATACGTATGTACTTCATTCAGGATAAAGTAAAATAAATACTCTATTTTACCATACTAATAATGTACTTTTTCTGATCTATTTATCAATAACTATGATGCTTCTTGGAGGGCTTGTCACTAGATCTCGGACTGGAGATTTGTGACATACTTGAAGCAATTGGGAATCCCACAGAAATGCTCATACTTGTTACTTTTCAATCACTAATTACAACACAAATCTTGAATGCAGTGATAATCAGACATTATGTAGTAAAATAAAGGTTTAAAAGATATGTTTAACTATACGCGGTTGAATGGAATTAGACTCAAAAATTGCTAACATCTTTGTCCCAGAAATCATCACTCAGTAGAGAAATATAATTAAATCAGTTCAATCTTTTCCTGCAGTTTTGGAAGGGGTTCTTCCCCCAAAATAATGAGCGAAGAAGCCAGTTTGTTATCTTTTCTATACTGCTGCTTCTCTTACACCCTTCATTCCATATCCCACATACAGCAGGAGTACTTCTCCTTAAACAGGCTAGAGTACTTCTTAACCAGGAGATTTATTAGACACCTTAGTCTTTAAGGACCCTTTAACGCTTACAAGATGTTTCTGATGTCTAACAAAATAAAATATTATAGAGTTACCAGATGCTCCAGAAAACTTTTAATTCTGCTGTTACACCTGTGCTTTAATAAAACAAAAGTCATCAAGTATAATGAAAACCTGAATACTATAACAGTAAAGTCATCATTTACCCTATCAGCGGCCCAAGGGAAATGCAGTGGCTGTAATGGTATGAAAAATGGTGTAGGAATAGGTCAGTGATTCCAAAAGCATAAGAGGAAGAAATAACTCATGAGGAAACTGCAACATCAAAGAAACAAAAAACAAAACTTAGAGGTAGAATTTTATAGGGACTTCAGACTCCTTCATGAGAAGACTACTGACTCACTAAAAGTAAAATCATAATGTCTATAAAATTCAGTCTCCACATAAATCAGTGTCAAAATCTGACTGAAATCCAAATGAGTCAATATTTCTGTAGAAATGAATAAAATTAGAGCAGATGTGAGTCAACTAAAAGCATCTGTCATGCATGTCCAGACAAACTAACTTAAACAGGATTGAGTTTATGGGCACCTTTAACACCAAGCAGTGTTCAGAACAGTACACATGGATGAGAATTTAGTAAAGGACTTGGGTAGTTTGATTTCTTACTTAAATTATACATGTTCGCTCTGAACGGTATACACTGCATTGTCTGTTCTATTTGTGCTAGAAATGAATGGCAAAGATATAAACAATTTATAAGGGCGGTACATACTGAGTGGTTTCAAAACCCTAGAGATTAATGAATAATAAATAAAGCCAGGCCTTTTGTTAGTACCATAATGCTTCACTGTTTAGGTCACATATGATTATTGTGCCGATGTCATTTTTGGGATGAAATGGTTATTAAAATCACAGTATACTTCCAAGAGTTTCACTGAATAAAGCAGAGCCTGATTCTTGACTTTAGCAAGAATGGGGTAAAGCTCTAATTCAGACAAACAGTAATACACTATTTGTATTTTAAGGATGGAGAATATGGGACAAAGGAATTAATATGATTTGTTTACATTCCCAGAGAAAGTCAGTCTTGGAAGTTTTTGTTTCTATTCTATTCTATTCTATTCTATTCTATTCTATTCTATTCTATTCTATTCTGTTCTGTTCTATTCTATTCAGCTTGTGCCACTGCTCTTATCCTCACAACACCCAAGAACATCCAAAGACTTGCCAGACAATATGTTTTGCATGTTTCACTTACTATTTGCTTTTGAAAGATGTAGTTTTACACAAGACTCAGGGATTAAGTTGGTTTTGGATAGGGATTTTGCTTTTTGGGTAGGGGGTTTTGCTTCTTTGCTTTGGATTGGACATGGTGTTTGTCTCATGGAATTGTAAAAGGAAAAGGGAAGAGTAATTTTTGTTCTAACTGAAGGAAAATTTCACGCTGTGCTCTATGTTTTTAGTGCCTAGCTGAGATCAAATGCCTGCACGGAGCATGAAGACACTTAAGGTAGTCTTCAGGCCCTGTGATTTAGTGAGTTTCAACTCCCACACAAACTTTACTTCTGTGAAGGGCAGCTCCACTGTGCTTGAGAGTCCCAGCACTTGAGCTTTCAGTAGTAGCCTGGATCCAGACCATTGGGCACTTTCAGGTTAAAGACGGACATCTAAAATTCTGTTTGGGATGTCGCAGACAGACAGTGTAAGTAATGCTGGGGAGGTCAGCAATCCTTTTGATAGTCCAACATGTTAAATAAATGTGTAATTGGTCTTGTGCTACCTAAAGTTTCTTGAGTTCTGATAATTTCACGCCTTCTTCTATGGCAGGCTTATAGTCTAGCCAATAATGACAGGAGACTATAAAATGAAAACACATAATTTTCTGCCACAGAGGACCTTTGAGTTCTTAGCCAGCAGCAAATCGTAGTTGCTGCTCTAATTCAGCAGGACACTCTCTCCACCAATCAAATGCTTACAATCCCTCCAAAAACATGACTTTCATTTCATGCAGGCACAAGCTGCTCAACTCACCAAGGCTCTGCAATGCCAATGCAGTTGTTAATTCTCGATTTGTCTGCTGACACTTGCCACAACACAGAATATCAGAATGGTTCGGGTTGGAAGCAAATTTAAATATCATCTTAGTTCCAACCTCCCTGGTAAAGAGTAGGGATGCCACCCACTAGATCGGGTTGCTCAGGGCCCCATCCAATCTGGCCTTGAACACTTCCAGGGATGGGGCACCCAAAGCTTCTCTGGGCAACTTGTTCCAGACCCTCACCACCTTCGGAGTAAATAATTTCTTCCTTAACACCTAATTTAAATCCGTCCTCTTTTAGTTTAAAACTGCTCCCTTTGTCCGATGACTATCTGCCCCTGTAAAAAATCGCTCTCCATCTTTCCACAGACGAAGAACAAGCCGAGTTTATTTTAGTTTTTAATATATTTTTCCCGCCTTAGCTTCCAGACGGGACTACCTTCTTTCTCTGGTCCCAGCGCTGCCTAGGCGAGCACACACATTCCCAATATCCCAGCTTTCCGCTGTGGCCGCGCCGCTGGGCTCAGCACAGCGGCCGCTTCGCTCCCTGCCCGCTTCTTCGCTCCCTGCCCGCTTCTTCGCTCC